>JANAVB010002799.1:4030332-4563860 GCA_029216955.1 Iris pallida
CACCCGAAAATAAGGGTTCATCATTAGAAGAGAAGAATCTTTTCGAAAATGCAAAAACCAGAAGAATCATGAGAAGATAGAATGTTCATCCACCCAAAAACCAGATTGATCATTAGGAGAGAGAATAATTTTTTTCAAAAAAATGCTCACGCATCCAAAACCAAACTAATCATCAGATAAAAGAAGGTATCGTTTCGAAAAAAATGTTCATGCATGCAAAAACTATATAAATCATTAGACAAAGAATAAATCTTTTCGAAAAAGGTGTTCATGCATTCAAAACAAGATTAATCATTAGATAAAAAGAATGATCTTTTCGAAAAAAAGTGTTCATGCATCCAAAACCAGATTAATCATCACATAAAAGAATGGATATTTCAAAAAAAAATGTTCATGCATCCTAAAACCAGATTAATCATCAGATAAAAGAATGAATCTTTCAAAAAAAAAGTGTTCATGCATCTAAAAACCAGATTAATCATCAGATAAAAGAATGAATCTTTTCGACATGCATCTAAAAACAATATTAATCATCAGAAGAGAATAAATCTTTTCGATGAACATTGAACGAAGATATTTGAACACATCTATTTTTCTAAAGGTCCCAAACGTTTGTCTATAAATAATTCTAGAAAAGATAGCTTTGCATCCTTTGAGTTTAGACTAGTGAAGTACTTGAGATGGCAACCAGCGTAGTCCTTTGTGTGGCAATGGTGGCATTATCTCTTAGCATTGCTAATGGGATTCGAGTGATCAGTATGATAGCCCATTGAGCTCCAATTTAGTAAAAAATGCTGATGGATTTGGAGAAATCAATAATCTAGTTCCAGGCGGACCAGACCCAGAACATCATCGTTCGGCGCCTACCAATTATGCAACTGCCAATAACGATGGATTTGGAGAAATCAATCATCTGGTTCCAGGGGGACCTGACCGGAGCATCATCGGGTGACGCCTACCAATTATGTAATTGCCAATGGCGATGGATTTGGAGAAATCAATCATCTGGTTCCAGGGGGACCTGGCCCGGAGCATCATCGGGCGGCGTCTACCATTATGCAACTGCCAATGCCGACGGATTTGGAGAAATCAATCATCTGGTTCCAGGGGGACCTGACCCAGAGCATCACGGGTGGCACCTACCAATTACGTAATTGCTAATGCCGATAGATTTGGAGAAATTAATCATCTTGTTCCAGGAGGACCTGACCCGGAGCATCATCGGGCGGCGCCTACCAATTATGCAATTGCCAATGGTGATGGATTTGGAGAAATCAATCATCTTGTTCCAGGAGGACCTGACCCGGAGCATCATCGGGTGACACCTAACAATTATGCAATTCTCAATGCCGATGGATTTGTAGAAATCAATCATCTAGTTCCAGGGGGACCTGACCCAGAGCATCACCGGGCGGCGCGCACCAATTATGCAATTGCCAATGCCAATGGATTGGAGAAATCAATCATCTGGTTCCAGGGGGACCTGACCCTGAGCATCATCGGGCGGTGCCTACCAATTATGCAATTGCCAATGCTGATGGATTTGGAGAAATCAAGAATCTAGTTCCAGGGGGACCTGACCCAGAACATCATCAATAGGCGCCTATCAATTATGCAATTATCAATGCGGATGGTTTGTAAAAATATTTAAAATAAATTTATAAATAATATTATAAGATTACCCTAGCTTTCTGTTATACTTTATGGTACATTTCTGTTTATTGTGCAGACTGATAAGATTAACATAGGAAAGAAATATGACCATCTTTTTATTGTTTAAGTTTCCACAAATAGAACAGTTCATGGTACAATTCTCTTCATTGGTGACAATGGTTAAACTACATTGCTGGTAATCAATAAAACTACATTGTAATTAGAAGTAAAAAAATTCTCAAACAACAACAAGGAAAACATATCAACAAAACTCTAACTGAAGAAAAATCCATCACCATTGTGATTAGGCACACATAAATCTCCATCCCTATAATGAGTTTTTCATGTTTATATTGATTCAATAACATGTAAATAATAAATATACCGTAACCATCACATATTTCATCCAAAACAAATAGACACAACATATATCCACATTAGGCACAATCTAAGAAGTAGGAATAAATTACAATATATTTACCCTTATTAACCCTAATCCTAGCATGAAATATATAACAAATTAATCTAACAAAGTTGATAGCAGCACGTAATTTATTTATTGGTGTTCATATGGGTATCTGTTTCACAAATTTGAACCCTAATCCTATAATATCATTTGCATATTAACATTTAATGTAAAAATAGAATATAAGCATAAATTACCAAAATTAAACCTAATTATTCCTGAAATTAAAATCAATTTCATTCAATCTAAAGGATTAAGGTTAGGATTTTCTACCGAAGCAACCAAAAACCGGCTACCTTTGCTCGTTCCTGCCAGCCGAGCATCTAGGAGATCTAACATATTGTCATCGATCCGTTCGACCATCGAACCAAATTGACATGTTTATCCTGTCACGAGTCGGACACGTCCAGCCAATGTTGTGTACACAGCGATAGTAAGTTGCTCTATACCTTAGGTATCATCAAATATCAAGATCAATCGAACTCATACCACATTCCACTATCTTTTATTATACCTTTTACAAGATATGTCAGGAAAAAAATTCGATGAAAGTAAAGGCTATCCCTCAATATGTACAATCATCCCACACTTATCCCTCAGAATACAACATCAACTCAACACAAGCGAAATCTTAATCTTAGGAGAAACTCCTAAGTCCTGGGCCACATCCTCTCCGTGCTCCCTAAATCCTCAGGCTCTGGCCCATAAAAGGTAGGGTATATGTTCTCATACTCACCTGCCATATCCAGTCAAGAAAGGAGCAAAGTATAATCTATAACAGTGTAGCAAATATAACATATAATACACAAGTAAAGATGCAATGAAATATGGACTAACCTGTATAACTAGAGAATCATAAAATACTGAAAACATGAACAAGAATCATGATAACTCGTGATTTAAAATGCTTGCTAAATATGTGACCGGCTGGACAAAGTACATAAACAATGGTATGGCTTAACCACACGTGTCATGCATGGTTAAGCTATCAACAAGACCTAACTAGCAGCTTGGATTTGGTCTCATATTTATAAGTATTTCCCCTCCCCAAGTACCAGAAACAATAGAACATAAAGTGCAAGGTCAAGACGTGTCTAGATCGTGTCCAACATGAGTCTCGACACGACATGAAGTAAATAATACAAAGTCATAAAAGTACTTGCCTGGAAATCTATAGGGGTTAATGTCCAAGCCCTCGCTAATTGTGCCAAAGACACAAACATCCCTTAGAACATATTCTAAAAATTTCTATTTACCTATTTATTAACTAAAACAAAATCTAAAACTTAATTACTTATTACAAAAATTACTAATTCTAATATGAAGAAATTTCCTTAATAACTTTGGTAATTCTATCTACTCTAATTGGGCTTAGTCCATACCCAAATCCTTGACTCAGTCAAAGACCAACACAACATTCCATTCCTTATACCCTGAATCCGAGCCCAATAGTCCAGCCCATACTTTCACCATCTAATCAGCTGCTCAACTAAGCCAGCCCAAGCCCAGCATACTAACCCAGTAAATGGGGACTATGCCCATGAGCCTGCTTCTTGGCTTTAGTTCCAACAAGTTTGAACAAAATAATTCCCTTCATTTTTTTTGTTTTAGTGATAATGTTTAGTCTAGTGGGACACTGTGTCCATGAACCCGATACCCACACATTCGATCAGTCCATCCAAGCTTTATTCCAGCAGACACGACACAAACATGTGTTTCGGTTCTAGACATGACATTATGTCAAGATTGAATTAAGGGTAAATAAAATAGAAGAAATGTAATAAAACAAACCTGTTGCACTGATTTTGTCTCGAACATAAAGACATGTCCTGACGAGTCGGATACAAGCATCCATATGTCCAAAATCAATCTGAACATTAATTGAGGTATTTCGACGAACAGTTGATATGTAAGAGCAAGAAAGCAGCATAAGAAGAATTTCTTTTTTTGATTCAAAAAAATGAAAAAGGAATTCATAGAGGATTAAGGGAGGTTACTGACCAGTTCCTTCGATTTATATTGAGATTTGAACAATCAAATTGCCCTGTAGACCCGATCAGTTGATAGTTCGTGTTCGATTCCACGAACTCTATGAACTCGAATTACGTTTGACACTCGAATTGTGTCCATTTTTTTGCGAATACCCATAGATCGACGGCTACGTAATCAATTACTGAGAAGAATTGTAGATCAGAGAAAGAATTGATCAAGGAATAAGAAAAATCAAATCCAATTCCTTACTCACCGATTAATCGATCTCAAACTCGAGACAGTGGAAACAAGACCTGAGCCTCGATTACGGCGAAGCACGGTGCTGCTTGACTCATCGATACTGCTCGGTCACTCGACTCGGCGGAGGACTCGGTTCAATTGCTTATGTAGCGGTTTGAAACCTCTATTTCTCAGCTACGATGTCACGACCCGTACCCGATGTAGGGGCACGAGTGCGTGACAGCGTCCAGCCTATGTCGCAGCATCGATGGTAGAACGTTGTCTAGGTCTACTATACTAGCTAACAGTTTAAATCATAACCTGTCAAGATAATCATCTTCGAATGGAGGACAAGTAATGATATTATCATACTCAATCACATCTATATGAAAGATAAATGGCACGATAAAAGATAATGACATGAAATCCAGAGAAAGTCTAACATAACATAATACAAGTCCAGATAGTCTAAGAGTCAACAAATCTCAAATACAAGTCTCAAAATAATAAACAGGCCAAGAGTCTAACTGGAGACAATTCTAGTACAAATCTAGCCTAACTGAGTCGCTAGATGAGTCTCCTCGGCTAGGGCTAGACCCTCTTGAATCAGAGTCTCCTGATCTATGCCTACTATAGCCTATGGACCGTAGTAGGTAAGGCAACCGTCATCTGAAAAATATATTCAGTCAAGATTGGAGCGAAGTATATCTCTAATAACAGTTCCAGTAAATGATAAAAAATATAACAGTAAATATAGAGAATGTACAAGATAAAGTGACATGTACATGAACATAGTAAGACATAAGTAAAACTGTAAATGAGTGTAAGAGGAAGAGAACAGGGTATATCATGTACAAGAATCAAGAACAATACTATCTATGTGAGTGAGCACTAGTTTCAACATGTGATCAACTTAGGAACTTGATACAATAGTTTATGGCCTGGTTAATCATACGTGCGGTGTATGATTAACACTATTCAAGGTTTAAGACTTGATACAATAAGGGTATTAATCACATATCTACACTAATACTCCCCACCCCCCGACTAGTATAGTGGATTCAACCAAGTGTATGTTATGACACAGGATTCTCTGAGAAGGTCGTGAGCCTTCGCAGAAATCGGTGTCCATACGATGCACAAGAATAACAATAAGGCTTGCACAAGGTACACCAAAACATACAAGGAATAATATCTCATGACGGGATCCAGAAATACCAATCTGTGTAACCAATGTGTCAAAAAATCAAGGATATCTACACTAAATACAAAAAATATAGAAGATATCATAAATGAAAAATTATCAGAAAATGTACTCGCGTGAGGTTCGGTGTGAAATATCAACAATATTCGATACGGTGCATCGAAGACCTAAATATAGAATTTAAATGTCAAATGTTGTTTTGGAATCATAATCATGCTTTACTATCTCAATACTAGGTCTCCAAATCATTTCTAGGTCAAACTAGGTCAATTAGTTCAATACCTTGCTAAACTAGGCCAATTTAGGTCAACCCTAGGTTTTTAGGACCATACCTTGCCTTACCAAGGTATTCTAGCATATACTAGGCTAATATCCTATGTAAATACCTATCTAGTTTACCTATAGGTTTATCTAGCAATATCCTAACTTTAACCCAATACCTTATACTCTATCCCATTTCCTAATACCAGTATTTCCTAGGTAATTTCCATTATCTTTGTACATTCCTTATTACCTTAACTTTACCTACTCAATATCTCATAGGTAAACCCAAAGCCTTAGTCTATTACCTATGTTCCCCTAGGCATTGCCTACACTAGGTACCCTGGTTTACCTCCCCTACACACAAGCACACACCAACATACACACTCATGAGTGATACTCACACAATACCTATACCCACACAATACTCTCACATACACTCACTTGTGTTCATGCCTAGCTCAAGGCCCTGCCACATGTTTCTAACCCCTGTATTTAATTACCAACTGTCCAAGTAGTATTTACTGACTGTTGTCAACAAGATACAATAGGGCCAAATGCTAAAGTAATGTTGTTGTCCCCCTCTACCTATTCATTGTTGTTAAACCACTCCTTCTATAACTCCCTGTTGTACACAAGTCTTCCAACACTTGCTGCTCATAATGCTATATGCTGTCACTCCTTCCTTCATTGTTGCCTATCCATTCAACTAGCTATTTACCTACCCCATCAATCTTTCTAACTATCTATCTAGATGAACATCTACCTATAAGTCATATATTAGTTGTCTACACAGGAACCCCCTTGCCACTAATCCCTCAATATAGAGTACACACTCCCTACAACATATACCCATATACACGACTACGTTACCCATATGATTCTTTGACTAATCCCTCACACAGACACATCAAACATATTTATCCACCCACACACCTTTCCTACACTCATTCACGTGTACACACAGGAACCCCTAACATGTATGCAGGTGCAAGCTGTCCCTTTCAATCCCTGCAAGGTCATTCCTGCTACTGTTATACATCAGTACACCATTGTGCACAAATGTACATGAAGCACCTGTTAATGCCGGGAACGCCGGGGCACAATTTTTCGATGGAAAACAGAGAAACTGAAACAATTGTAAAAACAACGTTTCAAATGCAATTCCTTAAAGAAGGTTTTACAACAGAGATCCAGAAGGATTTTGCAAATTACGAGATCTAAAAAGATATCGTAATACACGAATAATCTAAAGAGATTTTCGTGATCGTAGCAAACTGGCAGTAGTGCCTTCTAAAAAGAAGATACTGACAGAACTGCTAAAGGCAACAGAAGGATGACAGGCGAGAGATGGAAATGCTGGGGTGAATTATCACCGTTGCTCAAAGCTTTATTCGTCCTCTGCGAACAGCTTCCAGGAACCAGCAAGGTTGACGAAAAACCTTGGAACACTCCTGCTCTTCTGACTCCTCGGAAGACGGCGAACTCCTCTGGCAAAGGCTCTACTCTTCTCTCTCTCTGTTTGAAGTAACAGAACCCACGCGTACTAAAAAGTACTAGTGTTTGTGTTAAAGAACACGCTCACTACTCTGTTGTGTTAAAGAACACTTAGAGTTTTTCTTCCTGGAATTCTGATTACTACCACTCTCAGAGAGAGGAGAGAACCTACATATATAGCCCACGGGGCGGTTGCCAAGCAGTTGCCTGAACTTCAGGGTAGTGGCAGAACCACTCCTGAACGTTCAGCAACTGCTGCAACCGTTCCCGCTCTAATATATAGCCAGCCATACGCACACAGCCCCTTTTACGCACCCTACGCACACCACTCACTCTACGCACACTGCGTACGCTGCGTACACTGTGCACTCTACGCACGCTGCGTACGCTGCACACACTACGTGTACTGGACGTACTGGGCTGTGTACTGGGCTGCGTAACTGGGCCAGCGTAACTGCGCTCACGTAACGGGCCGCGTAACGTGGTCACGCAAGTGGCTCGTGCAACGAGCGCAACTTAAGCGCACTATGCGCCTAGCGACGATGCTGACGTGCTAAGTACAAAGTGCGCCAATAAAATGCCATATTAAACCTCATGAGCCCTTGAGCCCGAGTTCGAGCCCGAGCCCGAGTCCGAGTCCGAGTCCGAGTCCGAGTCGCTAAGCCCTAACGGGGCTTAGCTCCTATGGAAATAAATTTCCCAAGAGCAAAAAGCTTACAGCTTCTTAATTGTTGATTAAGCCTTTATACCATTAATAATTAATCCCATACGACACACACCCATGTGCACTACACGTGCATCTCCATAAAGAGAAAAGACTCATATATGTAGAGATACACATTCCTTTCTAGCCGATGTGGGACTAAAAACCAAAACCAAAAGGCTACAAACCCAACAATCCCCCATATATCTCTATATATATGAGTACGAGTGTTCCCCACAGTAACTGTCCATTATGCTTTTAGGATAGATGCCACTTAAGACTTGAATCTTCCCACGTGAGTCAAACAACAGACTACAAATACAAGAATGGACTAAACCTTGAATTCTGCATCATAGCTGAAATTCTCCCCACTCACATAATGTAGTTACATGTGCCTCTGGCTACACATTAAAGGCCCTGTGCCAGCCTGGTTTCAGTGTATAATTTTAGGTGTCTACAAGTTTACCCTCAAGAGACGGCCTGATATCTCTGTCATACACTATAGGTGAGTTCATTATAAAGAGACATGGCATGAAGCGCTTTGCGCTTCCCTTGCGGTGCTACGCCGCTATGACATGGCTTAAAGCCGAGGCCTTATCCCGTACCGGGAACCTCATCGTAGTGTCATACTACAGTAGCATGAGGCAACCGCCTCTTTGTAGTGCCAAACTACCCAGCATGAAGCCTTAGGCTCCTTTGCGGTGTTACGCCGCAACGACATGGCTTGCAAGGCCGAGGCTTTATCCCTAAACAGGTACCTCATGGTGGTGTCGTGCCACTGTAACATGAGGAACTCCTCCTCTTTGTAGTGCTGACTACACCCCTCTTTATATTTAATATACAGTATTAGGCTAACTGCCTATTTGCGGTGCTACGCCGCTGTGACTTGGCCTACAAAACTGAGGCTTTAACCTATTCCTGGGCAGCACCCCACATATAGGAACCTCATTGTGGAGTCACCCCACTATAGCATGGAGTTTCACTCTTTGTAGTGCTGCTCTACCGTGCTTCCTGTAAAGCACTCCAGGCATTCACTATGCCTGAGAACTCATTAAGGCAATTAAGCCAACCTTCCTACAGGAACCATTTTCCGCAGAAAACAATAGTAGACAACAGTAGTTATAGGTCTGTAACCTCTCCATGCCCAATAGAACATGTACCCACCGTTCCTGATATTCTTCCGATTAGTGGTCCTCCCTTGAACCAAAAGCTAGATGCCTAGTAGATAAATCTTTGAACTATTAGCATAAAACTTTATGGTAGGAATACAAAAATCCAATATCAGAATGCCTTCAAGCCCATTTTACAAGCTGTGTCATTGACCAGCTGGCGCTTGAGGCCCTTGGTGAACGGATCCGCCAGGTTCTCCTGACTCCGAACATCAATCACTGCAATAACACCTCTCATGATAAGATCGTGTACTGCCCTGTGCTTCAACCGCACAATCCTCTTCTTCCCGTTGAAGAGGTCATTTGATGCCACCGCCGCAGTCGCCTGGTTGTCGCAGTATATCGGTATCGCCGGTATTTGTGCTCCAACCAATAGAAGATCATACATGAGCTCCCGAAGCCATTCTGCTTCCTCGGCTGCGGTATCTAGTACAAAGAACTCAGATTCCATGGATGACCGCGAGAGCATAGTCTGCTTCTTCGACTTCCACGATATAGCAGCTCTACCCATTGTGAAAATGTATCCACCTGTGGACCTCTCGCTCTCCACCTCTGAGCACCAACTGGCATCACTGAAGCCTTCTACTACCTGCAGATCTTCGTTGTAGTACAGTGCATATGTCTGAGTCTTCTTGAGATATCTCATAACCCGTTTCACAGCTTTCCAGTGTTCAGCACCTGGGTTGCTCATGAAACGACTCAGCATTCCCACGGCGAAAGCTATGTCAGGCCTTATGGCAGTAGTAGCATACATCAAACTTCTCATTACGCTTGTATACTCCAGCTGTCTGACGCTTTCCCCTGAATTAGGCTTCAGCTTCAGATCACACCTGTACGGCGTATCGATCCCTGGAAGATCCCAATACCCATAACGAGTGATCATTTTCTTAATATAATGAGACTGTGACAACGCTAGTCCAGTGTCTGTCCGGATGATCTTGATCCCTAAGATCACATCAGCTTCCCCCAAGTCCTTCATACTGAACTTGCTAGAGATGAACTTCTTTGTCTCAGTGACACAGCTAATATCCGTACCTAGGATAAGCATGTCGTCCACGTACAGACAAACGATCACACCTCTTCCATCAGCGAACTTCGTGTAAACACACTTGTCCATATCGCTGACCATGTAGCCATTTGACCTTATAACTTTGTCAAATTTCTCATGCCACATCTTGGGAGCCTGTTTAAGACCGTACAAGGATTTCACCAACTTGCAGACTTTGTCTTCAAGTCCCCTGATGACAAATCCCTCTAGCTGTTGCATGTAAATCTCTTCGGTCAGCTCGCCATTTAGGAAAGCCGTATTCACATCCATCTGATGTATCACCATCTTATGTATTGCTGCGAGAGCAATCAACATTCTGATGGTGGTCATCCGGGCTACTGGAGCATACGTGTTAAAATAGTCAATCCCCTGCTTCTGAGAAAACATGTCACGACCCGGTCCCAATTACTTGGGTCGAATCGGATCATGCCCAGCCTGCACCGTTGTTGAGACGGCGACAGTAAGCTGTATTCAGTAGTGAAACTCATGCAGATAAAAATTCTAACGATTATAAAATCTTTTATTCACTTTAAAATTTCTGAAATACAACAACCATTAATACAGCAATTACACTTGATACATTGGTTAATAAATTATTATCCAGCTCTACTGTTCTTGGGTTCCAGATTCTGCAAGAACAGGCATCAGATCTTCGACGACGCAATCACCTAAAAATGTTGGTCTCCAGTCAGGAGGGAGCAAAGTACAATTTATGCTAATCTTGACAATTAATTTAACAATAAAATATTGCACTTTTAAACAGTTTGAAGATGAACAGTTTTGAAATAATACAGTACAGTGATATAAATAGGTAATGAATATGACCGGATTGGGTTACAGTAGTATCCTAGCGATACGGTATGGCTTGTCCCCATGTGAAGAGGGGAAAGCTAATACAGTCAGTTATCCTAATTTTGGATTTGGTCATATCCACTACTCTACTCCCCCAGTCCCCAACAGTACAGTCAATACTCCCGAAAGAGTTCGTGTTTGAACAGTGGTTTAAAATTGCAGTGAAGTGATTATTAAATAATTGTAATCAACATAAATGTACTTGCCTTCGATTATGACTGGATTTGGAAAATCTCCGGGATGATGCTAATACAGTCCTCGAAACCCTACAATTGAGAATTCCTGACTTAGCACCAATATTCAAACCATATCTAGGTGTGCTAGTTACAATCTCTAAAACTTGTCCTAGTCAAATTTTAGGTTATTTACAACTCTACTTAGAGCGCGCTAATCGAGGTGAGTTACTATCTTACGAAGAAAAGCCATTTTAACTTTGTATTTGGAAAAACTCGTAGTTATTGATTTACTTGGTAAAAACTTTGCGTTTTGTATTATATATAAAATTAATAGTTTTCTTTTAAATGAGAAAACGTGAATTTGTAATAAACTTGTAATTTCCTAATTATTTTATTGTGAGAAAATGATATTTAAATTTTTATAAAGTAGTTATATTATTATTTTACGTTTTACGTCATTCAACCAACCAAAATAAAATTTACAATATTACAAAACCACAGATAATAAATAAAAGCTGGGCTTATGCCCTTACAGACCTTTTTACATAAACTGAAATAAGAGAAAAGGTTAGTTAACTCTAAATAATATCCTGCACTTTAATTACTAAAACAAAATTAATAAATTAAATTAAAATAAATATTACTAAGAGTCTCAGACTTGGTCCAATCGTCACAAAATTAGCTAATGCCTCAACGTCCGGAAATCCCGGTTTCGTTTGCATTTCGCTAAGGGTCCATTGACCGATACGGTCGTCACCCAATAAATCCAAATATTTTATATTTTCCGAAAATCATTTTAAAACTATATAATTAAATTTTATAGAAATTTCGACAGCATCTCCTCTATTTTCGGGACAACCCAAAAACTGGGAAAGTGCGCCATAATTTCCTGCAAATAATCCCAAACCAGGGAAACCCAATTTCCTACCAGAAAATAATAATAATATCCGAAACCCGAAAATAATATCCACAGCACGCTTCCGAAATTCGAAAAACCGAAAGTAAACTCAGAAGTTTCGAAAACTCTTAGAACCAAAACCAACAGAAGAACTATTCACTCAAAACCAATATACCAACCACAGCCTAAAAACGTCAAGCCAAAACTTCTTCCGAAATGGACTTCGGAAAACAGAAGCTCTGACATTACTACTAAAGATACCAAAATCTCAGAACTTGTCCAACAAGTGTTCGAAATTTCCGAAATTAGATATTATCAAAGGAAAACAACATCACAGAACATGATTCCGAAAATTCCGAAATCGAAACGTACCGAATCCGAATTCCTGGAACGGAATCGGGGACCAAAATCATCACAGACGCGACACAGGAGGGACGAACTACTCTGATTAACAGAAATTACCCAAATCCGTTGGTCGGTGAGCCGCGGGATAACTTGGGAACGGAAACGTAGTCCGCGAGGGAGCCGAACAGTAAATCGCGAAACAGGAAGCACTGGACAATAGATCGGACAACGCCAAAACTACGTGCGGAAACGCTGGACAGCAGATCGGGAACATGGGGCCGCCCGGGTCGGGCTGGCGCACACGGCCGCGGGGAAGAAGGCGGCCGGGGCTGGTCGCCGGTCGAGCGTCGGCCTCGGGAGAGTGGCGCCGGACAGGGGCACGGCCTGGGGCGGCTGCGGGCGGCGGGATCGCTGGCGGAAAAGGGCTCGACTCGACTCGGTAAGGCTAGGGCACGGAAGTTTGGGAGAGAGGGTTTTTGGGGTATGGTGAATGAAGAGTGATGGAGAGAAGAGGGTTTATATAGGGTGAGCACCAGGGGTTACGGAAGCCGAGGAGTCGCCGGCGGTTTGGAAGCCGAGAGAGCTCGGAAAGTTTCGAAGAGGAAGGGCTCGACTATTTGGTCGTTGAAAACAAAAAGGAGCAGCTCTTCCTCTTAATGAGAAATGAGAAAGAGAATTAATATGCTAAATGAAAAGTTATGCTGAATGAAAAAAAAGGTTTTAAGAGTCTTTAAGTTTTTCATTCTTTTATGAAGACTTATATTATTATAAAATAATACTTTAAATAATAATTTCGAAAACCGAGATTGGCTCGGATTCGAACATGAGTTCAGAAACAGGTCCGGGACAGCCAGGCCAAAACAAGAAATCCTATCAATTATGAATAATATTTATTTTTAAGGGAAATAGTTATTTTGTTTTCAATTAAGAAAATGCTATTTATATATATATATATATATATATATATATATATATATATATATATATATATATATATATATATATACTTAAAAAATTTATTTCGGAAAAATCTTGGGTTCGAAATGGACTCGGGATGGGTCTGGTCCAACTCAAAATTCCAGGAAAAATATTTTTTCTAAAATGTGGTTTTTCATAAAAATGGTAATAATTAATTTAGCAACTAATTATACAATAGAAATAAAATTTTATGGTTTGACCAAACACTAAAATTTCCAGAAATATTAATATTAATAAATAAAAATAAAACTAAATTAATTAATTTAAAATTACGGGTTTCACAACCTTCCCTCCTTAGAAAATTTTGTCCTCAAAATTTAAGCTTTTTAATGTCTGCTAGTAAATTCTAAAATTTAATGAGTCACATCACTAAAATTTTAGTTCAATCACATATCGTATCAAACCCAACCAATTTTATATTTCTTGATTAACATTTCAAAGCTCATCCTCAAAATTTGAATTTGAACAATAATTCCACAGATCCTATTCTCCATTTCTTTTTTAATTCAAATAATAAATAATAACTATTTATGCCAAATCTCAAAATCACCAATATCCTCAACTCCTTGAAATTTGGTTTTCCGCAAAATTTCAAAATTTTTGAATCAAATCCAATCCTTAAACATTAAATTTAAACAAACTTTAATTTTAATCTTCAAATACAACCTTTAAATTTATGATAATCTTCTTAAAATCAAATTCAATCATACTACATCCCTCAAAACTTTGTGATTTTACAAAATCGTCAATGTGCCATATCAATTCTTCAACTCTTTTATTTAAATAAATTCTATCCTTAAATTTTAATCCTACAAAGCTTCCACTTTGTACATTAGAAAAGATCAAATTTAAAATTTTACCCATCAATTTTAATTCCAGTAAAAATCAAATCATAAAATCAAAATCTTTATTGCTAATCCTTTTTTTTTTTTTTACTAATATTAATTCGATGAATAAGTTTTTCTCTTCAAAAATAATTTCCTCAAAAGTCAAAATTCATCTTGGTCACATTATGCTTGTCTCCAAGAATTTATAGAACTTCCATATATTTGATTTCCTCTTTAACCTAAAGTTCATCCATCTCAATTTCAAAATCCAAATTCAAATATCAAAAGATTCAAACACAACCTTCTCAAAGATTTAAATTTAATCATGGCTACTCTCTCTCCTTTAATAAAGCGCAAGATGATCATCTCAATATAATTATCCTGCCGCGAGGATCTATAAAATAGTTAAAAAAATAACATACCATAAGTTTTTTTTTAAATAATTCGACAAACGAATATATCACAAAAACTAACTGTCATTTCACAAATCAAATTCCTACATAAAATAAATGAGGAAAATTTGTAAAATCATACTTCAAAAACTTTGATAACTTTTAAATGGGATCCTTAAAGCAAAAATTTACTTTCAAAATTGAAATCATAACGTTTCATATATATCTCATATCTAGAGACAACTAAACTCGAAACCACATCACCAAAAATTTATTTGTGTTAATCTACTCTAATCTTTCAATTTCTACTCAACATGATATTCTTCCCTCAACTGGTAGATTTTTATATTCAATCAATTACATCTTCGAAAATATTTAATAAAAACTTCTTGTGGCCTATCTTTACAAAAATTGCTCTCTTTAAAATCAAAAGTGTTAACTCTTCAAAGTCAATATAAAAATTTAATTCTAAGATGCATATGATATTATTACTCAAGTAAGATATTTTCCTTTATTAAAACTCAAGTTCATATTATCGGGTGCAATCTTCTCAATTTTTTTTTTTAATATTGGCACCCTTCTATTCGTCATCCTCAATATTTCTTGTTTCGATTATCCTTTATAGTTAATTCACCATGCACCTTCCCAGAGTGCATCTCTATGCCTAACATGGACAACCTTTAATCTTCAATGTCAAGTTATTCACAAACTTTCCTCGATACTAATCACCATTGTATATTTTAACTCATATATATCCTATATATTATGCACTCTAAAAAAAATCCCAAGCTATAAAATATTCTAGGTTTACTTCATAAGGCAAAATCAGATTCGAGGCATAATTGCTAAATATCAAGATAAAATGTAAACATGTTTAGAATCCTCTAGATAGAGTTTAAATAATCATAACGAGTTTTAAAGTTCTAAACAGGATGGAAAATGTAGATGACTGTTCTTCTGAGATTAAGGGATTTATCAAAATTCGTGTTTGAGATTCAAGAGACGGACAAAAAAATCAAGAGAAGTATCTGTTCTCCGATTTCGAAGATGAAAACGATCAACCTTGATTTGAGTCAAACACTAGATAAGATAGAAGCATCACCGCTTCAGATTAAATAAGAAAAACCAATGATAATATTCCCGACAAATCACTCAGGGAATACAAAAATTTATTTTGAGAAGAAAAATTAAGGAAAGTTGGAAATTTGAGAGAAGGTAAGTCTCATTGATTCAAGGAAATCAAATTGAAATTGTCTAGTAACGTCAAGAAATTAAATAGCTTTGGAACAGCTAAAAAATCTCCTTGACTTAAGAAAATTTTAACAATAGAAAGGATTCTGACCGTTCCTGCTTCATGATTATAGAAGCTTTCTAGGCTTTGATTTGATCAAGAAATTACATAAAGAGAGTAGGGTTTTAAGATGAATGGAGGAAATTAACAGATGAGAATATTCTCAATTTTTGGGAAAACATAGGAGATAGTATTGAAATTTAAAATAACTCCTTTAGGAGAATCATGAACTGAACTAATTCTTCTGGTAATAATTGACCTTTGAGGTTTAAATGATCCCAGAAGAATTTTGATTCAGGATTGATTTCGAGAAAGTTAGTCAATTAGAAAGGAGATCAAGGCCAAAGGTTATATAAGGGTTGTAGATATATATTGACTAGAAAAGAGTTTAATAGGGTTGCTAAGAGAATATTGAAACTCTTCATAACAAACGAATCAAAATTCCAAATAAAGGAAGAGAAGTAAGATTTGATCAACCAATGAAGAACTTAAAATTAGGTTTGATAAAGAAAAAGAAGATTGAAAAAAAAAATTCAACCTTATTCCAAAAAGAATATGAATCCTAAGAGAACCTAAAAATTATGGTAGAAAAATCATCTCGGAAGTCATAGAACACTCAAAGGTACAATCAGCCTAATCTAGATAAGGTTTAGGTACAAACACAAACAAGGTATCCTACGAATCTATAAGTAGACAAAAAAATAGATATTTAAGTAAATAATTTTCGGCCCTATAATGTACCATGGTGTATATCATCTAAGTGTTCTAGTTGTTTCTAAAGTCTGTTTTCCTAAAGTCTCAACTATCCCTAGGTCAAGTTACAGAACTGCACAATGGTCTAGACTAAGTTGACTAGACCAATTTACAGATCTGACCTGCATGGGCCACCACTAAAAACATGTCATGACCCGGTCCCAATTACTTGGGTCGAATCGGATCATGCCCAGCCTGCACCGTTGTTGAGACGGCGGCAGTAAGCTGTATTCAGTAGTGAAACTCATGCAGATAAAAATTCTAACGATTATAAAATCTTTTATTCACTTTAAAATTTCTGAAATACAACAACCACTAATACAGCAATTACACTTGATACATTGGTTAATAAATTATTATCCAGCTCTACTGTTCTTGGGTTCCAGATTCTGCAAGAACAGGCATCAGATCTTCGACGACGCAATCACCTAAAAATGTTGGTCTCCAGTCAGGAGGGAGCAAAGTACAATTTATGCTAATCTTGACAATTAATTTAACAATAAAATCATGCACTTTTAAACAGTTTGAAGATGAACAGTTTTGAAATAATACAGTACAGTGATATGAATAGGTAATGAATATGACCGGATTGGGTTACAGTAGTATCCTAGCGATACGGTATGGCTTGTCCCCATGTGAAGAGGGGAAAGCTAATACAGTCAGTTATCCTAATTTTGGATTTGGTCATATCCACTACTCTACTCCCCCAGTCCCCAACAGTACAGTCAATACTCCCGAAAGAGTTCGTGTTTGAACAGTGGTTTAAAATTGCAGTGAAGTGATTATTAAATAATTGTAATCAACATAAATGTACTTGCCTTCGATTATGACTGGATTTGGAAAATCTTCGGGATGATGCTAATACAGTCCTCGAAACCCTACAATTGAGAATTCCTGACTTAGCACCAATATTCAAACCATATCTAGGTGTGCTAGTTACAATCTCTAAAACTTGTCCTAGTCAAATTTTAGGTTATTTACAACTCTACTTAGAGCGCGCTAATCGAGGTGAGTTACTATCTTACGAAGAAAAGCCATTTTAACTTTGTATTTGGAAAAACTCGTAGTTATTGATTTACTTGGTAAAAACTTTGCGTTTTGTATTATATATAAAATTAATAGTTTTCTTTTAAATGAGAAAACGTGAATTTGTAATAAACTTGTAATTTCCTAATTATTTTATTGTGAGAAAATGATATTTAAATTTTTATAAAGTAGTTATATTATCATTTTACGTTTTACGTCATTCAACCAACCAAAATAAAATTTACAATATTACAAAACCACAGATAATAAATAAAAGCTGGGCTTATGCCCTTACAGACCTTTTTACATAAATTGAAATAAGAGAAAAGGTTAGTTAACTCTAAATAATATCCTGCACTTTAATTACTAAAACAAAATTAATAAATTAAATTAAAATAAATATTACTAAGAGTCTCAGACTTGGCCCAATCGTCACAAAATTAGCTAATGCCTCAACGTCCGGAAATCCCGGTTTCGTTTGCATTTCGCTAAGGGTCCATTGACCGATACGGTCGTCACCCAATAAATCCAAATATTTTATATTTTCTGAAAATCATTTTAAAACTATATAATTAAATTTTATAGAAATTTCGACAGCATCTCCTCTATTTTCGGGACAACCCAAAAACTGGGAAAGTGCGCCATAATTTCCTGCAAATAATCCCAAACCAGGGAAACCCAATTTCCTTCCAGAAAATAATAATAATATCCGAAACCCGAAAATAATATCCACAGCACGCTTCCGAAATTCGGAAAACCGAAAGTAAACTCAGAAGTTTCGAAAACTCTTAGAACCAAAACCAACAGAAGAACTATTCACTCAAAACCAATATACCAACCACAGCCTAAAAACGTCAAGCCAGAACTTCTTCCGAAATGGACTTCGGAAAACAGAAGCTCTAACATTACTACTAAAGATACCAAAATCTCAGAACTTGTCCAACAAGTGTTCGAAATTTCCGAAATTAGATATTATCAAAGGAAAACAACATCACAGAACATGATTCCGAAAATTCCAAAATCGAAACGTACCGAATCCGAATTCCTGGAACGGAATCGGGGACCAAAATCATCACAGACGCGACACAGGAGGGACGAACTACTCTGATTAACAGAAATTACCCAAATCCGTTGGTCGGTGAGCCGCAGGATAACTTGGGAACGGAAACGTAGTCCGCGAGGGAGCCGAACAGTAAATCGCGAAACAGGAAGCACTGGACAATAGATCGGACAACGCCAAAACCACGTGCGGAAACGCTGGACAGCAGATCGGGAACATGGGGCCGCCCGGGTCGGGCTGGCGCACACGGCCGCGGGGAAGAAGGCGGCCGGGGCTGGTCGCCGGTCGAGCGTCGGCCTCGGGAGAGTGGCGCCGGACAGGGGCGCGGCCTGGGGCGGCTGCGGGCGGCGGGATCGCTGGCGAAAAAGGGCTCGGCTCGACTCGGTAAGGCTAGGGCACGGAAGTTTGGGAGAGAGGGTTTTTGGGGTATGGTGAATGAAGAGTGATGGAGAGAAGAGGGTTTATATAGGGTGAGCACCAGGGGTTACGGAAGCCGAGGAGTCGCCGACGGTTTGGAAGCCGAGAGAGCTCGGGAAGTTTCGAAGAGGAAGGGCTCGACTATTTGGTCGTTGAAAACAAAAAGGAGCAGCTCTTCCTCTTAATGAGAAATGAGAAAGAGAATTAATATGCTAAATGAAAAGTTATGCTGAATGAAAAAAAAGGTTTTAAGAGTCTTTAAGTTTTTCATTCTTTTATGAAGACTTATATTATTATAAAATAATACTTTAAATAATAATTTCGAAAATCGAGATTGGCTCGGATTCGAACATGAGTTCAGAAACAGGTCCGGGACAGCCAGGCCAAAACAAAAAATCCTATCAATTATGAATAATATTTATTTTTAAGGGAAATAGTTATTTTGTTTTCAATTAAGAAAATGCTATTCATATATATATATATATATATATATATATATATATATATATATATTTATATATATATATAAATACTTAAAAAAATTTATTTCGGAAAAATCTTGGGTTCGAAATGGACTCGGGATGGGTCTGGTCCAACTCAAAATTCCAGGAAAAATATTTTTTCTAAAATGTGGTTTTTCATAAAAATGGTAATAATTAATTTAGCAACTAACTATACAATAGAAATAAAATTTTATGGTTTGACCAAACACTAAAAATTCCAGAAATATTAATATTAATAAATAAAAATAAAACTAAATTAATTAATTTAAAATTACGGGTTTCACAAAACCCCTTGGCTACCAACCTAGCCTTGAACTTGTCAATTGTTCCGTCGGCTTTCATCTTCTTCTTGAAGATCCATTTGCATCCGATGGGTTTCGCTCCTTCAGGAAGATCAACCAACACCCAAGTGTTATTTGAGGTGATGGAATCAATCTCATTGTCAATCGCCTCCTTCCAGAAAACTGCGTCTCTGGTCTTCATCGCCTCATCATAGGTAAGCGGATCTGCTTCCACATGATAGGTGACAAAGTCACTTCCGAAGTCCTTCGGCCTCCTCACACGCTTAGCTGACGGCTCAGCTTGTTCTGGTTCAACCGTTGTTTCAACAACAACATCTTCTTGGACCACATCTTCATTGAAGACTTCAGTTTCTTGTACACCCTTATTGTTTTTCGGAACATCCGCAAGAACAATATTCTTGTGCCTTGCAAATTTGTCTTCAAAATATTCTGCGTCGCGAGATTCAATGATATGATTTGACTCAATATCAAAAAATCTCCGAGCATCACTCTTCTCGGTATACCCCAAGAAGATCATCTTTGTAGTCCTTGTTCCAAGCTTCTGAATCTTTTGATCTAGAAGCTTGACATATGCCAAACACCCCCACACTCGAATAACATTTAAGTTTGGTCGGACCTTGAACCAGAGTTCATGAGGAGTAATGTCAGAAGTTGCATGAGGCACCCTATTTAGAATAAAAGTGGCCGTCAATGCAGCTTCTCCCCAGTAGCACTTAGGAAGACCAGCAGTCAACAACATTGAATTTATTATTTCTGTCAACGTCTTGTTCTTCCTCTCAGCTACTTCGTTTGATTGAGGAGAGTACGGAGCCGTAGTCTCATTGACAATTCCATGTTCCTTACAGAACGATGCGAATTCATGAGACCTGTACTCCCCACCTCGATCACTTCTTATCCTTTTGAGTTGTTGTCCATTCTGCCGCTCAGCTTCAGCACTGAACTCCTTGAACTTCTCGAATGCTTCGTCTTTAGCCTTCAGCAAGTAGACGAACGCATACTTTGAGAAGTCATCGATGAAGGTTATGAAATACTTCATCTCGGCCTTTGTAGAGAACTGTTTGAAGTCAAAGATATCGGAGTGAACCAACTCCAGAAGATCTGTACTTCAATTAACCCGAGGAAAGGGTTTCCTTGTGATCTTCGTTTGAGCACAAACTTCATATTTCTCTACTTTACCCCCACATTTGGAGATAAGTCCTAGACTAGACATTCTGTTTATTCGTTTACAATGAACATGTCCTAGCCTATTATGCCACAACTCAAGAGTATAAGCAGAATGAGTGACTTCATTAATTATATTAATTACATTGGACTAATTTACAAGCTGAATCTTGAACATTCCTTCGGTATAAAAAGCTTTTCCAAAATATGTTCCCTTGATAGACATCACCATCTGGCCAGCATTAATGTCTATCCTGAGGCCTGTATTGCAGAGTAGGCCTTCCGAGACCAGGTTCTTGGCGATAGCAGGTACGTGCTTTACGCCTTGAAGCGTCAGAGACTTCCCCGAAGTCAGCTTCAACACCACCATCCCGATCCGGAGCACTTCAGCTTGTGCTTGGTTCGCCATCATAACCACTTCAGAAGTTGGTGTATAGGTGGTGAACCACTCCTTACTGGAGCAGACATGGCAGGAGGCTCCAGTGTCTACCCACCAGTCAGAGTCAGTCCTTACTGCATCAACCTGTGCAATCATAGCAATTACGTCAGTGATCATAGATACCTTACTAGGCTCTCCTTGCTCTGATTGCTTGGTCTTTGCTTTACACTCATTCTTAAAGTAGCCCTTCTTGCCACACTTAAAGCAAGGCATTTCTGACTTTGGCTTCTTTTATTGATAGAAGTTCCCTTAACTTTTAGATTGTCAGGGTTCTTCTTCTTGCTGTGAAAAGCTGCCTGCTTTCCCTTTGGTTCCTTAGTCTGAACCAGATTGGCGTTAGCCAATTGCTTGGACAGTGTGTCCACCTTCAGTTGAGCTTGCATCTGGTCCTTAACATAGATTTTCTGTAGGAGATCTTCAAGGGTGATCTCCAACTTCTTCCTATGCATGTTTGTATAGAACTTGCTCCACCCAGCGGGGAGCTTTGAGACAATCCCTCCAACAACAAACTTGTCGGGGAGGGGCATCGCCTCGTCTTCCAGCTTCTGTCACAGTTTCAGGAACTCCTTTACCTGCGGCAGCATAGACTTTTCGTTCTCAAAGAACCACTTATGATATTTTTCAACCACAAATATTTTACTGCGGTTCTTGTCTTCTTCGTAGATTTTTTCTAGAGACTCCCATATGTCTCTAGCAATATTCTTCTTAGAATAGGATTCTGCTAGGGAATCCTCTATAGCATTCAGGATAAGCAACCTGCAAATGCTATTCTCCCTTCTCTACTTGGCCTGAAGTTTAGTAGCCGCAGAGATTGCGGCAGCAGACCCATTATCTGGAACGGTAGGTTCCTCTTCAAGAAGCACGTGATCCACGTCTCTGAGTTGAAGAGTGAGATAAACCTTCCTCTTCCAGACTTGATAATGCTCTCCATCAAACTTCTCTAACTTACAGAAGTCAGTGTTTAGGAGTGAAGCATTAATGTTTTCCATCGTAGCAATAAAGCTTTGAGATTGTTAATGCCGGGAACGCCGGGGCACAATTTTTCGATGGAAAACAGAGAAACTGAAACAATTGTAAAAACAACGCTTCAAATGCAATTCCTTAAAGAAGGTTTTGCAACAGAGATCCAGAAGGATTCTGCAAATTACGAGATCTAAAAAGATATCGTAATACACGAATAATCTAAAGAGATTTTCGTGATCGTAGCAAACTGGCAGTAGTGCCTTCTAAAAAGAAGATACTGACAGAACTGCTAAAGGCAACAGAAGGATGACAGGCAAGAGATGGAAACGCTGGGTGAATTATCACCGTTGCTCAAAGCTTTATTCGTCCTCTGCGAACAGCTTCCAGGAACCAGCAAGGTTGACGGAAAACCTTGGAACACTCCTGCTCTTCTGACTCTTCGGAAGACGGCGAACTCCTCTGGCAATGGCTCTACTCTTCTCTCTCTCTGTTTGAAGTAACAGAACCCACGCGTACTAAAAAGTACTAGTGTTTGTGTTAAAGAACACGCTCACTACTCTGTTGTGTTAAAGAACACTTAGAGTTTTTCTCCCTGGAATTCTGATTACTACCACTCTCAGAGAGAGGAGAGAACCTGCATATATAGCCCACGGGGCGGTTGCCAAGTAGTTGCCTGAACTTCAGGGTAGTGGCAGAACCACTCCTGAACGTGCAGCAACTGCTGCAACCGTTTCCGCTCTAATATGCAGCCAGCCATACACACACAGCCCCTTTTACGCACCCTACGCACACTACACACTCTACGCACACTGCGTACGCTGTGCACACTGCGCACTCTACGCACGCTGCGTACGCTGTGCACACTGTGCGTACTGGGCTGCGTAACTGGGCCTGCGTAACTGGGCCAGCGTAACTGGGCTCGTGTAACGGGCCGCGCAACGTGGTCGCGCAACGAGCGCAACTTAAACGCACTATAAAACGCCATATTGCGCCTTATGAGCCCTTGAGCCCGAGTCTGAGCCCGAGCCCGAGTCCGAGTCCGAGCCCGAGTTCGAGTCCGTGTCGCTAAGCCCCAACGGGGCTTAGCTCCTATGGAAATAAATTTCCCAAGAGCAAAAAGCTTACAGCTTCTTAATTGTTGATTAAGCCTTTATACCATTAATAATTAATCCTACATGGCACACACCCATGTGCACTACATATGCATCTCCATAAAGAGAAAAGACTCATCTATGTAGAGATACACATTCCTTTCTAGCCGATGTGGGACTAAAAACCAAAACCAAAAGGCTACAAACCCAACAGCACCTACATACCCTTTTTTTTCCCTGCTGTATACGGCTATTACTGCACCGAGGAATCCATTGTACAAGACTGAAATGCAATGCTCTCTTATAGTAGGACCAACCTGCTGTCTAGAGTAGCAGATACCACTCTTGCTACTACTGTTGCAAGGCCATACTTGCCTGCATAGGCTACTATCCAATGTGTTATCCACAGATGCAAATTCCTCCTTCCTATGCTACCCAAAGCCTACATTAACTTTTGTATACATTCCTGCTAGTCATCCTATTGCTAATAGTCTAAATTTTTCCCCATCTTTAGTAGTTGTTCAATAACATAGGCCAAGTGTCCTGCTATAAGACTGATGTTGTTGCAAGTGCACATTAGTGCACTTGCTGTCCTGCACCTCATAGAACAACCCCTCTCGTCTTCATCTAACCTGTCCATCGACCTATCTATACCCGTGTATACATGTGCTACCACCTGCTGCTACCAGACAGCAGACATCCAACGCCTCACTGCTCACTGTAGTAGCATGCACCTACTATTTTTTGCAGCAAGCCACTGATGTTTCCTACTTCAAATCCCCCTACTGCTTGTTGTTGCAAGTCAGTCTTGTACTGGCCTCACACGTACATCAAACTCTCCAATCCTCTCATTGTAGGGCAAAGCTCCACAATTTCTCTCGTTGATCCCCCTTAACTGTTGTCTTAAACAGCAGGTTATTATTGTTGTTCCTGATGCTTCATCTATCTGTGCAGGAGATGCACAAGTTCCTAAATTCTCCCCTATCTATTGTTATGTGCTACCGGGTCAGTGCACATATGCACAGAGGCACAAGTACACTGATGTAAAACCTGTATCCAAGGAAACCCCCTATTCCTATCATCTATTTAAATATCTATCTATGCCTATCCATCACAACACATGTATAACAGTTAAACACACACACAACTTTAGCACACCCACAATCCTATGCATATGTATGAATATGCCTATCATAGATGTATTACATAACATATATATAAACACCTACACAACTATTCCCCCTACATTCTTATGTACCTACATATATCCCTATATAAATATACATACCTCACGAATGATCCTCACACACACCACTACATGTGTGTATCCACATGCATACATCCATAGGCCCAAATACAAACACTTGGCGTACATCACCCCCGTATCGTACTATTCTACGATACACTTGTGATACGGCCTAGATACCTACATCGAACCTTGTCCGATTCCAAAAAAATTCATAGGTAAGTCCAAAATATGTAGATAAGCATAATTAATGAATTTTTAGACTAGTGCCAAGTGTCATGTGCAATAGAGCATGTGCACAACAAGTGTAGGAGGCCAAAAACCTCTAAATTGATCACATGCCCTACCGTATCATGACACGACCAATACGTATCTATTTGTGGATACGAACTAGAAACATACAACCAAATCTACCCTAAATATTCCTAACAAACCTAATGACAAACACTTGGTGCACCATTCTCAGAATTTCTCTAAAAATTGCTCAAAACTTAATCTAGCTTTCAAATAGGGATTCATTAGTGTCTCAAAACTCTTCCTATGCGTAGTCCTAGTCCATGGGTGATTTCTTAAGGGTTTAATATCACAAATAGAATCTAAATAACAAGGAAATACTACAAAAAAAGGCCCATTAATAACGCTCGATAAGACGTATTGATGACGCCTGATACCTAAGCGTTATCAAAGTTAGAAATACCTTTTTTTCTACGACGGTTTGGGCTAATTCTGGGCTTTTATAATATTTATAAAACAAAACTTTATTAATATTTTAGAGCGGTGGCAAACTTGTAATATTTTGCAAACTTATTAATATTAAGCATTCGAAATATTAGGGTTCAGTCCAGCGTCCTCTTCCTCTTCCTCCGCTCCTTCCATTTCCCCTCTCCTCCTCTTCCTCTTCCTCCGCCCCCATGCCTAGGGTTAGGTTTAGGGTTTCTCCTCCTCCTTTTCCTCCTCCTCCTCCTCCACTCCTGGATCTCGCCCCCTCCAAACCCTAGATCCCATCCGAGACCTCGCTAGATCTGAAGGAGGGGAGAGCGGGATACAATGGACGCGGTGTCGATCCGGGTCCCTTACCGGAACATCAACGATGAGGCGGATCTAGAGGTGGTCCGCCTCGACGGGAAGATCTCCTACGCCGACGACGAGTCCAGGCTCCGGATCTCGTCTTTTTCTTCTTCTTCTCCTTCGTCGTCGTCTGGTTCGAGATTCGGTCAGGGGACCGGCATGAAGACGCTGGTCCTCGGCTCCATGGTCGACACCGGGGACCAGTTCGGCTGGGCCCTCCAGCTATCCCTCTTGACCCCCTACATCCAGGTCAAATCTCTCTCTTCCTCTCTCTCTCTCTCTCTCTCTTGATCTCTCGATCCCGAGATTTGAGCGCTTTAGGAAACTGCCGATCTGACACGCAAAAATCAATGTCGTGTCGTGTCCGTATCCGCACAGTACGGATCGGAATATACAATACAGTTTAATTATGTATGGGTTGCTAAGGAACTGCTTGGTAACAACAGGAAGTGCAATTCTTGGATTTGTACTTCTTGGCAAAGTTGTTAGGTTGGAGGTAGAAGTGGCACACTGCGGTAGCTGCGGAGTGATGAGGTGTTTTTTTCTATTACGGTGTCGTGGTGGCAACTTGTTAATAGAAATTGTCCATGGTAAGCAATTTGCTAAAACCTGGATGTTGATGGAGGGTCTAATACTGGTACCACCAATACTTGGTGCCAGTTCTTAAGTTTTTGGCTCCAGTTACTTAATATTTGGTGCCCACTTGTATGGTGGTTTGTGTTGATAGCTTATTTAATTGTGTAGTTTTATGTTGACCCTGGAATATGAATTTGGTCACCCACCTCTAAGGTTTCCATAAGGCCTGTTGGTTCATCCCTAGTAATTAAACTTGAATTAATCACTTGAAAGTGGTACAAGATCAATAAAAAGTTTCCTTTTGACTAATACAAGCTACTGCTTTTGCATTTGGTTAGGTTGCTGAAAGCCTACAACCATTACAACTTTCAATATGATAGAACATCAATCTTAGCCATGAACTCTCAATTTGAAGTGCCATTCTTTTCCATAAAGCTTCAATTCTTTTAACAATATATCTCCCAGTTGCCAGGAAACCAACCTAGAAAACATGAAGAGTTCTTCATTAACATTTAGCATATTCAGTCAGGAATTGGGTTCTTATGGAATGCTATAGTGAGAGGACAGAAGTGAGTTTGAAACTTGAATGGCATTTAAGTAAAATAATGGTAGCTATGACTGATTTAGCTACCATAACCAGTACTGGTTATTTTCTATGTCATCTTAATTATCTTAATATTGGTTTTCTTTGTTTCTTATTCATGTTATAGAAGTATTGGCATTAATCATATGAGGTTTTCAAGGTTTGATCGTAAATAGCTTAGTTGACTAGCCTTCAATGCATACGCTTTATGAGATACTTTTACCTGGTTTAGGGGACACTATCATTTAGCTAGTGTTCATGTCATTTTAGTACCATATGCTATATAGCTACTGACAGTGTGGAAAAACTTTTAAAAGTACATCTCTTCCGCTAATCTAGGGTACATATCTTTTGAAGAACCCAACTATCATTTCAACCAATACGATTAAAAGAGAATTCTTTTTTTTTCTTCTCCACATCTTTCTTATGGCTCAGGCAACTTGCATTCTATGCTGGTTGCCTGGGGCATATTTGATTTTTTTTAATGATATTTTTTGATCATTTGAAAAGACTTCATTAGTATGGTTGCCTGGGACATATTTAATTAACCTAAGACAATGCTTAAGAAGGTAAAAATGTGTATTATTCTCTATGGTTTGGTGTGCACAAATACTCATTTCCTTTCTACCTCCGTTTATTGAATTAAATGTGCAAACTTAATTTCTACATCCATTTTTAAAATTATATTGACATATAATTTTATCCAATGTTCTGGCTTGGCTATTTGTTGTATATATGGTCAAAGGAGTTGTGAAGATTGTTGTATATATGGTCAACGAAGGTCTTCCGTTCAGCTGAACTAGGGCACTTAGATCAAATTCTTCATCCACAAGTATATATACAAAAAGATTATACGTGGATTAATAATAGATTGAGTTAATAACTAACCTAAGATTAGAAATATGCTTACATCTGGATTATCTTGCTCTTAATTATTGCTACGACATATCCGAATTGGTTTATATTTGCAGCTAATTTCTCTTTTCTCTGGGCATGTAGAAACCTGTAAACCCTAGGAAGGGATTGATTTAGAAAGGTAATGCCAGTTCCTCAGTTTATGTTTTGGTATATGAGCAATATTATAAAGTATATTGAACCATATTTTTATCTTTTTCAGGAATTTGCTACACGTGATGTTGACAGTTTTGATGTGCTCAAGTTGAAGCCAAAGTAATTACTTATTTTGAGGATCCATTTAAGTAGTAGTTGTAAATATATGTATTTGGATACCCTATTTTGAGATAATGTAATGAAGATGGTGATATAATATTTCGATGTTTTCTTGTGAATATAGTTCAAAGTGGTTGTTTTAAAATTGAATTGAGAAGTTTTTGGAAAGTAATATATAATGTGCAGTATTAAGCATTATAAATGTGATGAGTTCAGTAATATTGAGTGTTATAAATGTTCTCCATTGAGCTTATACAGATTATCTATTCATAACGCTTTCAAAATGTCCTGAATTGTGCACTATATATTAACTATTCATAACGCTTTTATAGAAACTATTCATGACGATTTTTTTGTAATTTTTTAAAAAACATTTATAACACTCGTTTTCATAACGGTTGCTTTAAAAAAAAGCGTCATGGTTCATCATTAATGATGCTTTTTAGCGTCATTAAAAGGTTTTTTGGTTGTAGTTAAAGTGAGGTGCATACCTATTGGGAGATGGATTCCTAATAAATTGCCGAGTGGACACATTCCGGACAAGTAGCTCCTAGCAAATGGACTCCCCTTTTTGTTCCTAGTCTCCAAGATCCTTCTAGGATCCTTCTAGTGTAGAGAATGTGAGGAATAGGTGGAAGAATGAGTGGTATTTGGGAGAGACTGATGGAGGAAAGGCTCAAAATGGAGAAGAACTCCAAAATGAAAAGGAATGGAGTTGAAGAATGAAATAAGAGAAGGTCTCTCTCCATGGGGTGGCCGGCCATATACTCCTAGGTTAAGGCTAATCTAAATTGTCCAAATACCCTCTAAATATTGTCATGACAACTAATTAATACATGCAAAGCTCTATACCTATTTTGGTAATTATTCTAATCCCAATTTTAATTAAATGGTCATGACTAATGGTATAATTAGGCCTAGTCAAATGAGTTGGTTCATGAATCATGTCATGCTAATTGTTGGGCTCTAGTCAAGTGTCTACGCTAACCAGTTTACTAACACAAGTCTAACAATTAGGCTAGCCTCTAACCATAATAACTAACACAATATTATTAAATAAATATACACAATATGAAATAAATAATTAGGTACAATATAATATAAATATAAAATAACAAAAATACTTCTCTCCTGGATTTAGCTAGTTACATCCGATTATCCCAACGTTATACGATCGTAGTGCAAACTATGATCTTGATGTGCCCCTGAAATGATTCTCCCCTTGTTCGAATGCGGCTAGCTAAAGTCTTACCATAGTCCTTGAATCCACAAATAGCTAAAATGTAAGACCATAGATACTTTGCCAAGGATCCCACGACGAAAATGTGCTCAATCATCTTATCTCGATGCAAAATGCAGCATAGGCACCGAAAAGCAAATTGGAATGCCGATTGCATCAAAACATCATTCGAAGGTACCTTACCCTTGATAACCCGCCAGACCAATATCCGAAGGAAATATATATATATATAAATATATATATATATAAAATCCCCACCACTCTCCTTTCTCCGCCCTCATCCTTACCCGACCCCCTCCCTCCTTCCCTCCCCCTCCGCTCCATCCCGGTCGGTCTTCCCTCCGGCAGTTCCACCTCCCCTCCGGACCTAGCTGCCGGTCAGGCGTCTACCCGCCGGTACTGTTGGGTCGGATGAGACCCCCCTCCTCGGGCTCCGAGCCGCTCTCACGCTCTCCATCTCTTCCTTTTTTGAATTATTGTGTGGGTTCGAACGCTGGCGGCCACGTGCCTCGGCCCACGAGCTTTCCTGGGGAGTCGTGAGGACCTCTGGCGCAGTTAAAGTAGGGACGGCCTCTGGCGCAGTCAACGATCTCTGGCACAATCCACGTCTGGACGGCCTCTGGCACAGTTAACGATCCCCTGGCCTCGTGGGCAGGTGCGGTTGCAACGCACCTTTTGGTGCGACTGCGTCAGCCCGATTGGGTGCATTTCCATACGCAAGTGGGGGGCCTCCTATCAGCTGGTTCCAGCGCTCCCTGGCGCAGTCAACGTCCTGGCGTACTCTGGCGCAGTCAACGAGTTCTCTCCCTGGCTTCACGGACAGGTGTGGTTGCAGTGCACCTTTGGGTGCGGCTGCGTCAGCCCATTTGGGTGCTCTTTCCTGTACGAGTGGGGGCACCTCCCATCCTCAATTGGATCCCGCGCTCCCTGGTGTGGACCCCACCTTTGTGCTGACTTCTGCGCGCGCAGTTGGGTGGGACTCTCCCCCTGCGCCACTTGTGGGCGCAACCCATCAACCCCTCCACTGTTCCGATTGCGAAGAGTGTGGGCACCCCCCACCCCTTCAGTTCCCCTCCTCTCCCACCCTCTTCGCCGGCCGGTGCCGTATTGGCCTCTTCCCCACCCCTCCCTTCCTTTCCTCCATCTGCGCATCCTTGTTTGGCCCCGTTAGACGCGAACCTCCCGACCCTCCCCTCGATTGCGTCGGGGGTGGGCGTAACCCTACCTTTCCTACCCCCTCCTCCTTTTGTGCCTCATGTCCCGTTCGGCGCAGCCCTCCCCACCCCATCCCACCCTCATTGTGCGCCAAGAGTGGGTATTATGTTAAGGTTATATACTAAAAGCATCACTTTTGTAGTAATCTTATTTCCTTAAATTTTGAATGAGAATCATATGGGCGAATGTTTGTATATTGTATTTGTCGCAAGTGTTAATGCAAATGTCTGATATTCTATATTGTAGATAATATGGTGTGTGGTGTCACACAGAAGATCATATTATCAGTTCCTTATGGAGTACATAAATAGTTCACAACCTAGATGGACTTGGACAATCTATTGGAAAGGTTGTAGTGTAATCTGGTATTAGTCTATCTTGACTATAGGTTTACACTAGTACACTTTGTGTGTATTGAACAGGACCACTTGAGGTTGTTCTCTTTGTACTGACTACATAAGAGAACAAACACCTCTGTTATTATGGATGTTTGTGCTCTTAATCTGGATATAATAACGGACATTTATATACAGTGTGCATTACTTTGACTCATAAAATAGTGAGATTCATTATGGATCAACAACCTCTATAAATTGGGTAATAATATTGTATGTATGATGGGCTGTTGATTACAAATGGAATCCATGTCCCGATACATCGGGTTGATGATGTCCCCTTAAGGAGCTCATAAGGATTGTCATATAAACCCTGCAGGTGGATTATATCCGACATGACAAATAAAGTTGAGTGGTACTACTTAAGGATAAAAGATGTCGAATCAATATAGTTGTCAGTAACTTAATTTGATCGACGGACATACGATATCTTAACATGGAGAGCCAAACGAGCATATAATAAAAGGAGCCCACAAACATAATTTAGGATTAGGGAGGTAGTGCAACAATAGTTCATTAGTGGACCGAGCTATTGTTAATTGGCTTGGATTGTGTGTTCGGGCTGAACACGGGATATCCAGATCCGTTAGGAGCCTAATCCTAATTTTTCCTCATGGTCCCTACCGTAGCCTATATATATATACTGTATTCTCTGGCCGCCAGATTACTGATCAGAAATCTAAAACTTTCTCTAAATTCGTGATTCACGTAAGGAGAGAAATAGAGGGCTGCCAAGGAGAAGAAAAGGTTAGGAGATCGTCGCCCACACGACGTCCAACTCGAGGAAGGAATATGTGCAGAAGATCTAGGGATCTTCTGTTCGAGATTGCTAGGAATTACTTGTCTCCTTTCCATCGCAGGTATAATTCGTGAACCCTAGTTTCCGCTAATGAAGGGTTAGAACACGTATTAAATCTGTTTAACTTTCTATCGATCAATACGCACACCAAAGGAATGGTCCTGGGAATCCCCAGTTCCATCAATTGGTATCAGAGCCACTTTGGATCTACATATTGATTGATATGTCCATGTTGTCCAATAAAACCTGCGCTGTGTAATAGTCGGTAGATGTAGATCTGTTCTAACTCGATTTTATAGGCATCTTAGATCCAACTATTATGGTCCAATACATGTTTTTGATTGTGTTGTTTAAACCACGGACATGTCGTGGATGTTGTTGTTGTTGTGGATGTAATTAAAATTACGAGGGTTGATCGTGCTTATTATTTTAATTTTTCAATTTAGATTATGTGTGAACTCCTTCGGGAGGCATAGTATTGATGTAATTTTAATTATTTTTTATCAATCGTGATGGCGGTGGTGGCTGTTTCTGATGCCGGACGAGATACTGGTTTTAAGCAGTCCAGAGGCAGACAGATGATTTTCGATGAAGGAATCGACAGCCAAAACCTATAAAAAAAATTAGGACGCTGCCCCGAACCCCGCGACCTGACCGGGCAGGTATAATTCGAGGAAGGAATACGTGCAGAAGATCTTGGGGTCATCCGTTCGAGATTGCCAGGAATTACTTGTCTCCTTTCCGTCGCAGGTATAATTCGTGAACCCTAGTTTTCGCCTATGAAGGGTTAGAACACGTATTAGATCTGTTTAATTTTCTATCGATCAATACGCACACCAAATGAAGGGTCCTGGGAATCCCCAGTTCCATCATATTCCCCTCTCTTCCTCTTTGCTCCCTCCTCCTCTACCTTCTCCACCGGCAGATATCATGTTGCTCTCCGATGCGGCAGATCTGCTGGGCACTTTTACTGGCGCTACCCATCCCCTGCCTTCTCTGGGCTAGCCTCCGGGTCCGGCGAGCACGAACCCAGGGATCCTTCGCGATCAGCCCCCCTTCCCTGGGTGCGAGACTACCTCTCCCGGGCTCAGTTCCTTCTGGCGCAACCCCATTTCTGGCACTCCCAGCCCCTGGCACATCTCTTCACCCGACTACTTCCTTTGTCGACGTCCTTCGTCCTGACAGGGCTTCCAAGCCGGGACTCCTGCTCCCGGACGTCCATCTCCCCGATGTTGAGTACCCGCAGGCATCTCCCATGCCGACTATGCCGTTCTCCGACCAGGAACTCTCGTCTCTGGCCACTTCCTTCTCCTACTCCTTCGTCCTCAAATTCTCAGCAGGCTGCCCTAACTCGCCAGGGTGGCAGAGGTTATAGCTAGCTGGCGATTAACGGCTGAGTACAGGGTTGCCCCCTCTACCCGAGGCATATTCTGCTACACCTATCCTCCGACATGGACCACAGGACGGTGTGGTCCAAAGGCACCGGGCGGGTAGACTCCCACCAGATAAAGATTATCAAGTAGTCATCGTACTTTAACACCAAGGAAGTCTCAGCGACGGTTGTTGCCTGGGTCACATTACCCAATCTCCCCCTCATTTGCTTCGTTCCGGCGGCTCTCAAGAGTATTGCCAACTCCTTCGGGACTTATGTGGCCACCGTCGACGAAACAAGCAACCTGACTAAAGCCCACTACGCCAAGATATGCGTGGAACTCGACCACACAACAGACCCTCCAACCATATCCTCATCGAACTTGGTAACCAAACTCACACCCAGCAAATCATCTACGACAACCACGTGATCTTCTGCACCCACTGTTATTTACGTGGTCACCTATCGAAGCACTTCCTCTGTCTCCATCATGAACTGAGGAAGAAACCAGAGAGGGCCGAACCCAAACCCAAAGAGAACCAGCGTTACGAATTTCCCCAATCTCCCATGCTCCCTCTTTCGAACTCCCATACCAGATTCAACTCCAGCGAAGTCAAATCCAGCAGAGGAAATTCAGTAGAAAAAGCAGTAATCCTCTACCACCCACCTAACCTTTCCCTGTCCAATCAATTTAGCACCCTCGCGTCAGTAGCCATTGAATCCCCCCAAGATTCGGTCTGTCATGCTGACCTCGACAAGGACCCCGGAACGGCCTCTGAGGACCTCAGCATCCCTCTCCCCGAGGATTTGGTACAGTCCTTCCTAGCACCACCGATAGTTGCCGACCTGCATACTCCGCCCGACAACTCTACCATCGATGCTCTAGCCATCCTAGGGCCAGATCAGGCCTTTAGAGGTCTTCAAGTCCTAGCCGCTGGATTTCCTCTCCAAGCAGAAGGGGACCAGATTGGCATCTCCGATGACACCCTTCTCATCCCCTCCCCCTCCCCCCCCCCCTGAGCAGCCCGACCTTAATTCAGCAGGTGAAACGCTCGCACCCCCTAAACGCCCCGAGGACTCTTCCCTCGTCACATCCCCTAAAAAGATGGAGAACCATCCATGACCAACAGGAAAACGGAGAAAAAAAGGACTGCCAAATCCCCGTCCATGCACACCAGGTCCGCTAAGAAGCGGTCCAACCAACCCCTCCCAAAGCCCCATTAATGCTGAATATTCTCTCCTGGAATGTCCGCGGCCTGGCGAACAAACTGATGATGAGAATAATCACCAGCCTCAAGAAAACCCACAAGATCGATATCTTGATCGTCCTCGAACCAAAAATCTCATATAATAAACTCAAATCCATCCAACTGCAGTTAGGCTTTCATTCGGCCATTGTCGGAAGACACGATATCTGGATTCTCTGTTCCAAAGCCTGTCATCCGCGATTCCAGTCAAGCAATGTCTTGCTGGATGGAACATCCTTTAATCCCCAAGTGTGTCATCCTTTCTGCGGTTCATGGCAGTTGTGACATTGCAGAACGCAGACACCTATGGAACGATCTCCTGGACACCAACCACCACAACCGCAATCTCCCATGGCTCTGCATCAGAGACTTCAACGCCATCACTTATAGAGAAGAGAAGATTGGTGGCCGCCCTCCCCCTCTCTTCGCCATACAGGACTTCAACAACTTTATCTTCAACTCTCACCTCACCTCCCTCCCGTTCACCGGCAACGCATTCACCTGGTGCAACATGCAGGAAGGCGACCGTCAGCAATTCTTCTGCCTTGATAGGGCATTAACGAACGCCCACTACCTTGACACGGGGACAACCTCCAAGCTTTCTCACCTTAATGCTACCGAATCCGACCACGCCCCCTGCTGGTTGGAATCACCAGCACTTCCAACCATTCCAGAAAGAGCTTCCGTTTCCTGGACTTCTGGAGTGAGCACCCCCAATTCTTAGGGGTCGCCAGAAAGCCTGGAACAGCATGGACTCCATAGAATCCCTTAATCGTGTGGCCATAAAACTCCAGGTCACGAGGAAAGCATTGACAGCTTGGAGCAAGCAAGCTTACGCGGATATCTTCCAAGCAATTCAAGAGGCGGAAGATGACGTGACTCCTGCTGAAGCGAAATACATGGCCGACTGTTCGCCCGATACCAGGAAGGTGCTGAATCTCACCAAAGCCATCCTCAAATTCAGGCTGAAGATTGAGACCGATTTTTGGAAGCAGAAAGCCAGGATCAAATAGGACAGCAAGGGGGACAACAACTCTAGTTTCTTCCATGCTTGCGTCAACGGGCGGAGACAAAAACTCACTCTCCATCAGATTGCCACAGACAACGGCACAAGCATCACCCACCAAAAGGGTAACCAAGAGGAGGCCGCGAATTTCTACTCCAGACTTTTTTCCAAGGAGATGGTTAGTAAAGACAACACCTTCCTGGACGGGGTTCCCCAACTCATCAGCGACACGGACAATTTACGGCTTGAACAACCTCCCTCAGATGAAGAAGTAAAAAAAAGTAGTTTGGGCCCTCGACGAGCACAGCGCCCCAGGGCCAGACGGATTTTCAGGGGTTTTCTTCCACACTTGCTGTGACATCATCAAGACTGACATCCACAATGCGGCATCCGTCTTCCTCCAATGAGCCACCTATCCCAGAGCCATATCAAGCACCAACCTTATTCTCATCCCAAAGAAAGACAACCCTGAGACATTCTGCGACTTTTGCCCTATCAGTCTCTGTACCTTTACCAACAAGATAATATCTAAGATTATCGCCTCCCACATGGAAGGCCTTCTCCCCAAGATCATCTCGGAGGAGCAGAGTGGCTTTGTTCGGGAGAGAAATATTTAAGACAACATCATGCTGGCTCAAGAGTTAGTCACCTGCATGAAATTCCCAACAATAGGGGGCAACATTGCTATCAAATTAGACATGGAGAAAGCCTACAACAGACTAGATTGGCAATTTATGATCTGGGTCTTCAGAGCCTTCGGCTTCTCCGAAACCTGGACCAACGTGGTATAGAGATCGATCAGCAACTCGTGGTTCTACACGGTTATTAACGGCCAAGCGGACGGGTTCTTTAAATCCACCCGCGGGGTCAGGCAAGGGGATCCGCTATCCTCCACCATCTTCATCATTACGGCGGATGCGTTGAGCAGAAACCTTAATAAGATGACGAGCATCCCCAACTTCCAGCACTACCATACGGCTAGCGGCTGCCCAATCATCACCCACCTGGACTTCACTGACGATATCCTTATATTCTCATCCGGATACGTAGGATCGGTGGAAGTCATCCACAATACGCTCTAGATCTATGAAAGATGATCAGGGCAGAAGATCAACCCGGAAAAGAGCATCATCTACACCTATCATAAGATCAAGAGAGCAAGCGGCTAGCATATCAACCACCACATCATTCCCCATCAAGCACCCTCCATTCCTCTACCTTGGGTGCCCCCTCGTGTATGGGAAATCCAACGTCGGGATTTTCGAGAAGCTGATCAATCGCATCAGGAAGAAGCTCGAGGGCTGGCACAACGTAACCCTATCCCAAGAGGCAAGATTATCCTCATCAATCACGTCCTCACTTCCATTCCCATCTACACCCTGGCAGCGTGCTCCCTCCCAAAAAAAGTCCTATCCTATATCGAGAGCATCTTCAGCAATTTTTTATGGGAACACAACGGCGACCACGAAAACCATCATTGGGCCAGTTGGGACATCATGGATCGTCCCACTAGAGAAGGGGGTCAGGGTTTTTCCAAACTTTCCCACATTGTTAACGCTTTTTCGATAAAATTATGGTGGACGCTGCGCACTAGTAAGAACTTATGGTCCAGGTTCATGAAAGCCAGATACTTCAAGCATATCCACCCGTCCACGGCCATCGCTAACAGCAGATCATCCGCGGCCTGGCGACGCATCCTCCTCGGACGGACCCTAGCCGAACCAACGATTCGCCTTAAGGTGGGCAGCGGGGAAATATCACCATTCTTGGAGCGCTGGATAGGCGATTTCTTGCTCATACCCACTCTGGCGGCTCCCATAATCAGCACCATCAAGGACCTATGGGACCTTCCTAATAACTCCTGGAATTGGATTAAAGTCAGGTCGTGGGCTAGGCCCGAAGCGACCGATCACATTCGTCGTAGCAGTTTGAGGTTCGGTCCGGATGCAGATAAGCTCGTGTGGTCGCCCGACGGTGCTGACGCCTTCTCGGTGAAGTCTGCCAGAAGAGTTATCCTGGGCAACGCGGTCTTGTCCCCTACCATTGCCTCATTCTGGCAGACGTGCATCCCCAAGAAGTGGTCTTTTCTTATCTGGATAGCCCTACGCAACATCCTCCCCACTTACAACAAGCTCAACACAATCGGGTTCAGCCTCGCCTCTGCGTGTACATGCTGCTCTAATCGACAATCGGAAACAGCCAACCACATCCTAAGTCAGGGAGACCTACCGGTCAAGGTCTGGAGAGCTCTTTTCCAAAGTTGAAGATTACCTCAGGGAGGCGACAACTTTCACCATCTCATGGACACCTGGCTTCAGCGTCCTATGGCCACCAGATCGTAGCGGCGGCCGCCACGTGGGCTATCTTGAAAAATTGGAATAAGGCGAGATACGAAGGCCATCAGTACCGCGCGGACCAACTAATTTGGGAGACCATTCGTCAATGCCACAAACGGAGACCCCTCTGTAGGCATGGCCAGGACACTTTCTGGAACTCTCTCATTTCATCGGCTTAGCCGTTTTGTTTCTGTTTCCCTCTTCTTTTGTCAGTATACGTGTATAGGCTTCGGCATTTTGCGCCTTATGGTATACTTGTATATGTCGTTATTGGCACTCGTAAATATCATCCTGCACTCCTCTTTAATTTTCTAACAATCAAATTTCAAATGTCCATTAACACTATTGGTACTCCTAAAATGTCTTCATGCACTCCTCTATCTATGCATGCACAAATTAATGTCAAATTTAATGCATGGGTGTATCTGGAATTAGAATGATAGAAAATTAAAGAGGAGTGCAAGATGATATTTTAGGATTGTCAATAATAATAATAATAATAATAATATATATATATATAAAAAAAATAAAAAAATAAAAAATAAAAAATAAATATATATATATATATATATATATATATATATATACCGTTCATTTTTGCTCCCAGCAGCCGCCTTGATCGGGTGCCCTAGGGCGCTCGGTTGCTCGGTGGACGGAGCTTCCTCCCCTTCCATCCCTGTCTCGCTTCTTCTTCCTCCATCTAGTTGTTGCTTCCGGTCCTTCTTCTCTCCCATACCTCTTTTATTTTCCCTATTTTCTCATCATCATGGTTTCACTCCAAACGGTAACCCCATTTTCCATCTCGCCGTCTTCTTTTGCTGAGGCAGTAACCGGCTCTTCCCTACCTGTGGAGTTCACTTCGGTTCCCTCTCCGGCGGGGATCCGACAGCTCAGGCAACCGCTTTCCTTCCAAGGTCGGCCAGCTGTTAGCTTCTCGGAAGAGGAGGTAGTGGAGGTGGCAACTCCATTCAGGCTCGCACTTGTTGGGAAATTTTCTCACGAAAAACCACCGGTGGACGTGGTCTGTCAGTACTTGAAGGGCCTCTACCTGAAGGGCCAATACTCTATCGGAGTCTTGGATGCAAAGCACATTCTGATTCGTTTATCTTTCGACGTCGATTTTCTGAGGCTTAAAAGACCTTTGGTTCGTTAAGGGAACGCCTATGAGACTGTTCAGATGGTCGTCGGAATTCAATCTAATACGGGAATCCCCTTTTACCCCGATCTGGATTACACCCCCTTCAGTTCCTATTCATTTGCTGTCGAAGGTCTTTGACATCGCAGCATGCATTGGCAATCCCCTGCTTGTCGATAGAGCCACCTCTGCACTCACTCGCCCAAGCTGCGCTGGGGTCCTCATTGAATGGGATCTTTGTTCCCCATTGGAACCCAACATTAGGGTCATGTTGCCTAACAGATACAGTTATTGGCAGAGGATGATTTACGAGAGTAACCTATTTTTTGCTCTTCTTGTCGTCACCAAGGCCACGATGCCATCACTTGCAAGAAAGGTCAGAAGAATAATCAGGGATCAGCTACAGCAGCAGATGTCGATCCCAATCCGACAGAGCCGGCTGTAGCTTCCGTTGGAGGTGAATCCCATTTGATAGGGGCCATCGAACGATGTATTGAGCAATCTTGCGACAAAGATGGTGAGATACATATGGTTCAGCAGATTGAAACGGCAGGAGATAACACGATCGGGTCGGCAGAGTATTCTCCGAGGGTCATAGAGGAGGAGGAGCATTGACAGATTATTCCTTACAATATCAGAACTCACAACCTCGACCCCATATCTCAAGAACTTCTCATACAGCATGCAGTTAATCTTCCCAGTTGGGAATCAGATGAAGAAGCTTCGGTTAGCTTATCTTTGGCTAAGGCTTGGGCGGCTTTAGAGAAGCTGCAGGACTGCGAGTCTACACTCGCACCTACACCCACTCTTAATCAAGGCTCAGAGAAGATTGGTGCCAAGAAGAAGAAGAGGATTAACATAAAAAATACGATAGAAGGTGTTGGAAAATGTGAATGTATATTTGTTATAATAATAATATCTTTTTTTTCTATCAAATGAAAAGGTGTACGAATCTTTTTATTGGAAAAGGTGTACGAATCTATTTATTGGAAAGGTGTCCCATTTCTATCGTGTCTCTATATTTCTATAAATACAAATATGTTTGGAGCATTCAAGCATTCATTTTCAATTCATCCATATTGCATTAGTTAGTCTAAGAGAGAGAGACAACCAACGTTGCTTCGACGAGTTCCTACGGTGTGAAGTGCTGCTACCGAAGGAAAGAACCGTTGTATCCTGGGAGACTAATCGTCATTAAACCGTAAGCACCAGTGCGGAGTTGAAAATATTTCTATTAACAAGGTGCAGGCCTTCGGAGGGCAGGGCACTGAGATCGTCCTCTAAACTAAAACAAACTGTTGTATCATTATGTTAAGCATAATGATATGGAACATCAAAGGCATTGCAAGTAGGAAGTCTCTGAATCGGCTCAAGGTTCTTATAAAGACGCACAAGATCGAGATTTTGGCCATCATTGACGCTAAGTGGTTGTGGAGAAAATATATTCTTATAGGATCATGCTGGATTTTGCTCGCACCTTCGACGGGGAGCATGGCACATGCATCTTCATAGGCAGAAACAGTTATGCCAGCGTGAAATCTTCGACCGCGCAGGAGCTTTCTCTGCAAGTAAAACACATGGAGCTCAGGGAGGAGTTCATCCTATCCGTGAGTTACGGTGGCCCCTCCACGAAGAAAAGAAAGAAGTTATGGGAGACCCTTCGGGCTATTGACCGGAGGGATCAGGCGTAGATTGTGTGTGGCAACTTCAACACGATCACCAATCTGCAGGAACGTATAGGTGGTAATGATGTCGATGCTGGTTCGACATTCAAGTTCAATTAATTTATTTTTGATGCCCAATTGCAAACTCTTCCTTACTCTGGGAACGAGTTTACATGGGACAACAAGTCAAGTGGGTTACAGGAACCAACAATTGAGATTGGACAGAGTACCTGCCAATCATCATTGGTTAGAGATGACTCACGGCTCGAAAGTGACTCATCTCAACCGCAACGAATCGGACCACGGTCCCATCCTTCTGGAGATCGATGTCCATAAACCGTACTTCAAGAAGGTATTTAAATTTCAAAATTTCTGGCTTACGCATCCGGATTTCTTGAGCACTGTTCAGGGGGCTTGGAACTTCAGTTATCACAGAAATCCATTGGTGAGGCTATCGCGGAGGCTATCGGATACTCGACAAGCATTGGGCGTCTGGAGCAAGGTAAAGTATGGAAATATATTTCAGAAGGCGAGGGACGCGGAGGATGCTGCGGACAAGACCGAAAGAGAGTACAACCTCCAGCGAAGTCAAGAGAACCGAAAAGTGTGGCTTGCGGCAAAGGAAGAGATGCGTATCAGATCCGAGTTCGAAACTGCTTTTTGGCGTCAAAAAGCGTGGCTCAAGTGGGACATAGACGGGGACAAGAATTTGAAGTACTTCCACGCATGTGTCCAACATAAAAGAAGCAAGCTAATCATCCACCAAATCAAGAATCGCGAAGGCATCATCCTGACTAAACTTTTATATATATATATATATATATATATATATATAATATTATTTATTTTTTATAAAACTCTCCCTCAATTTATTAAAGGCGGCTAAAAACCGCAGACCAAACCGTATACAAGGCGCAAAATGCCGAAGCCTATAGAGGTATACCAAAAAAGGGAGAGGGGGAGAGCGAAACGAACGCCAGGGGCTAAGGGGGAAGCACCGACCAGAATGCTCTCGAACTGTGGGAACACGCGGTGCTCCGCTTACGGCATTGACGGGCAACTTTACGTAAGAGCTGGTCTGTCGAGTATAGGTGACCTTCGTATCTCGTCTTGTTTCGATTCTTCCAGATGAACCAAGTAGCGGCCACTGCGACGATCTGGTGGCCATGGGAGGCAGAACCCCAGGAAGTCAGAAGATCGTGGAAGCGACCGCCCCCCTGCTCAATGCTGAATAGCTGGTTAAGGGTTGTCCAAGTCCTGTCTGGTAGCATCCCCTGGCGGAAGATGTGATCGATAGTTTCCGTTTGACGCTCAGAGCAGTAGGAGCAAGCTGATGCTAAGCTAATCCCGATGGTGTTAAGGATGTCGTCTGACGGCAGTTTCTTTCGGATGACTCTCCACAAGAGAAAAGACCACTTCTTAGAGATGCAGGAATGCAAGTAGTGAGCTAAAGGGGGGTATGGCCGACCGGCGTCCTGGATAGCGATTCTCGCCGACCTAACCGAGAATGCTCCTGACGCCTCAAGTGGCCATCTCAACGCATCCTCCTCACCACTGATGCGTAACCCTCTCTCGCGAATACCTCAGCCGCATCATTGCCGGACCACTCGCGAACCTGGTCCCAGTTTCAGTCGTCGGTAGAGGGGTTCCACAGGTCTCTGATCCTAAAATCTCTCGGGGTCTTCGTTAGACTCGGGATCATGCTGTCTCCAACCCATCGCTCAAGGAATGGGTTCGAGTCGCCCGCTCCCAGCTGGAGCCTCATCGCTGGTTCGGCAAGGTCGCGGCCGATAAGGATGCGATGCCAAGCCGCTGAGGATCTGCAGTTGGATATGGCCATAGAGGGGTGTATGTGTTTGAAGTATCTGGCTTTCAAAAACCTGCTCCATAAGTTGTTGCTCGTGCGGAGTTTTTACCACAATTTCATCGAGAATGCTTTAACAATGTAGGTGAGTTTGGTAAATTCTAAACCCCCCTCGTCTGTCGGGTGAGCCATCGATTCCCAGCTAACCCAGTGATGCTTATCCTGGCCGTTACTATACCCCCAGAAGAAATTACAAAAGATCTGTTCGATCAAAGAAAGGACCTTAATGGGCGGCGAGCACGCAACTAGGGTGTGGATGGGGATGGAGGATAGTACGTGATTGATGAGAATAATCTTGCCACCCGGGGATAAGGTGGCGTTGTGCCACCCTTCCAGTTTCTTCCTGATTCTGGTGTTTAAGTCCTCGAAAATGTCGGTGTTGGATTTCCCGTACACTAAAGAACAACCGAGATAGTTGAACGGGGGCTTAGCAACTGAGAAGGAAGTTAAGTTGGAGAGGTTGTTGGCGTGCTCTCTATTGGTGTTGTGGTGGGCGTAGATAACACTCTTGGAGTGATTGATTTTCTGGCCCGAGCATCTAGAGTATCTCATCAGGGTGTTGTGAACCACTGCCACCACGCCTTCATCTCCGGAAGAGAAGATGAGAAGGTCGTCCGTGAATGCCAGATGGGTGATGATAGGGCAGCCGCTGGAAGTATGATAGTACTGAAAGTTAGGGGTGTTGACGATATTATTGAGGTTCCTACTCAGAGCGTCAGTTGCTATGATGAAGGCGATGGAGGAAAGTGGGTCTCCTTGTCTCACCCCGCGGTGGGATTTAAAAAGTCCCTCGACGTGGCCATTGATGACCGTTGAGAACCACGAGTTGCTGATGGATCTCCAGACGATATTGGTCCAAGTTTTCGAAAATCCGAAAGCTCTGAAAACCCAGATCATGAATTGCCAATCCAGTCTGTCATAGGCTTTCTCTATGTCGATTTTGACAGCAATGTTGCCTCCCCTTGTCGAAAATTTTATGCAGGTGATTAACTCTTGGGCCAACATAATATTGTCCTGGATGTTCCTCCCGCGAACAAACCCGCTTTGCTCCTCCGAAATGATCTTGGGAAGAAGACCTGCCATTCTGGTCGCGATGACCTTGGATATGATTTTGTTGGTGAAGTTACAAAGACTGATTGGTCGAAAGTCACAAAAAGACTCCGGGTTATCTTTTTTAGGGATAAGGATCAGGTTAGCGCTAGGAATGGCTTTAGGATATATAGCACCTTCGAAGAAAGCGATCGCCGCATCAGTGACGTCTTGCTTGATAATATCCCAGCAAGTGAGAAAGAATACCCCCGAAAACCCGTCCGGTCCTGGCGCATTGTGCTCATTCAGAGCTCACACTGCATCTTTAACCTCTTGAGCTGAGAGAGGGCGGTTCAACTGGTCGTTGTCAGTGTCGTTGATGAGGAGGGGGAGTTGGTCTAGGAATGATCTATCTTTGTGAACCGTCTCTTTGGAGAATAGTTTGGAATAGAACTCTGTGGCTGCCTCTTGGATGCTCTTTTGGTCGGTAATGATGTTCCCATTGTCATCAGCTGTCCTGTGAATTAAGAGCTTCTGTCTGCACCCGTTAATGCAGGAATGAAAGTACTTCAAGTTTTTGTCCCCCTCGTTGTCCCATTTCAACCTCGCTTTTTGTTTCCAGAAATCGATCTCCATTTTGATCCTGAATTTAAGCATTGCCTTGGTGAGGTTAAGGGCTCTCCTAGCCGCTGGGGAGCGATCCGTGACGACCAGAGCTTCGGTGCGGGTGACGTCGTCCTTGGCGACGCGAACGGCTTGAAAGATATCTCCGTAGGCGAGCTTGCTCCAGGCGGACAAGGCTATCCTGGTGGCTTTAAGCTTGTTGCTCACCCGAACAAGGCGGTTGGGGGATTCCTCGCGGTTCCAAGCTTCCTCAACGATGCCAAGAAAGTGGGGATACTCGGTCCAGAAGTCGAGGAACTGGAAGTTCTTTTTGGATAAGTTAGTCTTGTTTTTTATCTCAATCAACAGGGTGGTGTGGTCAGATTCTGTGGAGTTGAGGTGGGACAGATTGGTGGTGATCCCCATTCCGTGCCAGGAGACGTTCGTGAGGGCCCTGTCTAGCCTAGAGTATTGACGACGGTCGTCATCCTGCATGTTGCACCAGGTGAATGCATTGCCGGTGAACTGGAGAGTGCTTAAGTGGGCGTTGAAGATGAAGTTGTTGAAGTCAAGCATGGCCGGGGCTGGCGGGGGATGGCCTCCGGTTTTCTTTGTGCTGCAGGTGATCACATTGAAGTCCCTAATGCACAGCCAGGGAGAATTGGTGTGGAGATGATGGATGTCAAGGAGGTCGTCCCAGAGTTGTTTCCTCTCCGCGACGTCGCAACTGCCATGGACCACTGACAGGATGGCTCGATTGGGAAGACTTGGGTGATCGAACCAACAGGAGAGGGCCTGCCGGGAATCCTGGATAACTCCTAATTTGACGTCCTTTGTACAGAGGATCCAAATATCGTGTATGCCTGCTATGGCCATGGTGAGGCCCAGTTGCAGCTGGATGGATTTTAATCTTTTGGGGGGGATTTTGGGTTCAATAATGATAAGGATATCAATCTTGTGGATTTTCCGCATATTGGTTATTCTTCTTAATGTCGGTTTGTTCGCCAGATTGCGGACATTCCAGGATAGGATGTTAAGCATTAAAGGAGTTGTAGGGGGGTTTGTTGTTCCGCTTGGCGGTGGATCTAGTTTGGATGCTAGTGGTTACGGTGGGTCCATGGTTAGCACTGGCCTCGCTCGATGTAGATGGTCCTGCCTCTGTTAGGGGGGTGCTCGTTACATGACTGCTCCAGCGGGTGCTTGTTGACCGATTCTCCAGCGGAGTCCAGGATAGAATTCTCTGGTGGGATGATTATGGAGTCACCGTTGCTCCATGTTACAAGATTAGTTTGCTGAAGAGGGACACCCGCGGCTAGGACCTGGAGCCGTCTCTGAACTAGGTCTGGCCCTAGAATTGCTAGGGCCACTACCACGGGGTCTTCGATGGCGAGCTATTGTTTAGCCTCGGTGATGTCGGTAAATTGTTCTTCATTTTTTGGATTTGGGGGAATCTCGGTGAGCGCACGATCGGCTTGGAGAGAGGTTGTCTCCTCTAGGTCTTTCGCGATCTCCGAATCAAGAGCATCGAATTGGTTGGATAGGGTGAGAGTTTGGGTGCTGTGGGGGATCAAAGCTTTGCTGTGAGACTCGCTCCTGTCATCCGAGGCGCCTCCGGAGCTTAATCGAGTGTGCGAGTTTGGGCGAGGTAGGAGAGGCGGCATGGGTGTCCTCTCCTCGGATGGCTTACTGTCTTTTCTGGGTGGTTTCTTCTTGAGTTCGGGATGAAGTATGTGGCAGTACTTCGGTAGATGCCCTCTTAAGTGGCAGTGGTTACAGAACATGATGTGGTTATCGTAGAGGATTTATTGGGTGTGAGTTCGGTTGCCCAGCTCGATGTTGATAAAATTGGGTGGATCAGTGGTGAGGTCGATTTCCACACAGATTTTGGCGTAGTGGGCTTTGGTGAGGTTGCTGGTCTCGACGGCTGAGGCCACATACGTGCCGAAAGAGTTAGCGATACACTTGAGAGCCGCTGGGACGAAGCAAATGAGGGGCAGATTAGGCAGAGTGATCCAGGCGGCGACAGTAACTGAGTCTTCTTTAGTGCTAAAGTTGGCTGACCACTTGATGATCTTCATCTGATGGGAGTCGATCCTGCACGTGCCTTTGGACCAGACTGTCTTATGGTCTAGCTCGAAAGAGAGGGGAAGAAGAATGTGTTTGGGATCAAAGGGAGCTACACGGTAATTCGCGATGAGTCTCCAGCTGGCTATCGGCCTATCGCCTCCTACACCCGAGGGAGCTTGGGGCAACCGGATAAAAATTTGAGGATGAAAGAGTGGGGGAATGAATTCGCTAGTGAGGACATCTCCGTGTCGGTGAATGGAACCGAGGGCACCATAGACTCCTGAGAGTACTCAATGTCCGGAAGATTGATGTCTGGGACGGTAGGCGCCTTAGCTTACGCCAGATCCGGTCGTAGCATGGCTGCGAAGGTCGGCAGAGATGGTTCTGCCGAGGAGGGGATCAGGAAAGAGCTGCTGGAAGGAGAGAGGGTAGTCGATGTGGGGATCAACACGGGATGGAGGGTGTTGACTGAGGAGACAACCTGTGGGGTGCACTCTGGTTGGGGGATAGCCGGTAGGGACTTCCCGGAAGCGGGACTCGCCTCGCTCGTTGAGGGCGCAGACGAACCAACGACAACTGGATGAGGGGGAAGAGAATCCGGGGTGACCCTTGCGGGACTCTCTGGCTCGAGCGAGCTGATGGCTTGAAGTTCGGGATCTAGTGGGTGGCCCGCTGGAGTTATCGAAGGTACAGGTAGGAGGCCGGGAGCCTCTGGGGGAGTAATAGAAGGAGTAGGATGGAGGCCGGGTGCCTCTGGGGGGTGTCGGGGGCCTCAGATGGGATGCCATTGGAAAGGGGGCCAACTATGGGGTGGGCTGGAGGAATGAGGAAGGAGAGGGTTTGGGTGGGTTGAGTGAGGGTGGTGTTAGAATGGGCGTAAAGCACAGCGGAAGGTGCAAGGAGAAGATGGGTGAAGGGGGGGCGTAGAGCGCATTGGACGGGCCCTGAGAAAGGTTGGCGTAAAGGGAGTACAGAGCGCGGATGTTAGACGATGAGGGGGTGGGCCCGCCTGAAGGAGCGGGAGAGAATGATTGGGAATACGCGAAGAGAGGTGCGTAAGAGTCTGGGCTAGAACCGGGCACGTAGAGGAAGTAATGTGCGCTGATATCAGGCGTGGAAGGGGTGGGCCCGCCTGGTGGAGTGTTGGAGAGGGACTGGAAATACGCGGGATGAGGCGCGTAAAAGTCAAGGAAAGAACCAGGCGCGTAGACTCCGTTGAATGGGAGGGCCCCACCAGAGGGTTGATCAAAACTACCTGGAGCGTAGAATCCATGGGGGGAGCAGGCCCCACCATGGTAAACCGCGCTAGAGGGAATAATACGCTTGGCGGTTATTAAATGGGGTTGGCCCACCACATTCTGTAGGTTCGCTGAACCATACACGTGGTGCCAGAGGGGAGCCCCCCATACCTGCACAGCAGGTGGGCGGTACTCCCGAGGACTGTGCAGCTCCATTTGAATTTTGATTGACAACGGGAGATGGCAAGAGGGAGGTGGACTGGTGAGGATGATGGGAGCTACGAGCGTACACGGGAGCTGGGGAACCCGCCAAGTCGAATGAAGGAGCAGCGAGCGCGTACACAGATGAAGGGGAGAGGGGGCAAGCTAGCGGAGGGCTGCGATGACCAGAACAGGGGCCTGAGAGGGGGAAGTACGGAGAACTGGGGTTGGCGGCCAGAGGGGTGGGCGCTGGGGGAGTAAGGAGAGGAGTGGGAGGGAGAAGAGTAGATGAGGAGTAGGGGGCGAGAAGAGGAGGAAAATGAGGGGGGTAGAGTCGACTGATCAACTCCACGCAGTCGGCCGGCAAAGGATTAGCCATCGACTGGCACTTACCACCGGAGGAGAGCCTGGGAAGGGAAGCCCTAAGGGCTTCCCGGGAGGGAAAGGAAGGGAGAGAGCTCAGGAGGAGGATGCATCGAATATATATATATATATATATATATATATATATATATATATATATGTATATATATATATATATATATATATATATATATATATATGTATATATATAACCTTTCCTTTATTCCATATATATAACCTAAAATATATATATATATATATATATATATATATATATATATATATATATATAACCTTTCCTTTATTCCATATATATATATTTTAGGTTATATATATGGAATAAAGGAAAGGTTATATATGGAATAAAGGAAAGGTTATATATATATATATATATATATATATATATATATATATATATATATATATATATAACCTTTCCTTTAGGTTATATATATGGAATAAAGGAAAGGTTATATATATATATATATATATATATATATATATATATATATATATATATAACCTTTCCTTTATAACATATGTCAAAAAAGGATTACAAAAGAGCTAAGAAAGCTAACTACAAAATAGGTAGCTCGACATGAGAACATCGAATCATCGCTTTCTTCACTTGACGTTTAACTTCAGCTATCAGTTCGACAAAGGAGAAGGAGTAAGCTTCATAACGCCATTTGTTGCGATTTTTCCACAATACCCAGCATATGGCGCCTACCACAACTTACTTAGCATGCTTCTGACGTTTCTGCCACCTACTCTAGAATCTTTGTAACATATCAACCCTACTCGTCCGGACGCCGACCATTACTTTAAAGTAGTTCCACACCGAAGAAGCTAAGTCACCTTCATCGAAAATATGAAGCACAGACTCCCCATCTGGAGTAGAACAACAGTGACAAGCCGAGGCCATAGAGAATCCAAGTTTCTGAACATTATCATCCGTCAGCAACTTTTTGAAGAGGATTCTCCAAAGTAATATCGACCACTTAGATGGCATACACTTGTTCCATATATTTTTAAAATATACTTGTTGAGAAAATTGGGCACGGATCTGATTCCATGCTGAAGTAATTGAGAACTTCCTAGCAGGGTGAGGGAGCCAAGAGAAATTGCCTTGGTCATCTTCAAGGATGAATTCTTCGCCTAACTATTTACCGCAAAGAAGACGTTTCCAAACATGTGAAGCAGCCGAAGTAATCTCCACATGTTCAGGATGAGAATGAGCACAATACTTAGCCTTCATAAACCATGCCCATAGAGAATTTTTCGATATTAGCTTCCACCATAACTTGACCGTCATTGCATCTAAGACATCCCTTAGTCGTCGCACACTGAGACCTCCTTCAACTGTCGTTCGATCCACACGCTCCCATCGGAGCCAAGATCTCTTTGGCATTCTGTCTTTTGAACCCCACAAGAAACTATCGAACATACTCTCAAGACGATTCAACACAGATGTAGGAGGATTACATGCCGATAAACAATGAATAGGCATAGAAGTAAGAACGACCTTGATTAGAACCAACCTGCCACCGTAGGAGAGAAGTTTGTTGTTCCAGCCAGATATCCTCGTCTGGATTTTGCCTATCAAGTCATCATACATCGTTATATTCCTTCTACCAGCCATAATAGGACATCCCAAGTAGACAAGAGAGCCCTGTTTAATTTGAAACCCAGTCATATGATGTAGCTCTATCGCTTTCTAGGTCGAAATTTTCTCAGACAACATCATGGCCGATTTTAAAGCGTTCACCTGTTGTCCCGAGTTAGTTTTATATCTGCTAATGACTTGCATGAGTAGCTGTATAGAATGTTTGTCTGCTCCTGAGGAAATAAGCACATCATCGGCATACGCAAGATGGGACACTCTAGGACATCCTCTCGGTGAGTAATAGCCTGAAAAACCATTAATTAGAGGAATTCAGCCGAATAAGGCTCCTACTTAGAGCTTTAGAAGCAATAATAAACAATACAAGCGAGATCGGGTCTCCTTGTCGAATACCACATTGGCCATGAAAGAATCCCGACGAACTCCCATTTATGAGAGTAGAAAACCAAATATTGTCTACAAATGAAGGATCATAGTCCTCCATTCATCGCAAAATCCAAACTGCTTCATAACCCACAGGAGGAACGCCCAGCTAATTCGATCATAAGCCTTGCTCATATCAAGCTTAATGGCCATGTTGCCTCCCCAATGTTTGTGATCAATAGCCGAAATCATTTCTTGTGCCATGATAATATTATCGACGATTTCCCTTCCTCGAACAAATCCACTTTGTTCCGGAGAGATAATACGGGGAAGAATATCCATCAACCTCCTTGCCAATAATTTTGATATAATTTTGTTGACAAAATTCCACAAACTAATCGGTCGATAGTCATTGAGAGCTTTAGGATGTTTAGATTTAGGAATAGGAAGCAAGAAAGTACTAGTAATTGATTTCGGTAGAGCAAAGCCATCAATGAATAGACATACTACCTCAAGAATATCTTTGTTGATAATCGGCCAGCATACTAGAAAGAAGGATCCTAAAAATCCATCCGGACCCGACGAGCTGCAAGGGTCCATACTCTTCACAGTAGATAATAATTCCTCCATGGATGGTTTAGCAATCAAGGCATCATTATCATCTTTAGAGATAATACAAGGAATATAATCAAGGTATTCATCTTCAATAACAGTATGAGGGAAGGTAAATACCTTACTATAATGATCAGTAGCCTCACGTTGAATGTCTTGCAAGGAGGAAAGTGTAGATCCAGCTGCAGATAGGATATGATGGATATGCAGACGATTACGTTTGGAAGACACACATGAGCGATAGAAGATAGGGATCAGCTTCATAATCAGCTTCCTCATCCCACTTGACTCGTGCTTTTTGCTTCCAATAAGCATCTTCAATACGTAGTCGCTGCTTCAAATGAGCCCGAGCCAACAACCATTGAGGCCGAAGATAGGGATCAGCTTCATAATCAGCTTCTATCGAAGTCACTGCGTCTTCTGCCTTCTTAACTTCTTGAAAGATATCACCAAAAGTAGCTCGGCTCCAAGAAGAAAGAGCCCTTCTAGTAGCCCCAAGGCGAAGACCAATTCGAACTAAACTGTTGACATGATCAACGGAGTTCCAGGCTGACTCTACCACTGAAAGGAAAGTATCATAATCTTCCAAATATGCAAGAAACGAAATGGTCGAGGAGACGAAGGCTTCTCACTCTCAATAGATAATAAAATAGGAGCATGATCTGATTCCGATATATTTAAATGAGTAGACGCCGAGAGAGGGGCCCATGCTAGCCATTTAGAATCTAGCAAGACCCTATGTAACACACAGTTTTCCAAATGAGGGTAATTTTGAACTTTTATAATTTTGATTAATCGATAATAAGATTTAACTCATGTTGTAATTTTTGGTAATTTTTTTAATCAATTTAAAACTATTTAAAATGTTGAATTGTGATTTTTATGGTTAACTAGTTAATCTCTAGTTTTGCTAAGCTTAGAGACTAACCATGGGGACCTAACCATGTGATTAGAATGACTATTTACAACTTTTTAGGCTAAGGGTATTTTGGTCATTTTGTGACTTTTGAATTATTTAGGATTTTGATTAATTGGTGAATTTTAGATTATTTTTATTAATAATTAAATTGATGTATTATGATTTTGGTCATTTTTCATATTTTAATATTTTGGGAAAATTTTATATTTTTAATATTATTTTTATTGGATTTGTTTAGTCGGGTTTGAGTTTCGTCTCGTTTCGACTTGTATTGTGACCCGGGTAGCTTGAACTCTAGATGGGTGTAACGCCCCAGTCCCAAAATACGTAGGACTAGGAACGTAGACATGCCAGCTGTATTCATACGAAGTATACTCCAATATATGGAAGCCTCGTATAAATACATAAGCTGTAAAATGCAGTAGAACCATAACTAATCTCATCCACACAAAATAAATGAATAAAAGATCATATAATGAGAATAAATTTGTCTTGATACAATATGTTGGACGGAGACAAATCCACTAGCAACAAAATAAAGAAATGTACATAGAGAATGAAATAAGTGGCGAGCGAAGCGAAGACGATCCAAATGCAATCATCCTCGAAGAAACGGCAATGAACACGGCTTAGAGCGAAAGCACCTGCGAAAGACAATAGCATACACCTGGCAAGACAACCAGGTCCTCAGAGGGACGTAACAAGACACATAATAGCATGCCATATAAACTGAATAAATATTGCTCAATAAATAAGTAAATCGAATTTATAACATAGTCCAATACGCACCTACTGAACGAGCGTACCATCCCCCCAACCAAACAAGGACAGGAGATGGTAAACTAATTCACGGCGACGCATCTTTCCATGCTAAGAATCCGATATGGTATCCGGACCCCAACAAGGTTCAATACCTTCTCATCGAAGTAGTAAGTCACACCTACAACCAAACAAGGACAAGATGTGACGAACTAATCCGCGACAAATTATTGTTCCAAGCCACGGTCAGATACAAGTACCCAAACCAAAAGTACTCGTACCTAACGGATAGGGTAGCCTACCATTCTAAGTAAAATGTTGTTAAGAACAATCCTTCCTACACATGGGCCCTGGCTAAATAGGATTGGCATAGTCCCCCTTGGGCACCAGAGGCCCCAGCAGGAAGAGCATGACGTTCCGCAGAATCGTCAGTGGCCGTCAGTAATCTTGGGTCATCAACCCCGTATCTCCAGCGGAGAGTCTGGGTCACAAGGGAAGTGCATCGAAGCCAATACGCTAAGGAATTGTCCTCCCCGTCCAATGCCTACTGTGTTGTATCCACAACACAAACCACTATAACCGCTAAGTCAAACTAGCATGCAATCTCTATTAGCAGTTATTCCTATCGCACGGCTTGTACGTACTGGTGGCCAGCCAATCATGCACTTCCGTGTTCTACATGCGACACACAACTTCGTGTTTACAACGTGTCAAGGCCAATGAATGCGACACACAAGGTGGTCCCTTAAATGTAGGTTTAATTTGTAAGAAAAATAATACACAGCAGGAAATATAAATGAACAGTTATGCCATGTATCACAGTTTATTTTGCATAAAGAAAATAAGTAATGCATGAAATATGAGCTAAAAATAATTAAACAACTAATGGCAAGGTGTCTTGCCTGGTAGTACGCCTGGTGTGCTGCGAAAATCACGGTGGCACGAACTGCGACTTCGGTGCAACAACTGTACAAGGAGACCTCGGGTGGTGACACTGACAGTTCCATCGGGTCCATGAGGGTCAAATTAGTTAGGGTGGACATAAGGTAGTCTAGATTGGTACTCGAATAGGAAAGAGGGGGTTGAGTCACGGTAGGAAGAACAAAGGAAATTTTGACGAATAATAAATATATGATTTTTGAAAACTAGTTTATAATACTTAAAACATAATTTATTAATCAAAATGTGCTTTTAAATAAATATACGAAAAATCAAAGTCGTTTCAAGGCAAATTGTAAGTTTTGTCAAATAATACTTTAGGCTAGAACCTAACAAAATATTTTTGGCAAAAATAATATTAGAAAAAAAATCATTTAGGATTAAGAACCATATCCCGTAAAAATAACATTTTATTCATAAGTTATACTTTTAAAATGCCATAAATAATATATCAAATAAAATTTAGCGCTTCTAACCAAATGTTGAAAATATTTATTTATAGTTACAATAATAACAATATGAATACTAATAATACCAATAATAATAATTCTTAATCAAATATAATACCCATAATTTAGATAATCTACTTTAACCAATAATCTTTAATTAAAAGATAATAATAATAATAAGAATAATAATAATAATAATAATAATAATAATAATAATGATAATAAATATAATAATAAAAATAATAAAACAGAATGTTAATAATAATAATAATAATAATAATAATAAGGAAAAAACATAGATAAACACAACTGTTGCTGTTTTCTCTTCTCGAGGACAACAACACCACAAACAACAAAAAATTTGATAGATAATAACAATATTAATAATAATAACAATAAATGTAAAAAAATAGTGAAACTCAGCTTAAAAAAAACAGTGAATAATAAAGATAATAATAATATTATATTAATCGAAACAATCAAAGCTAACGTAGCACACAAAAAAACACAAGAAGAAATATCAAACACTCAAGGCTGTTGTTCCTCCTCGGGATGAAAAAAAATCCAAGAGTAGAGAGAGAGAGAGAGACGAGAGCGAGGAAGAGAGTGTGGGAACGGAGGAGATGAGGGAAACGAGGGACCGGCCGACGATCCGGCGAGAGAGGGCGAGGATCGGAAGGAGAGAAGGGGGCTTAGCCGCTGGGGTTCGATGGGGTCGTCGGTGGACGGTCGCGGCGGGGGATGAGCACGGGCGCACCGGCGGACAGGGGCGGAGGAAGGAGATCAAGGAGGGAGAGGGGTAGCGGTGAACGGAGGCGCCGGCGGAGGAAGTGAGGGCGGAGATCGGAGGGTTTGGCTCGGAAAGGGAGGCACGACGGAGGAAGACGGGGAGAGCGGGCGGATGGTCGGAGAGGCGGCTCAGGCGGGGCTTCGAGCGGGAGAGGTGCGGTAGCGGTCGTGCGGAGGTCCGGAACGGGGGCGGCGAAGTGGCCGAGCTTAGGTGGCCAGCTCGCGGTGGCGAGGCAGCAGAGAGGGGCGGACGGCGGACGGCCGGAGACGGAGCGACGTCGGGGCGGTCCGGCAGAGGTAATCTAGGGTTAGGGTTTTATTTTATTATGTATTTTTTTTTCCAATTGCGGTGGTGGCCGAGGGGTTTTGGACGGTGGTCGGCTGTGTTGTCGACGGGGATCCGGGGTTATGGAGGTGGACCGCCGAAGGTGGGGAGCCGGTCGCGGTGGCGGGTTTGGCTGTGGGATTGGCTGGTGATGGTTGTGTGGTGACGATGTAGTCGATGGTGGTGGTGCTGGTGAACGGTGAAGTCGGAGAGGGCAGGGGATCGGGTGTGGTCGGTCAGCGGGTGGTCGGGAGTTCGACGGGTGGTGATGGGTTTGTCCAGGAAGGAGGATGACCATGGTGGTAGATAGCTTGGTTAGGAGTAGGTAGGAATTTGATGATGTCGGGGTGTGTCCGACACGAAAGAGACGATAATGTAAATGTAATATGGAATAAGAATGGATGGACACAGACACGAGCACGGACACGAGGCACTGCACTTGTGGATGGTGGAAATTTTGTGGAAGAATAATGAATAAGTTGGAGGAGTACCTGCCTATATTTATAGGATGTGGGAATTCCCACTTTGGATAGGATTAGGAATTGATTTAAAACCCAAATTTAGATAGCTTACAATTTAATTTAAAATCAATCAAATCAAATCCAAATTCAAATCCAATTAAATCTAATTAAAATCAAATTAAATACTTTTAGTTTAAAAACAAATCAATTTAAAATATAGATAGTTTCCTATTTTAATGTATCCATGGAATCAAATCAAAATTTAAATTGTCACAAATATTTCAAAAATATATTTTCCAAAAATACTATAATAGTTAATTTCAAAAATAATAAATCTTTTTGAATAATAAATCTTTTTGGAATAATAAAATATTAATATTAAGTAATTTCAAAAATACATTATTATTTAAAATAAATGAAATAAATATTTTTGCACGAAGAATTTTATTATTAATAACTGCTAAAAACAATAGGCTTTTCATAGCAAGAATAATAATTCTATATAATATTTTGAAAGTGTAATAAAATAGAAAAATTATTTTTCTACAATATGTATGCTCGCACATATTCGCACTCGTCGAGCAGAAATAAAATTTCATGCGCGACGTAAAATACGACTACGCGACGTACAATATATAATTTTAAATCTATGCAAATTAATAAATAATAAAAAAATAGTAGAAATTTAGGGGTTTTACATCCTACCCAACTTAAAAGAATTTCGTCCTCGAAATTAAGAATTTGTAGGGGGGGTGAGAGGACAAAAGGGGTATCAATGGGGAACAATCGATTACGAAATCATGTTGTAAGAATCACGATCTAGATTATAGAAATAATACGGTACGGTCGGAATAAATGAGGGTCACGATTAAGAGAACGAAATGGATTCGATTTAATTAAGCAATTAGAGGGTCTTTGATAGAGTCGAGTAGTTTAGGATGTAGATATAGCAGTATCGAGGGAGAAGGGTCATAGCCGATAGGAAGGCTAGAGGAAGTTATGGTATAACGCTTTCGTCCTCCTAAAATAGGTGAAGGCGAAAGCAATATAGAGTTCGAAGGAGGCGTTATCGAATACGAATACGTGATTCAAAGACGATCGAATAATTTCAAAAGAATTGTCAAGGCAGTCGTGGATGGGACTCTAGAGGACAAGCTTAACTATGTACCCATCCATGTAGAATAATAGGCAAAAGCGAACCAAAGTGCACTTGGTTGATCAGACCATTATGCACCGGTTCTGATTAGACAACATGTTAGTGGGATATCTTCCAATAACATATGTCTTGAACAAGCTCGATAAAAGATAAGCTTGCAAAAACTAGGCTATATTAGCATCATTTAGTCAAATGGTAAATACATAGGCTCGAGAGATTTAAAGAAGGTAGAATGATTCTAAGTCATACAGTTGTGTAATGCCTGTGGTTCGTATTACGTATTTTGGAAATACGTGTACGTATTTTCTTGTATTGTTCCTTGTTTAGTTTTCTTGGCTTGGCTTAACTCTCGGTTTGGGTTGGTTTGGTTTGGCCGGCTGGTTGCTTGGTCCATCATGGACCAAGGTGAACCCCCTACCTACCACCAACCCATGATATTTATTTCCCTACCAACCTTCTCTCTCCTCCATAACTCTCATTTATTTCTTCTTCCTTCCTCTCCACAACTCCCCAACCCTTAGGCAAGTGTAACTTGCTTCCACAAGAGAACTCATTTTATGGTTCCATTAGCTTCTTCTAATGATTCTAAACCACATTAGAACTTGTCATTTCCATTTTGAGGCTTTAATTCTTGTAGATCTAGAGTTTTGCTATTTTCGGATTTTTGGTGTTTTGATCTATTAAACTTCCTTGTTTTTAAGTTTGGATGGTTCCATGTTGTAGATAATTTTATTCTACCCAATTTTGACCTTTGGAAAGTTGGATTCGGACTTATTTTGACCAAGTTATGAGCATTTGGAGTTTTGGGTTCCATCCTTGGAGTTCTTGCAGTTCTTGCCCTCTGGAGAAGACTGTGAACAGTGAGCTAGCTTTTTAGCTTATGCCGCTGAGTCGTACGCTGCTCTTTAGCGAGCGTACGCTAGCCTTCGTACGCTGCTCTTTAGCGAGCGTACGCGTGCCTTCGTACGCTGCTCTTTAGTAAGCGTACGCTCACCTTGATACGCTGCCTGTTGGCAGCATGTCTTGAGCGTACGCTAGCTTGAGCGTACGCTAGCTTGAGCGTACGCGTGCCTTGGTACGCTAGCTTGAGCGAGCAACGCGTACGCTGGCTTGAGCGTACGCTAGCCTATCTTGTCACCCTGGTTCAACCCGAGAGCTTTGTGACCCCCATACGCTGCCTTTTACGCTGCCCTTTGGAAGCATATGCTTACCTGAGCGTATGCCTACCTGAACGTATGGCCTTTGGCAGACTTGATCTTATATTAGCTTGTCAGTTTGTTTTATTTTCCTTATCCTGGATCTTCTATAGCCCTGTATATTGATATTTTATTAGATATTTTACGTCCATTTTATATCCTTACGCCTTTTGACCTGAACTTGATAATTCCCGAATTTACTTGATATGTTTGGAATTAATAACTGAGCCTGACACGATAGTGACCCGTAGTGGTGCACTCCTGACATAATGACCTGACATGACCTGATAGTGGCCCGTCGTGGCGCACTCCTGACAAGTACACTTGGCATGATAAACCTGACATGTTATCTCTTGATAAGCTGTTGCGACGGCTACCTGACATGACATGACTTGACAAGAATGAACATCCTGGACACCGTGGGTGATTGTGCTTGTACAAATAATCCAGTCCTGTCTTGCATCATGTCTAGAAGGGGACTCCTGAGTACCACGGTCAGGAGTACCTACTAAAATGGACTAAGGTTAATAACTAGATTAACACATTAGTCATGAAGAGATTTTCCAGCTATAGGCAATCCCGTTACCTGGGCGCGCTTGGGATCTGTAGCCTGCCGTCGAGTAGGGCACATTTCCAGCACACTGTCATGTGTTGCACCCTTCAAGCTACTTAAGGGTACATGCGTTTCCTGGACGATGTACCCACCTGAATTCAACCCTAATCTTTCGACCTGGGTAGCCTGGATGGTCTGCAGGGCTTGTGGCTGTGGAATAATCTCACTGTATCTTGTTAGTAATTAGGCTTGTGACAACCCTAGTTAGTTAAAGTATCAAGCCGTAGTTCTTGCTTGGCCGTGAAATGATTGGATGGAGCCTAACAAGTCTAGTCTTGCCCTGATCTTGTTCCAGACTGTTACATGACCAGCATGCTTGTATTTATTTTCTCGATAAATGGTGAGAAACCAAGCTCCGTTCAGACGAAGGGTTACAACCCCGGTCTTTGTTTGGTTTACGGGTTGTAACCTAGCTATCTGAATAGTTCCATGGTTATCTCGTCGTATATCATCCTGGCATGTTTTTCTTATTTCCAGTTTTACCAGTTATTTATAGTTCCTGTCTTTTATTATATTATTTATACCTTGTGCTGATTGCTGGTTTTAGTTCTTAAGTGAAGCTTCCTTTGTGGCACTTGCTCTTTCTGGGGTCTGACCCAGCTGGTTTTGTGTGGCCAGATTTCGGAGCAACTCCAGAGGATCTACCGACTTCCCAGCCAGATGGTGGCCACTAGACGGAACCCTGGCAACGAGTGGATTATTTTTGGCTCTCCCGCTCTATTTTAAAAATATTCTTTTGAGGCGTTTAGCCGACGAGCACCTGTTTATCTCGATTGCACTTACTTACTGTCTGCCTACGGGCTGTAACATGATTAACAAATCCTAGGGTTGATCATGTATGACTGAACTCTTGCTAGTCCTAACATTTTGTAACGACTAGCTTCATGATCAGCTGAATATGTAATATTTGGGACGCCTTATTATTGTATATTTAATGATCATACATCTTGTAACATCTATTTACTTGCTTGTGATTGAGACAATAGGCTTATTCTTGACCTTAAGAGACTGTTGGCTTGTAGATAAACCCTCATGTATCTAGACAGCCGTGACCGTATAGCGAGATGGAATCCATTTTAATATACGTTGCTGGCTATGTCTGCCCCCGCTCTCCAGTATTCTGGTTCTGGGGCGTGACATGGTTTAAGTGGTGGCCCATGCAGGTCTTGTAAATCAAGATATGTGAGGGTTTACCGAATAGATATCTCAATCAGTATTCGTCCTTGATCTCTGCTCGTATCTTCTGAATCCCTGGATTCTTGTCCTGATCATATGCTTGTATCGTTGATCTGTCCTGGTCCTTCCTTATTGTTCCCTATGTCGTCTTCTTCAGCGGCATTGTTCGTGGACCTGCCGACCAGCAAGGCAGAGTACCTTCCGCGGACCAGCAACGACCTGGAGATCAAGCCCAGCATTCCAGAGTAGCCTCCAGAGTTGTGCCTTCTGGCGGAGAGCCACCAGTCCAGCCAGTTCAACCTGTAGAACATGATGACGGCACTTTGGTAGGACTCGTCAGGACCTTGATAGCTTTCCAAGACCGGCATGGAGATGCCTTGCACCAGGCAGTGACGGATGCTTTGACCCGGGGTGGTCATCCAGGGAACAGCACGGCCAACAGCTTCAAGCGCTTGAACCCTCTATTCTTCGACGGTAGTGAAGATGCTATCGCGGCAGATGCTTGGCTTCAGGACACAGAAGTGATTCTCGAGGCAGCCAGGACTCCAGAGAACGAGAAGGTGGCAGTTGTGCGCCTGCAGTTGTTAGATCTTGCCCGCAGCTGGTGGGCAGCTCAGGCCGTTGGATTAGAAGCACCTATTGCTTGGGCGATGTTCAGAGAGAGATTCCAGACCAAGTATTTCGATGCCGTGGCTCGGTATGATCTGCAGACCCGATTCACTAATCTGAAGCAAGGAGGCAGGACGGTCGATGGATATGCGGCCGAGTTTTCCAGACTTAGTCGGTTTGCTCCCACCTTGGTGGCAATCGAGTATGATAGAGCCCAGCTATTCCAGCAAGGGCTTCACCTGGAGATTCTTTTGGCAGTTGAGCAGTTTGAGCATCAGACTTTTGATGCAGTCTTGAGAGCAGCCCGGAGGCATGAGTATACCTCCCAGAGGATCGTGGATAGGACCGGGGGTCGGAAGAGATCTCACGGCCAGATGAATCAGTCTTCGGCACCAGCCCCGGCAGCCAGGGCCTTGACTATTGGAGTTCCGAGGCGAGCGGCCTCAGTGACGTCGGTTCAGCATTCCATTCCGACGCACCCTCAGCAGCAGCAGAAGCAGAAGCAGTCTTCCGCAGTGGGTTGTTCTCATTGTGGGAAGCCAGGCCATGTGGTGGCAGAATGTCGCAGGGCACAGGGATTGTGTCTGGTTTGTGGAGCCCCAGACCATAGGGTTGGATTCTGCCCGAACAGGGGTGGTTCATCATCGTCCAACCTTTCTAGCTCTTCGATGAGAGGACCAGCTCCGGTCCAGCAGCAGCAGTATCCATTGCCGAGGCCCTTGCCGCCTCAGACCCAAGTTTTCTAGCAGCAGAGCCCTCAGCAGTATGTACAAGCCCAGGCCTTGAGTCAGAATAGGCAGCGAGGATTTCAGCAGAGGAGACCAGCACCCCGAGGGCAAGGTCAGGCCATGATGATGACCGTGGAGGAAGAGTTGGCACCTGGTGAGGTAGTGGCAGGTACTATTTTCGTCAACTCCTTTCCAGCTTCAGCTTTATTTGATTCTGGTGCATCGCATTCTTTTATGTCTGCACGATTCGTGACACGGGTAGGATTGGAGCCCGAGTCATTATCAGTAAGGCTTAATATACTTACTGGTAACGGACTTGTGGGAGTAGATAGAGTGTTTTCCTCGTGTCGGATCGTAGTTAGCGGTAGAGAGTTCCGCGCTAGATTGATAGAATTCTCGATGGCCGATTATGATGTGGTCCTAGGGATGGATTGGTTGAGGAACCAGTATGCTAGAATAGACTGCCATATTGGTAGGGTTGTTTTTAGCATTCCAGGCGAGCCGGAGTTTTCCTTTTCCCGAGGTGAAGTTGAGCCTTCTCCTCCGATATTGCGGATGGCAGTAGCAGCAGTTCAGTTGCCCAGGATAGTCGAGGAGTTTCCAGATGTTTTCCCAGAAGAGCTTCCAGGTATGCCTCCAGAGCGGGAGATCGAGTTCACCATAGACTTGATCCCCGGGACAGCCCCAGTGTCAGAGAGAGTCTACAGAATGGTGCCGTCAGAGTTGGAGATATTGTACAAGATGATTGAAGAACTCAGAGCCAAGGGATTCATTCGTGCTAGTGGATCGCCTTGGGGAGCCCCGATGCTTCTTGTGAAAAAGAAGGATGGTACGTCCAGGTTATGTGTTGATTATCGTACCTTGAACTCAGTAACAATCAAGAACAGATACCCTCTCCCGAGGATAGATGACTTGTTTGATCAACTCAAAGGGGCTTCAGTATTCTCGAAGATTGATTTGCGCTCAGGTTATCATCAGATCAGAGTCAGAGAGCAAGACATCCCGAAGACGGCTTTTAGATCGAGATATGGGCATTGGGAGTTCCTTGTTATGCCTTTTGGAGCAACCAATGCGCCGACAGTATTCATGGACCTCATGAATCGCATCTTCATGCCTTACTTGGATCAGTTTGTGATCGTGTTCTTGGATGACATCCTGGTCTACAGCAATAGTGAGGTGGAGCATGAGCAGCATCTCCGTATGGTTCTTCAGATCCTCAGAGAGCACCAGTTATATGCCAAGTTTAGTAAATGCGAGTTCTGGCTCGATCGCATTTCTTACTTGGGTCATATCATCACTCGAGGAGGAGTAGAAGTGGATCCCCAGAAGATTGTAGCTATTGAGTCATGGCCAGTACCCAGCACAGTTGTAGAAGTTCGTAGTTTTCTTGGATTGGCCGGCTACTACCGGCGGTTTGTTTCGGACTTTGCTCGGATATCAGCACCATTGACGCAGTTGACCCGCAAGGATGCGTAATTTGCTTGGACAGCAGAGTGTCAGAGTTCTTTTGAGCAGTTGAAGCGAGGCCTGATAACAGCTCCTATTCTCACGCTTCCAGATGGAACCGGGGGATTCTCAGTGTACTGTGATGCTTCAGACAGAGGCTTAGGATGTGTTCTGATGCAGCATGGAAAGGTAATAGCTTATGCATCACGACAGCTTCGTGATCATGAGAGAAATTACCCAACCCATGACTTGGAGCTGGCAGCAGTGGTGTTTGCACTTAAGTTGTGGAGGCACTACTTGTACGGAGACAGGGTGGAGATTTTCACCGACCACAAGAGCCTGAAGTATATTTTCACCCAGAAGGATCTTAACATGCGTCAGAGGAGGTGGCTGGAGCTTCTTGTGGATTATGATGTCAGCTTGCAGTATCATCCTGGGAAGGCCAATGTCGTAGCAGATGCATTGAGCAGAAGAGCCGGAGCTTATTTCCTAACAGCGCAACCAGAGCTGTTAACAGATCTTCAGAAGATGGGTATTGAAGTTGTTCTCCCTTCCAGTATAGCGTTGATGGCCAGCATGCAAGTTCAGTCCACTATAGTTGAGAGGATCCGGGAGGCACAGTCAGCAGATTCCAAGCTTCAACGACTCAGAGCAGAGTGTAAAGCAGGACGAAGATCAGAGTTATGTTTTCATGAGGATGGTACACTCAGGCATGGTAAGCGTCTTTGTGTACCCAGTGGAGATATCAGACAGGAGATCATGTCAGAGGCGCACAGTTCTCAGTATTCCATCCATCCTGGCAGTACGAAGATGTACCGTGATATCCGACAGCATTTCTGGTGGAATAGCATGAAGCGGGAGATAGCTCGGTTTGTCTCTCGGTGTTTGGTTTGCCAACAAGTCAAGGCTGAACATCAGAGACCAGCTGGACTTCTTCAGCCCTTACCGATTCCAGAATGAAAGTGGGAGCATGTGACCATGGATTTCGTGACTGGATTACCTAGATCCCCAGCTGGTAGAGATGCTATTTGGGTTATAGTTGACCGGCTCACGAAGGTGGCTCACTTTCTTCTATTTAGAGTTGGTCAGTCGACGGCTCAGCTAGCAGAGATGTACCTCAGGCAGATTGTCAGATTGCACGGAGTGCCAGTTAGTATCACCTCGGATCGAGATTCAAGATTTACGTCGCACTTTTGGCGTAGCTTGCAAGAGAGTTTGGGGACTCATCTCCAGTTCAGTTCAGCATATCACCCGCAGACAGATGGCCAGTCGGAGCGCACGATCCAGACTCTTGAAGACATGTTGCGGTCTTGCACACTTGACTTTGGTGGTTCATGGGAAGATCACTTGCACCTGGTAGAATTCTCGTACAACAACAGTTTTCAGGCCAGTATCCAGATGGCACCATTCGAGGCACTGTATGATAGGAAGTGCAGATCCCCGCTAGCCTGGAATAATGTTAGAGAGAGACAGATGCTCGATCCAGAAATGATCGCTCAGACAGTTGAAGTGGTCAGAAGAGTTCGAGATCATCTTCGAGTTGCCCAAGATCGCCAACGTCATTGGGCGGATTCTCATCGGCGCCCTCTCGAGTTTTCGGTCGGTGACCATGTATTTCTGAGGATTTTGCCTAACCGTGGCGTCATTCGTTTCGGCGTACGGGGCAAGCTTAGTCCTAGGTATATAGGACCGTTTGACATTCTGGAGCGAGTAGGAGATGTATCCTATCGTCTCGCTCTTCCACCGTCGCTAAACGAGGTGCATGACGTGTTCCATGTATCCCAATTACGACGGTATATCCCGGACCGAGCCACATCCTGGATCATTCGGAATTGGTTGTTGGTACCAACCTTTCGTATGAGGAGAGGCCCGTGTCTATATTGGACCGGAGAGAGAAGATCCTCAAGAACAAGACTATCAAGTTAGTCCGAGTTGCTTGGGGTCATCACTCTTTGGGGGAGTCAACGTGGGAGCGTGAGGATGATATCCGATCGCTATATCCCGACCTGTTTGACTCGTGAGGTATAATGTCTTTCTTATGCCTCATACCTTCGATTCCTTGCTTGCATGATTGATTGTCTGCCTAGTTATAGCTTGCATGTGATTAATGTAGCTTGTCATTGCTCCTCTAGCCTCTTGATTAAATTCCGAGGACGGAATTCTTTTAAGGTGGGTAGAGTTGTAATGCCTGTGGTTCGTATTACGTATTTTGGAAATACGTGTACGTATTTTCTTGTATTGTTCCTTGTTTAGTTTTCTTGGCTTGGCTTAACTCTCGATTTTGGTTGGTTTGGTTTGGCCGGCTGGTTGCTTGGTCCATCATGGACCAAGGTGAACCCCCTACCTACCACCAACCCATAATATTTATTTCCCTACCAACCTTCTCTCTCCTCCATAACTCTCATTTATTTCTTCTTCTTCTTCTTCCTTCCTCTCCACAACTCCCCAACCCTTAGGCAAGTGCAACTTGCTTCCACAAGAGAACTCATTTTATGGTTCCATTAGCTTCTTCTCATGATTCTAAACCACATTAGAACTTGTCATTTCCATTTTGAGGCTTTAATTCTTGTAGATCTAGAGTTTTGCTATTTTCGGATTTTTGGTGTTTTGATCTATTAAACTTCCTTGTTTTTAAGTTTGGATGGTTCCATGTTGTAGATAATTTTATTCTACCCAATTTTGACCTTTGGAAAGTTGGATTCGGACTTGTTTTGACCAAGTTATGAGCATTTGGAGTTTTGGGTTCCATCCTTGGAGTTCTTGCAGTTCTTGCCCTCTGGAGAAGACTGTGAACAGTGAGCTAGCTTTTTAGCTTATGCCGCTGAGTCGTACGCTGCTCTTTAGCGAGCGTACGCTAGCCTTCGTACGCTGCTCTTTAGCGAGCGTACGCGTGCCTTCGTACGCTGCTCTTTAGTGAGCGTACGCTCACCTTGATACGCTGCCTGTTGGCAGCATGTCTTGAGCGTACGCTAGCTTGAGCGTACGCTAGCTTGAGCGTACGCGTGCCTTGGTACGCTAGCTTGAGCGAGCAACGCGTACGCTGGCTTGAGCGTATGCTAGCCTATCTTGTCACCCTGGTTCAACCCGAGAGCTTTGTGACCCCCATACGCTGCCTTTTACGCTGCCCTTTGGAAGCGTATGCTTACCTGAGCGTATGCCTACCTGAACGTATGGCCTTTGGCAGACTTGATCTTATATTAGCTTGTCAGTTTGTTTTATTTTCCTTATCCTGGATCTTCTATAGCCCTGTATATTGATATTTTATTAGATATTTTACGTCTATTTTATATCCTTACGCCTTTTGACCTGAACTTGATAATTCTCGAATTTACTTGATATGTTTGGAATTGATAACTGAGCCTGACACGATAGTGACCCGTAGTGGTGCACTCCTGACATAATGACCTGACATGACCTGATAGTGGCCCGTCGTGGCGCACTCCTGACAAGTACACTTGGCATGATAAACCTGACATGTTATCTCTTGATAAGCTGTTGCGACGGCTACCTGACATGACATGACTTGACAAGAATGAACATCCTGGACACCGTGGGTGATTGTGCTTGTACAAATAATCCAGTCCTGTCTTGCATCATGTCTAGGAGGGGACTCCTGAGTACCACGGTCAGGAGTACCTACTAAAATGGACTAAGGTTAATAACTAGATTAACACATTAGTCATGAAGAGATTTCCCAGCTATAGGCAATCCCGTTACCTGGGAGCGCTTGGGATCTGTAGCCTGCCGTCGAGTAGGGCACATTTCCAGCACACTGTCATGTGTTGCACCCTTCAAGCTACTTAAGGGTACATGCATTTCCTGGACGATGTACCCACCTGAATTCAACCCTAATCTTTCGACCTGGGTAGCCTGGATGGTCTGCAGGGCTTGTGGCTGTGGAATAATCTCACTGTATCTTGTTAGTAATTAGGCTTGTGACAACCCTAGTTAGTTAAAGTATCAAGCCGTAGTTCTTGCTTGGCCGTGAAATGATTGGATGGAGCCTAACAAGTCTAGTCTTGCCCTGATCTTGTTCCAGACTGTTACATGACCAGCATGCTTGTATTTATTTTCTCGATAAATGGTGAGAAACCAAGCTCCGTTCAGACGAAGGGTTACAACCCCGGTCCTTGTTTGGTTTACGGGTTGTAACCTAGCTATCTGAATAGTTCCATGGTTATCTCGTCGTATATCATCCTGGCATGTTTTTCTTATTTCCAGTTTTACCAGTTATTTATATTTTCTGTCTTTTATTATATTATTTATACCTTGTGCTGATTGCTGGTTTTAGTTCTTAAGTGAAGCTTCCTTTGTGGCACTTGCTCTTTCTGGGGTCTGACCCAGCTGGTTTTGTGTGGCCAGATTTCGGAGCAACTCCAGAGGATCTACCGACTTCCCAGCCAGATGGTGGCCACTAGACGGAACCCTGGCAACGAGTGGGTTATTTTTGGCTCTCCCGCTCTATTTTAAAAATATTCTTTTGAGGCGTTTAGCCGACGAGCACCTGTTTAGCTCGATTGCACTTACTTACTGTCTGCCTACGGGCTGTAACATGATTAACAAATCCTAGGGTTGATCATGTATGACTGAACTCTTGCTAGTCCTAACATTTTGTAACGACTAGCTTCATGATCAGCTGAATATGTAATATTTGGGACGCCTTATTATTGTATATTTAATGATCATACATCTTGTAACATCTATTTACTTGCTTGTGATTGAGACAATAGGCTTATTCTTGACCTTAAGAGACTGTTGGCTTGTAGATATACCCTCATGTATCTAGACAGCCGTGACCGTATAGCGAGATGGAATCTATTTCAATATACGTAGCTGGCTATGTCTGCCCCCGCTCTCCAGTATTCTGGTTCTGGGGCGTGACAAGTTGTCCTATAGTCTTCTTGTCCAAGTCCTTGGTTGGCTAGACGGGTTAGGTCCTCTAGATTCTAGGATCTAAATAAGCTTGCTAATATAGGTCACTAGGTCGAAGGGATTGCTAGTTCATAAGATATTCTACCCAACTTAAAGGATTAAACTAATTGTGTTTTGGGACAACTAACTAGTAGGGTCAATCTCTAGCAAGCACGAAGGAAAGATAAGAGTAGGGATGGAAGAAAGCAAGCAAGATACAATTGATGAGTCAAACGGTAGATAAAATTAAGGAAAGAGGTCAAGTATGTGGATGAGATCCTAGACTTCTAATCCTATTCGCAGGCTTGCTTGGTACGGTAAAGTAACCAAACAATTTATCTTGACCTACATGGGCCACCACAAAAACATGTAACGCCCCAGTCCCAAAATACGTAGGACTAGGAACGTAGACATGCCAGCTGTATTCATACGAAGTATACTCCAATATATGGAAGCCTCGTATAAATACATAAGCTGTAAAATGCAGTAGAACTATAACTAATCTCATCCACACAAAATAAATGAATAAAAAAATCATATAATGAGAATAAATTTGTCTTGATACAATATGTTGGGCGGAGACAAATCCACTACCAACAAAATAAAAAATGTACATAGAGAATGAAATGAGTGGCGAGCGAAGAGAAGACGATCCAAATGCAATCATCCTCGAAGAAACGGCAATGAACACGGCTTAGAGCGAAAGCACCTGCGAAAGACAATAGCACACACCTGGCAAGACAACCAGGTCCTCAGAGGGACGTAACAAGACACATAATAGCATGCCATATAAACTGAATAAATATTGCTCAATAAATAAGTAAATCGAATTTATAACATAGTCCAATACGCACCTACTGAACGAGCGTACCATCCCCCCAACCAAACAAGGACAGGAGATGGTAAACTAATTCACGACGACGTATCTTTCCATGCTAAGAATCCGATATGGTATCCGGACCCCAACAAGGTTCAATACCTTCTCATCGAAGTAGTAAGTCACACCTACAACCAAACAAGGACAAGATGTGACGAACTAATCCGCGACAAGTTATTGTTCCAAGCTACGGTCAGATACAAGTACCCAAACCAAAAGTACTCGTACCTAACGGATAGGGCAGCCTACCATTCTAAGTGAAATGTTGTTAAGAACAATCCTTCCTACGCATGGGCCCTGGCTAAATAGGATTGGCATAGTCCCCCTTGGGCACCAGAGGCCCCAGCAAGAAGAGCATGACGTTCCGCAGAATCGTCAGTGGCCGTCAGTAATCTTGGGTCATCAACCCCGTATCTCCAGCAGAAAGACCGGGTCACAAGGGAAGTGCATCGAAGCCCATACGCTAAGGAATTGTCCTCCCCGCCCAATGCCTACTGTGTTGTATCCACAACACAAACCACTATAACCGCTAAGTCAAACTAGCATGCAATCTCTATTAGCGGTTATTCCTATCGCACGGTTTGTACGTACTGGTGGCCAGCCAATCACGTACTTCCGTGTTCTACATGCGACACACAACTTCGTGTTTACAACGTGTCAAGGCCAATGAATGCGACACACAAGGTGGTCCCTTAAATCTAGGTTTAATTTGTAAGAAAAATAATACACAGCAGGAAATATAAATGAACAGTTATGCCATGTATCACAGTTTATTTTGCATAAAGAAAATAAGTAATGCATGAAATATGAGCTAAAAATAATTAAACAGCTAATGGCAAGGTGTCTTGCCTGGTAGTACGCCTAGTGTGCTGCGAAAATCACGGTGGCACGAACTGCGACTTCGGTGCAACAACTGTACAAGGAGACCTCAGGTGGTGACACTGACAGTTCCATCGGGTCCATGAGGGTCAAATTAGTTAGGGTGGACATAAGGTAGTCTAGATTGGTGCTCGAATAGGAAAGAGGGGGTTGAGTCACGGTAGGAAGAACAAAGGAAATTTTGACGAATAATAAATATATGATTTTTGAAAACTAGTTTATAATACTTGAAACATAATTTATTAATCAAAATGTGCTTTTAAATAAATATACGAAAAGTCAAAGTCGTTTCAAGGCAAATTGTAAGTTTTGTCAAATAATACTTTAGGCTAGAACCTAACAAAATATTTTTGGCAAAAATAATATTAGAAAAAAAACATTTAGGATTAAGAACCATATCCCGTAAAAATAACATTTTATTCATAAGTTATACTTTTAAAATGCCATAAATAATATATCAAATAAAATTTAGCGCTTCTAACCAAATGTTGAAAATATTTATTTATAGTTACAATAATAACAATATGAAAACTAATAATACCAATAATAATAATTCTTAATCAAATATAATACCCATAATTTAGATAATCTACTTTAATCAATAATCTTTAATTAAAAGATAATAATAATAATAATAATAAGAATAATAATAATAATAATAATGATAATGATAATAAATATAATAATAAAAATAATAAAATAGAATGTTAATAATAATAATAATAATAATAAGGAAAAAAAACATAGATAAACACAACTGCTGCTGTTTCCTCTTCTCGAGGACAACAACACCACAAACAACAAAAATTTTGATAGATAACAACAATATTAATAATAATAACAATAAATGTAAAAAAAACAGTGAAACTCAGCGTAAAAAAAAACAGTGAATAATAAAGATAATAATAATATTATATTAATCGAAACAATTAAAGCTAACGCAACACACAAAAAAATACAAGAAGAAATATCAAACACTCAAGGCTGCTGTTCCTCCTCGGGATGAAAAAAATCCAAGAGTAGAGAGAGAGAGACGAGAGCGAGGGAGAGAGTGTGGGAACGGAGGAGATGAGGGAAACGAGGGGACCGGCCGGCAATCCGACGAGAGAGGGCGAGGATCGGGAGGAGAGAAGGGGGCTTAGCCGCTGGGGTTCGATGGGGTCATCGGTGGACGGTCGCGGCGGGGGATGAGCACGGGCGCACCGGCGGACAGGGGCGGAGGAAGGAGATCAAGGAGGGAGAGGGGTAGCGGTGAACGGAGGCGCCGGCGGAGGAAGTGAGGGCGGAGATCGGAGGGTTTGGCTCGAAAAGGGAGGCACGGCGGAGGAAGACGGGGAGAGTGGGCGGATGGTCGAAGAGGCGGCTCAAGCGGGGCTTCGAGCGGGAGAGGTGCGGTGGCGGTCGTGCGGAGGTCTGGAAAGGGGGCGGCGAAGTGGCGGAGCTTAGGTGGCCAGCTCGCGGTGGCGAGGCAGCAGAGAGGGGCGGACGGCGGACGGCCGGAGACGGAGCGGCGTCGGGGCGGTCCGGCAGAGGTAATCTAGGGTTAGGGTTTTATTTTATTATGTATTTTTTTTTGCCAATTGCGGTGGTGGCCGGGGGGATTTGGCCGGTGGTCGGCTGTGTTGTCGACGGGGATCCATGGTTATGGAGGTGGACCGCCGAAGGTGGGGAGCCGGTCGCGGTAGCGGGTTTGGCTGTGGGATTGGCTGGTGATGGTTGTGTGGTGACGATGTGGTCGATGGTGGTGGTGCTGGTGAACGGTGAAGTCGGAGAGGGCAGGGGATCGGGTGTGGTCGGTCAGCGGGTGGTCGGGAGTTCGACGGGTGGTGATGGGTTTGTCCAGGGAGGAGGATGACCATGGTGGTAGATAGCTTGGTTAGAAGTAGGTAGGAATTTGATGATGTCGGGGTGTGTCCGACACGAAAGAGACGATAATGTAAATGTAATATGGAATAAGAATGGATGGACACAGACACGAGCACGGACACGAGGCACTGCACTTGTGGATGGTGGAAATTTTGTGGAAGAATAATGAATAAGTTGGAGGAGTACCTGCCTATATTTATAGGATGTGGGAATTCCCACTTTGGATAGGATTAGGAATAGATTTAAAACCCAAATTTAGATAGCTTACAATTTAATTTAAAATCAATCAAATCAAATCCAAATTCAAATCCAATTAAATCTAATTAAAATCAAATTAAATACTTTTAGTTTAAAAACAAATCAATTTAAAATATAGATAGTTTCCTATTTTAATGTATCCATGGAATCAAATCAAAATTTAAATTGTCACAAATATTTCAAAAATATGTTTTCCAAAAATACTATAATAATTAATTTCAAAAATAATAAATCTTTTAGAATAATAAATCTTTTTAGAATAATAAAATATTAATATTAAGTAATTTCAAAAATACATTATTATTTAAAATAAATGAAATAAATATTTTTGCACGAAGAATTTTATTATTAATAACTGCTAAAAATAATAGGCTTTTCATAGCAAGAATAATAATTCTATATAATATTTTGAAAGTGTAATAAAATAGAAAAATTATTTTTCTACAATATGTATGCTCGCACATATTCGCACTCGTCGAGCAGAAATAAAATTTCGTACGCGACGTAAAATACGACTACGCGACGTACAATATATAATTTTAAATCTATGCAAATTAATAAATAATAAAAAATTGTAGAAATTTATGGGTTTTACAATGGGACCCAATATTAAGTTAAGCATGGCTCACAAGACCCAACATTAAGTTAGTTAATTAAACTAATTTTTATCATGTTAGAATGGTTAAGTTAAAGACTCAAAACTAGATCATTTTGACCCCAAACTTGAACCTAGTCTAGACTTAACCCTATGAGACTAGAGAGGGGCAATTAGGACATTTCCCATTAGCCCTAATGGACTCTTTATGGTAGCCACCTTTAGGAGAGAATGATTCATTTCATTCATTACAATCTTGCCTCTTTTATTTTTCTTTTGTTCTTCCCCAATTTTAGAGAGCCTTCCCATTGATTTGATCTCCAAATCAAATCATTCCTTCACCAAACCTTCCCTCAATCATTCACATTCTCCAAGGGAAGGGTGCTACCAAGGATTAGAAGAGGAGTGCAAGGAGGAGTGTCCACTTTGAGGGATCTTCGTATCGGAGCCCTGTCCTAAAGGATTTCATTGGGATTCTACTCCCAATAGGTAAAATCCATCCTCTAAATCGATTTTCTTTGCATATAAATTAGTTTTGAATCTGTAGGATCCATCCTCATGCATGTGTCCCATTTAGATTCAAATTTGAGGCCATTTGGAGCTCTCTTGAGGATTTTAGATATGTGTCTTGTGTCATACTTGATAGATCCCAAATTAGGACACCCCATGTGTATGTATGTATGATAATAGTTTAAATAGATATTTAAATTCAGTTTTATAATGGTTAGAGAGTGGATTGATCTTAGTTAGGATGGTTAGAATGAGTTTCATTTGGATACCTATGTTTGTATCTAAGTATCTTGGCCTATATGTGTTCTTTTGTCAAATCCGTCATAATATTCATCCACGTTTTTATTAACCAAAGCAACTTAGAAATGACATAACTTTTAGCTTAGAACTCTGATTTATCTCCTGTTTTTTTAAAAGAACCGTATCGAATTTAGCTTTCCAAATATATATATTTTAATAAGCCAAATTCATTATGTAACTTTCTGTAGAATTATTTGAGTGTCAGCTGTACGAAAGACAAACGTGTTTCGGTATTTTTGCGATTTCGAGAGCTTCCGGACACGAAAATGCGATCCGTTTGATGTTTCAGAAAGCTAACACGAAGGGCTACAACATACTTTAATCCTAGAATTTAGTGAATGCCCAATTGGTACAGTATTAGTTTTAAGTAGAAGAATGACTATACAATATATGCATTTTGTGTAACCTATGAGCCTATGTAGTATGGATATTAAATGAATATAGAGTATGTAATGTATGATATGTTAGATGAATGAAATAATATATATATGATATATATTCTTTTTACATTAATGCATATATATGGTTGAATGCAAGCATGTAGGAATGCAATTAATATAATGCATATGAGCAATGCATGAATGAAAGAATGATATACAATGTATGCATGAAAGTATATAATGAATGCTAGATATGAATGCAAGATATATATGTAATGATAGATATGAATGCATATTGTATAAATATTGTAATGCAATATATAATGATAACATGTATGGTAATATAGAGTATATGATGCAAGCATGAATGAATTGAGGAAATACATGTATATAGGTAATATAGAATGTAATATACGAATGCAAGCATGCAAGATAATGTATTGTATCCATATATGATGTATTCAACTTAAAGATAATGTAATATATGAAAGGAATGAATGACAATATATAACATGATATGTAGGATAATGCAATGTATGAAATATATGATGTGTGCATGTTTGTACGTCTCTATGTTAATGTATGAAATGATATGAATATACAATATATGCATATTTATAAAATATGTAGGTAATGCATAGATGCATGAATGAAATGAATGTTTGCAATATGTTAATGTAAATACAAGTATCTAATATGCATGAATGTAAGTATAATATAATACAAGTATACATGTATGTATCATGTAAATGTAATATACATGATATGTATGTATGCATGTATACAAGGTAAGTACGTATGTATGTATGTATTTCTATAAACTGAGTTAACCTATAACCTTTTACACACATGCATTCATACACCCTTTGATATTATGTATCCCATGTCACATACACCTACCTATCACTAAATTTTAGAACATTAACACATATCCTTTCACACACATGCCAAACACACACATACTCACTTACTCTTTTACCTCTCTTTCTCTCTCTATATATATGTATGTGCCTATATATAGCTTTCCTATATATATCTATGTATATGAATATGTGAATGTGAATAATATATATACATTATATGACTAAGTTTGTGTGTCTTGTTAGCTTATGGTTTAGTTTTGTGCTTGGTTTAGCAAGTGACTTAGGCTATGAGTTAGTAGCTATCTTGAATACTTGATTTGCATATACTTAGTTTGTTTAGACCTAGAATAACTTGTTTGACCTAATTTAGACTTGTTAGACCTAGTTTGACCATAGTTGACCTAGGTTTGACTTTCAAGGTTGACCAAGTTGACCAAGAGTTGACTTTGGTCTAGATTGACCTAGAATCATGTAGAATGCATAGTAGAACTTCATATTGCCATTTTGGACTTGTTGTGACTTGTGCTGTTCAGATTAGGAGCCAGATACCTCTCCTTGGACAGTATATTTACTTTGGACATTCAGACACCAGGCGAGTACATTCTCTGATCATTTTATATCCTGTATTAGGAGTATATTTCCTGCTTTAGATTACTTTACATGATGCTGACACGTTGGAAACACGGATTAGTACTATATGGATCTTGTTGTGCGATGTTATCCCCTTAGCGGATACATCGGGTATTCGTGTTCATGTACTTTATCGTGAACATCGTGTACTCCTTGTATTTGTGACATTCGTGTACGAAACGTGTGAAATCGTGTATAATCATGTATTCACATGACCTTCGTGTATAATAACATAACTTAACTAGATCTTTGTGTATTGATTGGGATGGGGGAGTAGAAGTGGTTATGTATTCAATCCAGTAGATTACTCGTGTACAACCTCTTTAGATTACTCGTGTACAACATCGTGTCGTCTACATAACCATCTTGTGCTCTGAATCACTAGCATTGTTAGTTCTCTATATACTATAGCTATTTATTTACAATCTCTCTCTTTTTATCATGTTATTCCTTCAGTATCTTGTATCTTACTCTCTAGCATGATTATATATCCTGACCTGCTATGATTTGTTGAGATGTACTGTGCTCGCTCCTGTCTTGACTGGACCTGTTGATAAATTTTACAGATAGCCTGGAGGTTGCCTGCTAGCCTAGAGGAGACATAGTAGAGGTTGAATAGATAGCTAGGGTTTGCTTATAGCTTATTTTCAGTTGTCTTGGGTTGTATTTATTTTACAGATTACTGTATTTGAGCTTTGAGATGTATTTCTGGGTTGGTGTATCTTAGACACTTAGACTTCTATCTGCTATATCTCTTTTGGATTTCATGTTTTATCTATCTTCCATTATGCTCTACCTTAGATGTGATTGAGTTTACATTCTGCTATGTCACCCCCATTCGGGGAGTATAAACTGCTTAGTCTTATACTGTTAGATGCATGAGACCTAGAACAGCGTTCTACCGCCGACACTGCGGTATAGGCTGGACGTACCCACGTCTCGTGCCCTTACTCTAGGGTGCGGGTCGTGACAGCTATCTAACCGAGACCACATCTTAGGTGACCCACATTGTGTAGCACCCAGTTTTCCGTATGAGGGTAATTTCAAAATTTTGGGTTTATAATTATTTTAATAATGATATTTAATTCATGATATAATTTTTGGTAATTTTAAATCATTTTAAAATTATTTAAATCAACGACTTGTGGTTTTGACGTTTTGCTAGTGAAACCCTAGAGACTGTTTGACCTAGAACCTAACCATGTGATTATAATATTTTAATGTCTTTTTTGGCCTAAGGATATTTTTTATTTGACCTCTTTGAATTATTTTGATATTATTTTATTATTTATGATATTATTTTGGGATTATTTGAGTCGGATTCGAATTTTATCTCAATCTGACTTGTAACGGGGACCCGGGGTAACTTAGACTCTAGTTGGACCCATGCATTAGTCAGCCATGGCCCATATTTTAATTAGTCATGTTAGAAAGATTAGTCATAATCCTAATTATTAGGTTAACCATTTAGAGTTTTTATTTTGACCCTTTTACCCCCAAACCCTAACCAAAATTGTTTTAAACACTTCTAACTAAGGGAGGGACAAACTTGTAATATTCAATGAGGGGGGGATAACCATTGTGGCCGGCCCTAATAGGACTCCCATCTTATTTCCTTTTTTTGAGAAGTCTTCTTCCCCAAGTGCTCTCAAGCTCTCCCAAGGAAGAACCCTTTCTCCTTGGATTTTTCTCCTTTAGGTAATATTTCCTTCTCTTTATTTCTCAATTTTGCATTTAGGAAAGTTTTAACCATAGGAATGACCGCCATTGTTGTGTTCCTATTTTGTGTCCTCTTGTGTCCATTATGTGTCCTTTAGGGATTTTTATTGTATTATTGTTGTGTCTTGTGTTCATGGGAAAAACCCCCAAACTTGGACACACTTTATATTTAAAATATTGATTAAATGAATTAATTCATATTAAATCTCATATTTGAATATGTAGAGATGTGTTCTTGAGTACTTTACATTTCATTCATGTATCTCTTATAGATGTGTTCATGTTACATATATAGATTTGCGTATATATATATATATATATATATATATATATATATATATATATATATATATATATATATATATATATATATATATATATATATTATATATATATTGTAATGAGAGTGTATCTATATTTATATATTTAATAAATGGTTCATGATGATTATATAATCAAGTTTGTGAGTGTGGTTCTTCATATTATTATTGTCATTATTGTTGTGGATAATTAGGATATATATTGTGTATTCTTTTGGCTCAAACTATCTAAATCCGTCATGATTTTTATCCACGTTTTTAATTTCAGCCCTAACTTAGAAATGTCATAACTTCTAGCTCAAAGCTCGGTTTAATCTTTCATTTTTTTTAAAAGAAGCATATTGAAGTTAGCTTTCCAAAAACATATATTAATAGGCCTAATTATTTCTGTAACTTTCTAGAGAATTATTTGAGTGTCAGCTGTACGAAAGACAAACACGTTCTCGGTGTATTTGCGATTCCGGGAGTTTCCGGAAACGAAAATGCGATCCGTTTGAAGTTTCGGAAAGCTAACACATAGATCTATAACATACTTTAATCCTAGATTTTAATTCATGATGAGATGATACAGTATTGATTATTAGTAGGAGTTACTATTCGGCATATGCATTTTGTGCACCCTTGTGTGTAATATAATGTTCTATTTGATTTTAACCCATGTTAATGTATATACATTATGTAATTAAATAGAGAATACAAGCATGAGTAAATGTTTAAATAAATGATGTATGAGGTATAAGTATCCTATCTAATGTAAGCATGTATAAGTATGGCTTGTAATAAATATGTAGGTTCCATAGTATGTAACGTATGGTGCATATAGTAGTGCAAGAGAATAAATAAATGATGAATGAATACAAGCATGAATGTAATGTAATAATAGATGTAATGTATGCAATATACAAGTTAATGAGATATAATGTTCTATGTTAACACAAATCCTATATTACCTCATGTATCCCTTACACTATGTTGACACTATCATACTTGACACTTTGTTCACTTACACTTTGACACTCTTTGATATGTATACACTATGTATGCCCATTTAACCCTCACTTGCCCCTTTGCCATGTTCACATACACACACATAGCCTCTTAAATAAGTATTTATGAATATAGTTAACTTAACTATGTATGTATATTATATATATGTTAGCATATTGTGTTGTAATATATAAGTTTATATAACCATTTGAAATACCATGATTATAGACCTAATGTTGAATACCAATATATGCATGTGTATATATGTGTAGACATATATAGCTTAAAGTAATAGATTACCTAGTGTATATCCAATGTGAATTCTTGCCTATTTGAGTATTGAATAATTGCATGCTATATAGAGTTGGGTGTATGTTGGCTTGTATAGCCTTGTATTGATGTGTGCTTGCTAGGATAGTCTTGGTTAGGCCTAGTAAGACTTGCTGGGTTAGGACATGACCTAGTTTGACTAGTGCAGTTGACCAGAGTTGACCAAGGGTTGACTTTGGCCTAGTTTGACCTAGATTCATGTATAATACATTGTAGTACTTTATATTACCCTTCTGGACATGTTGTGACTTGTGCTGTTCTAATTAGGAGCCAGACACCTCTCCTCGGACAGTATCTTTACCTTGGACATTCAGATATCAGGCGAGTACATTCTCTGATCATTTTATATCCTGTTTAGAATTATTTTTCTGCTTTAAATTACTTTACTTGATACTGTCACGTTGGTCACACGGATTGGTACTATATGGATCTTTTCATGAGATTTTATCCCCCTCGGGAGCATCGGATACTGCATGTTTTGTGCGTTTCACGAATCATCACGTATCTCTATGCTTCCTCTGATTCACGAATCGCTTGTGACACATGTACTTTCATGTTCACAGAGCCATCATGAATCATCTTCACGTATCACTCATTTTATGAGCCATGTGAAGTTTCACGAATCTTAACATAACTTGAACAGATCCTTGTGTATTGACTGGGGATGGGGGAGTAGAAATAGACATGTGAATATTATCCAAGTAGCTGTAGTCATAAATCACTCTCTTAGCTGTAGTCATGAATCTCCTATGCCATTCACATGTTTATATTTTACTCTAACTCACTAGTCACTGTTAGTTCTCTATGTATAGTAGATATTTCTATTACAGTTCTCTTTCTCTGTTTACATACTGTATTTCCTTCAGATCCTGTATCTTACTTTACTGTATGATTATATTTTCTAACCTGCTATGATCTGTTGAGATGTACTGTGCTTGCTCCAGTCCTGACTGGACCCGTTGATAAATTTTACAGATAGCCTGGAGGTTGCCTGCTAGCCTAGAGGAGATAGTAGAGGTTGCATAGATAGCTAGGGTTTTTGCTTATAGTTTATTTTCAGTCATCTTGAGTTGTATTTATGGATTACTGTATTTGAGTTTCGAGATGTATTCTGAGTTTGTATTTAGACACTTAGACTTCTATCTGTTGTATCTCTTTTCGATTTCATGTTTTATCTATCTTCCTTTATGCTCTACCTTAGATGTGATTGAGTTTACATTCTGCTATGTCACCCCCATTCGGGGAGTATAAACTGTTTAGTCTTATACTGTTAGATGCATTGAGACCTAGGACAGTGTTCTACTGCCGATACTACGGCGTAGGCTGGGCGTTGTTACGTTCTCGTGCCCTAACTCTAGGGTGCGGGTCGTGACACATTGCCTGTCAACCCAAGTATAGCAATTACCTGTGTACGAAACTTCAAGTAAGCCAACAGCAGATTGAAACTCCTGAAACTCCTTCATAGACACAAAGCAGGGCGGTAGGCCTCCAAATTAGTAATGGCATTAAAGTCGCCACTAACCAACCATGGGCAATTCCATCTATGTCGAACCATCAAGAGCTGATTCCAAAGGAGTCTTCTACCCTCCTTGGTATTACTCCCATGCACAGCTGACAGTAAAGCTATAACCAGCAATAATGGAGAAGAAACAGTGGCCGTGAGACATTGATCAGAAGAGTCGACCACAGAGATGGACGAGGAATGTCGAGCCATGATCCATATATTTCCTTTGTAGTTGCTAACAGAGCTTTGAAAACCTAGGTTGAGTTGGTAGGAAAGAAGCTTATCTGACTGAACCTTAGGTTCAATAATAATAACTATAGGAACTTTGTTTGTGCGACACAAAGATTTAAGTCTTTTAAAAGCCATTCGATTAGCAATCCCCCGTATATTCCAACAGAGAATCTTAATCATTAGAGGAGGATAAGGGCTGAGTGTTGGTAACCTTAGATGAGGATCGGAGAATGCGAGGCACTGCAGATACATATATATATATATATATATATATATATATATATATATATATATATATATATATATATATATATATATATTTTGAATAATAGAATTTATTGAATGAAAACATGAAACAGCTGGAGCCCAAAAAGGCTAACATTTCAAATTTCAAACGAAATTCGAACCAAAACAACAAACAGCAAGCAGCACAAAAAACGAAAAGTCGGAAAGCCAAAAGAGCGGGGCTCTCGGAACGCGCGCCCACTCTGCTCGAGGCAACTCGGCGGGCAGCCCGAGGAGGACCGTGCCCGGACCGAGGAGGAGTGCGTCGCTGTACCCGAGGAGTAGCCTCGACGAGGGGAGAGCCACGGCGGCTGGCGGGCGAGGGCCACGGCGGGGATGGCCTCGGCGAGGCCATGGCTAGGATGGCCTCGGCGAGGAGGGCAACGGATCAACTCCGGAGGGGCCATGGCGAGGGTGGCCTCGACGAGGAGGATCAAGGATCGAATCCGGGGGGAGGGCAACCACGGGGAGCGGCTGCGGCGAGGGCGCACCTCGGCGCAAGGGAGAGGAAGGTCGTACGGAGGGCTCGGCGAGGAACTGCCTATGACCGGCTGCGGCGGGGGCACTCCAGGGAGGAGCAGAGCGGGAAGGGAGGAGGGCTTCGGAAAGGAAGGAGAAATCACCCGGGGGGACTACGGCGCTGGTGGCAGCGGCAGGGCACGTCAGGGAGGCACGGAGCGGGACGAAGCGGCCGGCCGACCTCACTCCACGGCAGAGGGTAAGGACCGCGACGAGGGAGGGAATACTACGGGGGGGCTGAAACCACGGCGAGGGCTAGGACCGCGGCGAGGGAGGCGTCATGCCGCCGGGAGGAGACGAGGAGGGGGGAGGCGAGGGGGAGTCGAAGGGAGTCCAGCAGCCGGGAGAGGAGGGCGCGGACAGGACCTCACCAGAGTTAGATGGGGGGAACCGGAGGTCCGGGAGGCCTAGACTGGGGTACCGGCCACACGAAGGGAGCTGGGAAGACGGCGTGGAGGTCGGGAGGCAGAGTGCACCACGGATAGGGGCAGGCCCTGGTGGTGGGTGGCGGGGATGACGCCGCCGCGGGGGTGCCGAGAGCCGGGAGAGGAGGGAGTTCCGAGGGAGGCGCCCAACTTGCGAAGGGAGGATAGGCGGTCGAGGCTGCCGACGCCGGGAGATAGGAGAGATAACTAGGGAGTGAGGGGGGAGGGCCACGGCAGGAAGGGGAGGGGCATCCATCATAGTCGGGAGAGGGGGAGGAGGGCCCTGGGGACCCGAGGCATAGGCTGGGAGCAGCCGGAGGGCTGCCTCGTCAGTGGGAGGGGCCCACGAGAGGGACGCGGGCCAGGAGGCCGGAGGCCACCAGTTAGCGGGAGAAGGCACGGCCGAGGGAAGGGGTCCCGGGGGGAATGGATGGGTAGGGCGGGAGGGCATGGAACGACTCCGACGGAGGAAGGGTTGGTGGAGGCAAGCAAGGCGGGCCAGAGCGCTGCTCCGACGGACGGCCGAAGAGGGACGGGGACGAAAGGGTGCCAAGGGGGGCGGATGGAGGGGGAGGGCCGATCCGCCAGCGCCTGGCCCTAGATCCTCGCTGACGTCGGGGACGACGACGGCGTCGGAAAGGGCGAAACGGCGGAGGGGGCGGCGAGGGAAGGTTGGAATCCCCATGAGGAGGGGGGATCCACAGGGCAAAGGTTGACCAACCATGGGAAGTCGGGTGGCGGGCCGAGAGGGGGCCGCCGAGAGAGGGAGTGGGAGAGGGGAGGAGGCCAGGGGCCGCAGACGGGACGGGAAGACCCTCCGGCCACCCACCCACAAGGAGGAGGGGGGTGGCGGCACCGAGCCAGAGGGCACTCGCCATATATATATATATATATATATATATATATATATATATATATATATATATATATATATATATATATATATATATATATATACGAGGAATGCCGAGCCATGATCCATATATTTCCTTCGTAGTTGCTAACAGAGCTTTGAAAACCTAGCTTGAGTTGGTAGGAAAGAAGCTTATCTGACTGAACCTTAGGTTCAATGATAATAACTATAGGAACTTTGTTTGTGCGACACAAAGATTTAAGTCTTTTAAAAGCCATCGGATTAGCAATCCCCCGTATATTCCAACCGTGAATCTTAATCATTAGAGGAGGATAAGGGCTGAGTGTTGGTAACCTTAGATGAGGATCGAAGAATGCGAGGCACTGCGTGTGTATATATATATATATATATATATATATATATATATATATATATATATATATATATATTTGAAATACTTCTCAATAGCCTAATTATTTAAAATTTATGGTGATTATATTTTATCCAACTTATAAGAATTTTATCCTCGAAATTAGGAACTAACCCACATATCGAACTATCATCTAAAACATATGTAATTCTTCAAAAATACGTGTGTCATTATCCATATTTATTCATCAACCCTTCGTAAAAACTTGATTCTACAATCTCAAATGTAAGATACAATCATATATTGTGTAGCCTTGGCAACTACTATCTTCTTTTGCTAGCCTATGTTCAATGATATTCAACTATCTCTTCAATTAAGGAAATCCTCTATCTATCTTGTAATTGACTTTGAAAAACTCTAGTTTAACTATAGTAAATCATTTATATATAATCTAGAAGCTTACCACATATGAATTTTAAGAAGTACCATACTTTTTGAATACCCACTCTCACAAACATATAAGCAATTTTCTCACTATCTTTTTATTATCCACTATCATCTATTTTTTATTGCTTTTTCTACTTCTTTGGTCTTAGAGTGTATACTACCAATAAAGCCTTCCAACTGTAAAATAATTTTAGCCTTTACAATTTCCATCAAACACCTTGAGTCCTCAAAAAATTTATGTAACTCTCTAGTGTTCAATCCTCTATGTTATGAATCATCTATTAACCTTGCATAACTAGCTACTTTTAATATCCTCTATTCGTAATACTTACTTCCTTAGGATTTCTTAGGTAGTGATTCACCTTATCCATCATAATTTCTGTATAGTTCACATATTAATGGAGGTTCTTAAGTCTAACTACCTACTAATTTATATGCCAAGTTTAGGTAGTCAACGGCAATAAAGGCTTACCTTACATAATACTTACTATAGGCATATCCCAAATTATCGTACCCTCTATATCATACATGCATCTCAATCACACAAATCACTCTATCCAAATTTACTAATGAATTCGTCATTTGGGTTTTTCTAATTCAGTTTAAGGTCCCGGGGATAGGTTGACAAATCATACCAACATCAATCAAGGGTAGAGTAAAAGAAAATAGAAAGATAGTCGAATTGTTTGCAAGAACGGTATGGAGTCAAGCTAGATGCATAGGATATAGTCTATGTAAAACTCGAGAACATATACCTCCGTGGTCATGTTACCTTAAGTTTTGTCTCACCAGCATGTCTTTGGCTATAGGAACTATGATGCCATAATACAATGGATGGGTGCAGGGCATGTTTGTCTCCCCAAATAATATAGGTTCTCGAACCTGCCCTTGGCAAAATCCATGATATGTTTCCTAACAACTTTAGTGAATAATCAAGAAGAGTTAATTAAGAAGTCAATAGGAAAAGATTTAGTTGAAGCACAAGAAGATAGTAATACAGGAACAATCATGATGGAAAGGAATAATACAAAAAGCAATCTCGCTAGAAGGATCCTAGAGAAGCCTATAGTCCAAGCTATATATGTATCCTCAAATCTTATTCCTTAATTAGTCGCAGGCTCACAGTAGTACGGCTATCCTAGGTACTACCATGACTTCACTCACTTTGTGAATACTCGACCTACATGGGCCACGACAAACACCATGTTACGCCCAGTTCTAAAATATGTAGGAACCAGGACATACGTCAATGGCCAATTTTACATCAAGTAGACTTCAGCCCATCTTAAGTATGCATATGTTGCTAGGTCATAACAGCTATCTATAATAAATAATCCAAATACGTCCATAATACTATCTATGAAATATGAACTATTTACAACCAGAACTAAGAATAAAATAAAGTAGAAAGGTAATAACTAAGTATATATAAAAATCGAAGATAGTAACCCACATACTTTTCTACGCAGAAGCTCATCAATAACCTGGAAAGAAACCAGATCCTTAAAGAGACATAACAAGATACGTAATATACAGCTGTAATGCCCCATCCAACTCAGTTCAACTGGAGGAATCGAAACGCAACAACATTTGGACTTAGCTATGCAACAGTTTGTTCGTAGTTCCGCTCGGTCGAGGCAACCCCTCATTCAGGTGGGTGGCTCTAATAAACTTGTCTCAGCTTATCCTTTAAACTAATAAATAGATGTTTTAAATTGCACTTAGTAGGTATGCTAATAGAAGAGACGAACCTACATAGCTAAAGGGAATAATTTCGCTCTGAGTCAGATTGAGTAGAACATGGAAAATGGTTAACTTGTTGCCTAGATATCACTCCACGTTGGCTTTCAAAGTTGGCACTTGGTCCTTCGATCTCACGGCTTGGGTAAAGAAGAGATGACTTGGGCAAAATAGGTCACATTTATACTGGCACATAGACTATCGACTTGCAGTATGTGTCCACGGTCGTATTGCTTATCATAGCATGTGCGCTCTAAGATTTTAATACGGGACATACAATTTATGGCACGAGTTAAGGCACCCAAAGGACACGGTGAGCATGTGCACGTCCCTACGGTTTCAAGGCCCATTGTAGAGTATGACATAGTTTATATGGCACTTCAAAGGAACATGACTTGTTCAAGTTTAGCAGGAGGGCTATAAAAATAGTCATCCCTGAGTTTGAATCAGAAGGTATGGTAACGTAGAAAGTTCACACGACCGTTTATCGCCGAGGTAGTCCCTCGTTTGGGAGTCTCCAATGAAGTATAGAAAGTTTGAATTATGAGCAAGAAAGAACACTGGTTTGAGTCATATTGTGAGTTAGGTAGGCACATTGTATGATCATTGGACAACTTGTCGACAAGGTTTTGCATTCTCAAACGGCAACCTGGCCATATGATCGATTTGGCCTAGGAGAAAAGCAAGGTAGCTGAACTGGATTGTACCACTCAGGTGATTTAAGGCTTCCGACAGGGCTCGCTATTCGTGTCGGATGACCTTGTCTATGTCAGGCTACATGTCTGGGTAGGCCTGGGGGGCCATGATCTTTTATATAGATTAAGTCATCAAGATCGCAACAATCTGCATGTATGCCTTAGATTGAGTCAAGAAGTATAAATACAACATGAATGAGTCAAAGAATATTATACGGTATGCATCACAATTATTAAGCCTAAGATTTTACCTTAATAGAGTCGTATGTTTATACACAGTCTGCAATGTCTGGTTTACAAGGAAGTTTGACACAAAGTTCAAAGTTATTGCTTGAGTCGGTGGCTTGCTGAAACGGCAAGGCCAGTTGGTTAGTATAGATGAGTTGCACTATGTTGTGAGGCACAACCATGATATTGTTACACAATTGGGCAAGTTTACACTGAGTTGTGAGGTACGACCTCAATGTTGAACACTGAATATATGACAGGATCAAGTAATGTATGTCTTAAAACTGATCCTAAGACAAGATTAGAAAGAACAAAAAGGGAATAAGTTGCACTCACTAAAATAATGTGTTAGTTTTGTATGGGTGGGCGAGGGGCTCAATCACCAGTACCGTTATGTACTGATACCCTACCAGTCGTCATGTGCAGGTTCAGGTATTAGCACACTCGGAGCGGAGCTCGCTTGGACGCGCTGAGGCATGGAGTTCCTTAACATCTCGAGACGTGCAACCGCGTTAATGACTTTACCTATACGGGACATAATGTTTATGTCACGACCTGCTTTCGAATAATCGGACACGAGTCGGACACACCCAGCCTTCGTCGTTAGACACGACGAAGTAAGCTGTACCAAACTAGGGAAATCTAACCAGATAATCATAAATATAAATAATCACAGCATCTAAGACGTATCCCAGAATGATCACCATAATCCACAATTCTATGTATATAATGTACGAGTTATCAAGAATGAAATGTACTATGAATTCTAAATCAATATCTAAAAGTAAGGCTAACAGTCTAAACCTGAAACCTCAAAATAAGTCATGACCATCCTGCTCAGCTAAGATCTCGGGCTCTGGCCCATAAGGTAGAATGATATCCTGCAAGTATACCTGTAACTTATCTAGTCAGGAGCGGACCAAAGTATAGTTCTAGGTAATGAAACATGAACATGATATGAAAATGAGTATAGGAGAACATGGACTATAAAGTATATGAAAAGAACATGAAGGTACATGAATGTAAGTACAGGAAGGTAAAGTACATGAATGTAAAGTACATAAATGTAACCATGAACCTGAAGTACCAGATACACTATGTTTGAAATACAACTAGCTCATGTGATCGGCTGGGGGTAAGCACATAAAAGTACATGAATGGTACGACTTAGGGCACGCGTGTACGATGCGGGGCCTAAGCTAGGCACATGAATATAGTAACCGGGATTGGTCACATAGCTAGTATATTTTCCCACCCGACACAAGTAAGTACAAGAACATGAGTACAGGAGAACATGGTACATGATATCGTGTCATGACGTGTCACAAGCAAGGGTACAAGAATGTAAATGCACAAAACCATAGAAAAGTACTTGCCTTTGCTCCGGGAAGATCGGGAATAGGGAGATAGTAGTCTCTATGTCCACCTGAATTTGATAATGTGTACAAGTTGGTCAAAGTCCAGATAATTCTAATTATCCATTGTAACTTATATATATATATTAACTAGAGTTATAAAATACACTAATTGGTTTAGTTATAACCATATTTATTTAACTCTATCTATAATTATTATTGATACACTCTAGATCTCCCCCTTTAGGAAAGTAAACCTAGAATATCATTTCTAATATTATTGATTTCAAGTATCAATAAAAAAAAATCCTAAATTAACATGAAAGAATTTACTAAATATTAACTAAAAATTCTATGGAAAGGCTAACTGATATATGGGTCTCCAGTTCTCAATATTGAATCAAGACATGAATATGCAATCCCAAGTTCTTCACTGAGCCAAGCATTGATTAAGAAGAAACTCAACCCTAGTGGCATTTACTGATATGAACAATTTGGATTCAATTATCCAAACTCAGTACTGCATAAACAACCGACTGAACCAAAATACTAAAGTTAGATTCAGTTTCATAAACTGAATCAAACCCCTGGTATACAAGGATCAGACTTCACAATTGAAATAGAACATTAAGAAGAGTTCAATCCAATATGAATCTTTCAAAACTATTACCAGTAACCACAATACCCTTCATTGAAAGTTAAATACAAATTGGAATTCCAACAGAAATAAGGTATTCATACAAAACTCGAATCATAGAATATAATACAATTAAACCACCAAAATGACACAAGCAAAATCAAACATAAGTTACTGAATAAAACTCTTCCAATTGCACAATCAATTTGAATTAAGAATTCAATTGGTAGAGGCCTGCTCCATGCTACTCCTAAATTTACTCCAAGGAACAGCAACACATGCACGCGGTCTGTACACGAACATCAAGCTCACAAACACGAACTCTGGTACACACGATCCACACACGACCAGAATAGGACTCGAATGGTATCACGAACACGTACTCCAGAAATGAAAACTACTTACGTTCCAAGATTGACTCTGACCAAAACACCAAAACATATAATGAATAAATCACAATTTGAGGATAAGAGAAAGTACCTGCTCCGAAAAATAATTGCAGCAAGAGGCACTCTTTCGACTCCAATCACTGAACTGAACTCAACAGTACTGCATCCAAACCATCAGACAACATTGTAAAAACTTAGGGACTAAATTGATACGACAGTATAGAACTCGACGGAAATCAAGGAATGGTTGCAGAAAATTACTCATCAATATCCGTTCGTTCCCGAAGACGAGTGATATAGATCGATCAAAATTTTGGGAAGTACTCCTATATCCGAACGAAGGATCGAAGTAAGAAATCCTAAGAAATTCGAACACCAATCACCAGGCATGAAGGACAAATAGCACAAGCGAGGTTTCGAAATTAAATGCAGGGCACGGATCGAAACTTACTGTGGTCGAATAGTCAATTGGAAGGAATGAAGGACGTCAGGATTCGTTCGTCGAAGAAATCGCCTTGTTGTCGACACGGAGACGGCGTCACAGGGACTCGAACTCGTCGGGAATGAAAGAAAACGACACCGGAGTAATCATTCTACGCGTACAAGGTTGTACGCCATCGGGAATAGTCGCCTAGACGCTGGGAGGCTTCATCCCCACTCTCGCCAACACCGGGAAGCTCGTGACCCCGTCGGAGAGATCTCGCTGTCGAGGAAGCCTCGACCGAACGCTGCAGTGGTGGTGACCGCCTCCTTAGTCGTCGGCTAGGAACTCGTCGCCGTCTTCTATCGTCGGAGATTTGAAGTCGTCGAGCAGGCCGTCGTGGTCGCCAGTTAGGGCTGGAACAAAAGGAATTGGGGACAGAGCTCTTCGGAAAAATAGTAATGGAAGAGAATAAGTTTTCTCTCTCCACAGCAACTTTTAAAGAACAATTGTATTTTGCAACAAAGCCCCCCCCCCCTCGCATAAACAGATTTTTACTTAAATCCTTCCGCAAAGAATTTCTTACAATAAAACCCTCAACCTTTTCGAAAATTACAAAAATGCCAGAAAAACAGTTAAAACTTTTAAAAAATATGAGGGGACCACAAGTTGGTTGTAACAACTTTTCAAATTTGAAAATTTGTCCCCAATTTATTTCCCTCTAAAATATCAATCACCATATTACTAATTAAAACAAATAAAATAACTTTTTATTTGAAACCCAATAAATCAATTACTATAATTAAAATCAAAAATTTTATTTTCTCAAAAAATCGGAAAGTGGAGTTACATATCTCCCCTCCTTAAATAATTTCATCCTCGAAATTTAAGAGACAACAAAACAAACTCAAAGCAAATCTCAAGAAGGTTCGACACAATTTATTTATTATATTTAAGATTCTCAATATCAAAGTACACTCAAACAAATAAACTGGGATAGCACTCCAGCATCTCGTCCTCGCGCTCCCATGTGGACTCTCCCGGAGAGTGATGTCTCCACATGACACGGATAAGTGGAATAGTTTGGTTCCACAGCTGTTTCTCTCTCCTGTCAAGGATCTTCACTGGCTGCTCCTCGTAGGTCAAACTCGGACCCACCTCTAGCTCTGAGAAATCCACCACGTGGCTCGGATCTGGAATGTAGCGTCGGAGCTAAGAAACGTGGAAAACATCGTGCACTCCCTCCAATCTAGCTGGAAGCGCTAGTCGATATGCCACCTCGCCAATCCGTACCGTCACGTTGAAAGGTTCGATGAATCTCGGACTGAGCTTCCCGCCTCTGCCAAATCCGATGACGCCTCTAGTCGGTGAGATCTTCAGGAACACTCTATCTCCAACCGCAAACTCAAGTGGCCGTCTGCTGCTGTCCGCCCAGTGCTTCTGTCGATCCTGCACAACTCTGAGATGCTCCCTAAGCCTTGAGACCCCGTACGATAATTACAAACAAGAAGTTGAAATAACACGATCTAACGACAATCAAGAATGAAATTCCAATTACCACTTAGAGGAGCAAAATCATGAAAACACAACTATTAAGTACGATCAAAAATCGATAGTTAACACAGGTAGACTAGAACAAGATAGAAAATCATGGTTAGATAGACATGACTTAAGAGCGAAGTTTAGACAAGTCACAAATGAAGTACGGAATCACAATCTGGTAATATACAATTTTAAGGAATTCAATGATCTAACGATAAAATGCTACAAGGAAAATTTAGCAAGAGTTGATTGAGGAGACGTACGCAATACTCAGGAGAAACAGTATCAAATCAGGATGAACGTGCAAGGATCTGTGATTCTCAAAAACCAATAATCATATAAAATGGAATATAGTTTCCATGGTGTCCGGGAACATATAGCTATTTAAAATCACTTTGCCTAGAATCCCTACCCCGACAGTAGATATCTGACTACAGTGGACTTTCGGCTCCGTGACTCAAATAACAATATGTTACCGAATAATCTGTCAACCTTATCCATTTTCCAACAATCATTGACGAAGCAACCCAAGAGATCAAGGTATGAAGAATATGACAAGTCTTGACAGTACTCGAAAACCTATGATTGTCTGAAATCACTTCAACTTAAAGTTCCTACCTCGTCAGTGCGCTACTAGCTGCAGTAAACCCTTATTCTCCATAATCCAGCTAATGGTTGCAGCGCGCAACTGTCATGCCATAGTAGGTCATCGAATAGCCTCTCGACTTTATCCCTAGGAATTTTAAAAGAGTTTCAAGGAATTCAAAATTAGTTTTAATAGTCCAAGTCACAGAAATGGTAAAGTTACCTGACTGTTAGAATACAAGGATTTATTAGGTACTAAGAGACGACAATAGATTCCATCAGTGAGTACAAAAGGGCAACCAGGGAGATTTAAAATTTCAGATAGGGCGAAGTTTCAAATGATGACGGAATATCAACTGATATCTGGAATGGTAACAAGATTCCATATATGGGATGTTATCCCGAAAGGATAACAGAGTCTCGAAGGATGAACTGAGGCAAGGTATTAGATAGGAGACAAGTTTCAAAATAAGAATTAAAATTCTGTACTGGAAACAAGGTTCAACAATATCTCAATTAACAACGAAACCTCAGACAAATTTCTGAAGAGAAAACAACCTCCAATAGAATACAAGGTCTCAATTGGAAAACCAATATCAACAAAGTTGTGATTAGGAAATAAAATCTTAAATAGAAATTCTTGACGAGGAAACAAGACAACAAATAGGGAACAAGGCTCATTGAGTCGCGAGTAGGAACTAGAGTTTCAAAGTCCGAAAAATCTTGGATATATAAGACAAAATCACGAATAGAACAAAGTCTCAAAAATAGGAAACATGATCTTAAAATCTCGAATGGAATCAAGTTACGAATAGGAAAAGAGAATCAATAGGTGAATAGAAAACAAATATCCATGAAACAAGTGATACCCCAAATAGGAAACAAGATCGAAACAAAGTTGGAAACAGAAAATAGAAAACAAAGTCATGAAAAATGAATATGAAAATATGGTATTAAATAACGGATATGAAACAAGTAAAATCTCAAAATAAGGGACAAGATCAAACAAGATCGTGAATAGAATAATGAAAAAATAATTCACGAATGAGAAATAAAATCTTATAGGGAACGAGTTAAAACTTCAAGGATAGAAAACGAAATATGCAAATAAAATCTCGAATAGAAGCAAGATTCAAACAAGGTCATGAATGGCCTAAGTTTGAATAGGAAGGTAATCCTGAAGTAAAGTCTTAAATATCAACAGAGTCTGAATAGGGAATAAAATTCAAGTAGAACCAAATCTTGAATTAGGAAACGACGCCATGGAAACAAGTTATCGAGTAGGAAGAAAACCTCGAATAAGAGCAGAGTTACAAACAAGAATGGAAACAACTTTCCAAATACATCTCGAATAGCGACCAAGGTTTCAGAAGAGGAAATAAAATCTAATAATCCTTAAACAGGAAACAAGGAGGTTTTTAAGAAACAAACTAGGTGAAAGAGGAATCGAAGAAAAAACTGGATTATGAATCCTGATCCATGGTTTTCTCCAATCATGCAAAAGAGTCTTCTGTCTTCAGACTACCTTCAGTATTCTTCCGGGACTAGAATATCTTCAACCTTCTTCAACTGTTCCGCCGTAGACTGGTCCCTGTGGTAATGCTCCATGTGATTGCTGAATCTGGAGAGGCGGATCCTTCTTCTGTGATACTGGTGCTCCTCGTGCTTGTCCTTGGGCAGTGTGACCAGCGATCTCCAGTAGTCCTTGACTTGGTGGGCAGGCAATTAGCAGTACAAGCATAGCCTTCGTCTTTTACAGCACTCTTTGTAGTGGTGTCCTGAGCTACGACAGAAATACAAATGATTGTCGGTTGAATCTGAATCTGGATCTCCTGTTGGGGCTGAAGTACAGAGCTCTGACAGAAATATATGGCTGCCGAGATCTTGATGCTCCTTGATCATTGTGATCTGCGACTTGCTGGCAATCCTTCATTCAGTGAATATAGGCCTGAATCTGCCTCTGATGATGTGGCTGAAGAAGCACCGTCTGAATGTTGCAATGCTTTGCGGGTCCAGAATAGTTGATATCTTCATCATAAGTCTTCATGTCTTTCATGAGCTTCAGCTTCCGGTTTCGTTCCATTGTCTGGCTACATTCTGGATCTCCTGGCTGGTGGCTCTAATCTTCAGATAAATCGGGTCCTCAGGAATTTGGATGACTTCAGTGGCGGCTTCACGTTCTCAAACTGCTCCTCGGTACAGGATATGCGCTCGGTGTCGGGAAAGTCCAAAAATTCGAGAGTCTGGAAATCAGAAGTCCTTCCTGGCTCGGTGAGTGTATCCACAAGTCTGTCTTGAAAAGGATGGCATGCTCCCTCTGGTTGTCAAGGGACTCTTCAAACGTCTCCGTCAAATACGTACTACCCATGGGGATAGTAGGGTGATAAAAGGTAGTAGAAGCTCGAAACTCTCAAGTGTAGATGGATCAATCGTTCTGGTATTTGCGTGTCTGAATGGTCTGAAAAATAGAAAACTGTTAAAATGTCCTAAACCTAGAACAACAAGTGTTTACAGATATCAATATACCAGATATACCTGATATGATATACCATTATTTTCCGATTTTTCTATGTTGTGATTCAAGTTTTCCTAGTTAATCAAGTCCTCCAATAGTACGCTAAGACCTAGGTACCATTAGAATATACCTGCATGGGCCACCACTAAAAATATGTCACGACCCGCTTTCAAATAATCGGACACGAGTCGGACACACCCAGCCTTCGTCGTTAGACACGACGAAGTAGGCTGTACCAAACTAGAAAAATCTAACCAGATAATCATAAATGTAAATAATCATAGCATCTAAAACGTATCCCATAATGATCACCATAATCCACAATTCTATGTATATAATGTACGAGTCATCAATAATGAAATGTACTATGAATTCTAAATCAATATCTAAAAGTAAGGCTAACAGTCTAAACCTGAAACCTCAAGCTAAGTCATGACCATCCTGCTCAGCTAAGATCCCGGGCTCTGGTCCATAAGGTAGAATGATATCCTGCAAGTATACCTGCAACTTATCCATTCATGAGCGGAGCAAAGTACAGTTCTAGGTAATGAAACATGAACATGATATGAAAATGAGTACAGGAGAACATGGACTATAAAGTACATGAAAAGAACATGAAGGTACATGAATGTAAGTACAGGAAGGTAAAGTACATGAATGTAACCATGAACCTGAAGTACCAGACACGACAAGTGCACTATGTTTAAAATACAACTAGCTCACGTGATCGGCTGGAGGTAAGCACATGAAAGCACATAAAAGTACCTGAATGGTACGACTTAGGACCCGCGTGCACGATGCGGGGCCTAAGCTAGGCACATGAATATAGTAACCGAGATTGGTTACATGGCTAGTGTATTTTCCCACCCGACACAAGTAAGTACAAGAACAGGAGTACAGGAGAACATGGTACATGATATCGTGTCATGACGTGTCACAAGCAATGGTACAAGAATGTAAATGGACAAAACCATAGAAAAATACTTGCCTTTGCTCCGGGACTATCGGGAATAGGGAGATAGTAGTCTCTATGTCCACCTGAATTTGATAATGTGTACAAGTTGGTCAAAGTCTAGATAATTCTAATTATCCATTGTAACTTATATATATATATATATATATATATATATATATATATATATATATAAAAAAAAATATATATATATATATATATATATATATATATATATATATATATATATATATATATAAAATATATATATATATATATATATATATATATATATATATATATATATATTAACTAGAGTTATAAAATACGCTAATTGGTTTAGTTATAACCATATTTATTTAACTCTATCTATAATTATTATTGATACACTCTAGATCTCCCCCTTTAGGAATGTAAACCTAGAATATCATTTCTAATATTATTGATTTCAAGTATCAATAAAAAAATCCTAAATTAATATGAAAGCATTTACTAAATATTAACCAAAAATTCTATGGAAAGGCTAACTGATATAGGGGTCTCCAGTTCTCAATATTGAATCCAGACATGAATATGCAATCCCAAGTTCTTCACTGAGCCAAGCATTGATTAAGAAGAAACGCAACCCTAGTGACATTTACAGATATGAACAATTTGGATTCAATTATCCAAACTCAGCACTGCATAAACAACCGACTGAACCAAAAATACTAAAGTTAGATTCAGTTTCATAAACTGAATCAAACCCCTGGTATACAAGGATCAGACTTCACAATTGAAATAGAACAATAAGAAGAGTTCAATCCAATATGAATCTTTCAAAACTATTACCAGTAACCACAATACCCTTCATTGAAAGTTAAATACAAATTGGAATTCCAACAGAAATAAGGTATTCATACAAAACTCGAATCATAGAATATAATACAATTAAACTACCAAAATGACACAAGCAAAATCAAACATAAGTTCCTGAATAAAACTCTTCCAACTGTACAATCAATTTGAATTAAGAATTCAACTGGTAGAGGCCTGCTCTCTGCTGCTCCCAAATTTACTCCAAGGAACAGCAACACATGCACACGGTCTGGACAAGAACATCACGCACACAAACGCGAACTCTGGTACACACGATCCACACACGACCAGAACCGGACTCGAATGGTATCACGAACATGTACTCCAGAAATGAAAACTACTTCCGTTCTAAGATCGACTCTGACCAAAACACCAAAACATATAATTAATAAATCACAATTTGAGGATAAGAGAAAGTACCTGCTCCGAAAAATAATTACAGCAAGAGGCTCTCTCTCGACTCCAATTACTGAACTGAACTCAATAGTACTGCATCCAAACCATCAGACAACATTGTAATAACTTAGGGACTGAATTGATACGACAGTATAGAACTTGACGGAAATCAAGGAATGGTTGCAGGAAATTACTCACCAATAGTCGTTCGTTCCCGAAGACGAGTGATATAGATCGATCAAAATTTCGGAAAGTACTCCTATATCCGAACGAAGGATCGAAGTAAAAAATCCTAAGAAATTCGAACACCAATCACCAGGCGTGAAGGACAAATAGCACAAGCGAGGTTTCAAAATTAAATGCAGGGCACGGATCGAAACTTACTTTGGTCGAATAGTCAATTGGAAGAAATGAAGGACGTCAGGATTTGTTCGTCGGAGAAATCGCCTTGTACGGAGACGGCGTCACAGGGACTCGAACTCGTCGGGGATGAACGGAAACAACACCGGAGTAGTCGATCTACGCGTACAAGGCTGTACGCCATCGAAAACAGTCGCCTAGGTGCTGGGAGACTTCATCCCCACTCTCGCCAACACCGGGAAGCTCGCAACCCCATCGGAGAGGTCTCGCTGTCGAGGAAGCCTCGACCAAATGCTGCAGTGGTGGTGACCGCATCCTTAGTCGTCGGCTAGGAACTCGTTGCCGTCTTCTATCGCCGGAGATTCGAAGTCGTCGAGCAGGCCGCCGTGGTCGCCAGCTAGGGCTGGAACGAAAGGAATTGGGGACAGAGCTCTTCGGAAAAATAGTAATGGAAGAGAATAAGTTTTCTCTCTCCATAGCAACTTTTAAAGAACAATTGTATTTTTGCAATAAAGCCCCCCCTCCCCCCGCATAAACAGATTTTCACTTAAATCCGCCCGCAAAGAATTTCTTACAATAAAACCCTCACCCTTTTCGAAAATTAAAAAAATGCCAGAAAAACAGTTAAAACTTTTAAAAAATATGAGGGGACCACAAGTTGGTTGTAACAACTTCTCAAATTTGAAAATTTGCTCCCAATTTATTTCCCTCTAAAATATCAATCACCATATTACTAATTAAAATAAATAAAATAACTTTTTATTTGAAACCCAATAAATCAATTACTATAATTAAAATCAAAAATTTTATTTTTTCAAAAAATCGGGAAGTGGAGTTACAGTTTGGACATCACCTTCTAAAGCATCCGCAAGTTGTGTAGTGCCCCGTCCCGCTCAGTCAATCGGAGGAATCGAAACGCCGACGGCGTTCGAAATTAGCCTTGCAACAGCTACTAGGAGACATTGCTCGGTCAAGGCGATCGCTCGTTCAGGTGGGGTAGTTTCGGTGAACTTGCCTCATCTTAGCCTTCACATAATAAATTGTATGTTTTCAACTTGCACAAGTAGGCTTAATAATAAAAGAGATGAATCCACATAGCTAAAGGGAGTAATCTCGACGGGTCGAATTGAGATAGAATATAGAAAGGTCCAACGGTTGGCTTAGAGTTGGTGCACGGCGTGCTTTGAAAATGACACTCGATCCTTCGTTCCGTGGCTTGGGAGAAGAAAAGTTGGTTGAGTAAGCGAAGTATGAACGTAGCCTAAGTCATAGGCGTCGTCCGCATGAATGCTTCATAAAGTATGCGCGGTCCCGTCGTCCAATGCTTGGCATAGCCTTGGCTTGCCCATGAGTTAAGTTGCATTGAGCGGCTTATGACCTAAGTCTAGGCACCCAAGTGACTTGGTCGTTCAAGTTGGATGCATGCACGACACAATCTGTTAAGGCAAAGCTTGACGCAGCCTTTCCTCGTTAAGTTGTTGGCGAAGTTAAGTTAGGCAAAGTTATGCCGGTCGACAAAGACATTACAAGCATTGTCCCGCTCCTTCGCGGTTTGTCAAGTTAAGTAGTTCCACGATCTCAAGGCCCGTCGACTTGGGCAGGAGTGTCGCGTAGAGCACGATTGGCTTAAGGCACGATGCACATATTTAATATTTTAAGGCACGGGCCACGGTTGAGTCAGTAAGTTTGGAAAGTATTTTGATAGTTGTTCTTGAGTGAGTGAAATAATAGGGCAAGAAAGAAAGAATGCTCGCGACTGGATCGTCGAAGCAAGAAAGAAAGAATGTTCACGACTGGGTCATTGAGGCAAGAAAGAAGAATGCTCGCAACTACGGGTCGTCGAGGAAAGGTCTCAGATGTGAGAAGTATTAAAATTAGCCCTGGAAGAGATGGTAACACTAGAAGTAGCTTTGACTGTGTGAGACGTCAGTTTGAGTCGAGTCTTGCATGGTCATTGGACAACTTGTACAAGGTAAAATAAATCTGTTTCTCGGACGATGACCCCGGCGGCATAGGGGAACTGTTACGATGGAGACATTTGTAGTTGTGCTGGATGACCATACGGGTTAGGCGGGGACTTGCAGCGGAGCTAGCTACTCGCACTGGCAAGGAGCGTCCGCCTAATCAAAAGCTCAAAAGGAGTCCATTATAGGGCTAGGCCCTAGTGACTAGTTCATATAGATGAGTCGACTTGGGCGACGATTCGCATGTATGCCTTTGGATTGAGTCGAGTATTGAGAGTAGTATATTAAGGAAATTGGGTTGAATATGTGTGTAAAGTTGGAACACAAAATATTGGGCCTAAGATTTGGCTGCAACGTAGGCGACGTGCTTCGGCACGAGATGTGGCGTCGAGTCTTATGTTGTCGGCATATAAGTTGCATGGTTATGGTTGAGTTGTTGAGTTTAAGTCAGGAAACCGCCGTAAGACAAAGTTGTTTGAGTAACACAAAGATTCACAAGTCTTGATTGGGTCAGTTGGTGATCAAAGTAGTAAGGGCCGCGAGGCAGCGATATGGTTGAGTCGTACATAGTTGCGAGGCACGGCACAAAGGATTCGAAGCACGGTCACACAGAAATGGAGCCTCATCGCGTAGTTGCGTCTCTGATTATGGCTGTAAGGCAAACACGACTTGAGTTAACGTTGATGTTGCAAGCACGAGATGGTCTAGAGACACGGAATAGGCCAAGGTATCGGTCCTAAAACTGATCCTAAGGCAAGAGTAGAAAGACAATCATAAAGGGGACTAAGTTGCACAAATGTAAATCAAACGTGTCGGGTTTGTATGGGTGGGCGAGGAGCTCATTCCACCAGTACAGTTGAGTACTGACACCCACATAGTTTACATGTGCAGGCACAGGTAGAAGCTCGTGGTGCGGAACCCGCTTAGATATGTCGAGTCACTGAGTTCCTTGGCGATTCGAAGCGCATGGCCGCATGGAGTAAAGACTTATACAGGACATAATGTATGGACGTCGCCTTCCGAAGCATCCGTTGGCTAAAGACTTGTAATTGAGAGATGAGAGAGAGCTGAGTGACTTGTAATATAAGATTGAGTGAGCTTGAGATACTTGTAATCTTGGCCTTGCGCCCCCAATATAATCGTTGTTTCAATATCAATAAAGAGCTTCTTTGTATAACTTGTGTTTTGTTCTAAATTCTGTTGCTATTATTCAATGTCTTTACTCGGGACTTCTGTGCGACGACCCCGTCGTAGCCGCTAAAATCGGCTGTTATGGAACCCGTCTTGCACGAGCACAATCTAGGCTCGTGCGGCATTACGTCTTAGCGAGGACGATCGCTCCTACGGGAGCGGGGCATGTCATAATGGTATCAGAGCACGGCTTTACATCCTTGGACTATCGATTGAATTCTTTAACTCCGTTGTTTCCGTAAACTCTGAATTGTGCTTCCGTATGTTGATCTCGTTGGTGCGCTCTCTCTCAAATGTCCTACGGGATGTCCATACAATAAGTCTAACTATTTTGCAAAATATAAGAGAACAGTTTTTGATAAAACGAAAAGATGGTTTGCGTAAGCACGGTTGGCTAAGTCGGGCTGGGCATATACACCAAAGTTACGTCGACCTTAGAAAAGTCGAGTGCAGGATTCAAATTGTGTCGGACAAGAATGAGTTGAACTCGATTGAGTAAAGTGGGATGACTATCAATAGGGGTTTTATCGAATGACGATATCGTCGATGCGATATAGATGAGCGTGCTTGGAATTAGAAGAATGGTTCGAACGGGATTCAAAGAAGTCGATTTTGATTCGAATGATAAGTTGAGGATTTGTTGAATGACTTCATCCCTGAGTGGTGTATGCGATAGCCTCAGGGATGTCGACCGATTGATAAAGGAATGATACGAATTGAGAAAATACGTTGGTCGATGACTTAAGATAAACGGATGAACGATACGTGAATTTGGTTTGAGAAAAATCGCTGTTGTGAATGGTTCGAGGGATAATGATCAAACTTGAATTTGAGTGTCGAGGAGATTATCCAGTCAGACGATAGCATCATTCGCACGACTCGAAATTGGTTGCAAAGGAAGAACGTCAGGTTACGTTACGCATATCGTCGATGGTATTGAGGCGTATCAAAGACCGATATGCGATAACTCGGGGGTACTCTGACTCGACAAAGGACGATCGTGCAAGTATTATTGTTCGGTTGGATGCTATACTTAGAATTTTAATTAAGATGAATGTTGGATAAAAATGATTGTGTCTTGATGGTTATGCGGATAACCACAACGTCGACGATCTTGTCTTGTGCGAGCGCAACTCTAGCCTCACACATGCGTTGCGTCGAATTTGGGGCGATCATTCTGCGTGAGCGTTGACATGGTAATTCATGTCGCGGGAATGATCGAACTCGAAAAATTAGGATGCGGCAACTTTGATTGTCTCGACTTGTTGGTTTGATGCGAAGAAAAATTCGAAGATGTTTAGACTTGCGATTGATGAATGAAACTTGAGGATTGAGTAGGTCCAATCCGCGTATCGAAAATGAATTAGTCTAGACACAAAACAAAAGTTACGTCCCGATGAGAATGATTATCTCGCGGGAGCGTGCATGGTGATTCGTGCCCACCGTAGATAATCTGACTCGCGTGAGATCGGGGCGCAATATATTGTTAAGTCGGACGACCTTGTGATCGATTACATGAATTGGGATGAATGACTTAGGGAATATGAAATATGAATTATGGTTTAGTGATGGATTGTGTCGTAGCATGCTTGACTTGAAGGGGATGATAGGAGGATTATGTCGAACATGTTCGAAGATATTGACTATGCGAAATGGCTTATTGAACGAGTGAGATTGATACGTTAAGGAATTGGTTGAAACGTAAGTTGTCATAGGATGGCTTTGCTGAATGACTCGGACCCTGTGCGATGAATGTTGGGATGTGTGTAGGGAATCGATGCTCGATGTTTAGAATTGGAGTGATACGAGCTTGGGTAGAAAACCCCGTACTATCAATGTGGTTTGACCTTAGGATGGGGTCAGTGTTGATATTGTTGTTTGGGAACTATGATTCCAATACTGACGGAAAGACATAGCCTAGCAGTTAGGCAGACGTTCCAGTACAGAGTGATAGGAATTGCGGAGGCACCACTCATGAGGCTTGGTTGACATGCATGTATATCAAGGACGCTTGAATGCGTGCACGATCCGACTCGAGTGGTGATGGCGGGATTTGCTATCACGAGGCTTGATTGAAATGCATGTATTTTGGGGACGCCTAAGATATATGCACGATCCATACTAAGTGATACGTTGAATTCAAGTGAGACTGAGGAACAGGAAAGTATCGAGGATTTTGAGATCATAAGCTTCGAAGAAAGGATTGTGTGTAGCACGAGCGTGGCTCGAATTTGGGGGAACGCATAGAAGAAGTGTGTGCGAGAGTCGTTGAACGTTCGAGTGATAAGTCAATAAGTATACTCAGTTAGTTTCGAGGACAAAAATTTTTTTGAGTGGTGTATGATGTAGTGCCCCGTCCCGCTCAGTCAATCGGAGGAATCGAAATGCCGACGGCGTTCGAAATTAGCCTTACAACGGCTACTCAGAGACATCGCTCGGTCAAGGCGACCGCTCGCTCAGGTGGGATAGTTTCGGTGAACTTGCCCCATCTTAGCTTTCACATAATAAATTGCATGTTTTCAACTTGCACAAGTAGGCTTAATATAATAAAAGAGATGAATCCACATAGCTAAAGGGAGTAATCCTGACGGATCGAATTGAGATAGAATATGGAAAGGTCCAACGGTTGGCTTAGAGTTGGTGCACGGCGTGCTTTGAAAATGACACTCGATCCTTCGTCCCGTGGCTTGGAAGAAGGAAAGTTGGTTGAGTAGGCGAAGTATGAATGTAGCCTAAGTCATAAGCGTCGCCCGCATGAATGCTTCATAAAGCATGCACGGTCCCGTCATCCAAGGCTTGGCATAGCCTTGGCTTGCCCATGAGTTAAGTTGCGTTGAGCGGCTTGTGACCTAAGTCTAGGCACCCGAGTGACTTGGTCGTTCAAGTTGGATGCATGTACGGCACGATCCGTTAAGGCAAAGCTTGACGCAGCCTTTGCTCGTTAAGTTGTTGGCGAAGTTAAGTTAGGCAAAGTTATGCCGGTCGACAAAGACATTACAAGAATTGTCCCGCTCCTTCGCGGTTTGTCAAGTTAAGTAGTTCCACGATCTCAAGGCCCGTCGACTTGGGCAGGAGTGTCGCGTAGAGCACGATTGGCTTAAGGTACGATGCACGGATTTAATATTTTAAGGCACTGGCCACGGTTGAGTCAGTGAGTTTGGAAAGTGTTTTGATAGTTGTTCTTGAGTTAGTGAAATAATAGGACAAGAAAGAAAGAATGTTCGCAACTGGGTCATCGAGGCAAGAAAGAAAGAATGCTCACGACTGGGTCGTTGAGGCAAGAAAGAATAATGCTCGTGACTACGGGTCGTCAAGGCAAGGTCTCAGATGTGAGAAGTATTGAAATTAGCCCTGGAAGAGATGGTAACACTAGAAGTAGCTTTGACTGTGTGAGACGTCAGTTTGAGTCGAGTCTTGCATGGTCATTAGACAACTTATACAAGGTAAAATAAATCTGTTTCTCGGACGGCGATCCCGGCGGCCCAGGAGAACCGTTACGATGGAGACATTCGTAGCTGTGCTGGATGACCGCACGGGTTAGGCGGGGACTTACAGCGGAGCTAGCTACTAGCGCTGGCAAGGAGCGTTCGCCTAATCAAAAGCTCAAAAGGAGTCCATTATAGGGGTGGGCCCTAGTGACTAGTTCATATAGATGAGTCGGCATGGGCGGCGATCCGCGTGTATGCCTTTGGATTGAGTCGAGTATTGAGTGTAGTATATCAAGAAAGTTGGGTTGAATGTGTGTGTAAAGTTGGAACACAAAATTTTGGGCCTAAGATTTGGCTGCAACGTAGGCGACGTGCTTCGACACGAGATGTGACGTCGAGTCTTATGTTGTCGTCATATAAGTTGCATGTTTATGGTTGAGTTGTTGAGTTTAAGTCAGAAAACCGTCGTAAGGCAAAGTTGTTTGAGTGACACAAAGATTCACAAGTCTTGATTGGGTCAGTTGGTGATCAAAGTAGCAAGGGCCGCGAGACGATGATATGGTTGAGTCGTACATAGTTGCGAGGTACGACACAAAGGATTTGAAGCACGGTCATACGAAAATAGAGCCTCATCGCGTAGTTGCGTCTCTGATTATGGCCGTAAGGCAAATACGACTTGAGTTAACATTGATGTTGCAAGCACAAGATAGTCTAGAGACACGGAATAGGCCAAGGCATCGATCCTAAAACTGATCCTAAGGCAAGAGTAGAAAGACAATCAAAAAGGGGACTAAGCTGCACAAAAGTAAATCAAACGTGTCGGGTTTGTATTGGTGGGCGAGGAGCTCATTCCACCAGTACAGTTGAGTACTGACACCCACATAGTTTACATATGCAGGCACAGGTAGAAGCTCGTGGCGCGGAGCTCGCTTGGATGCGTCGAGGCACGGAGTTCCTTGGCGATTCGAAGCGCGTGGCCGCATGGAGTAAAGACTTATACAGGACATAATGTATGGACGTCATCTTCTGAAGCATCCGCTGGCTAAAGACTTGTAATTGATAGATGAGAGAGAGCTGAGTGACTTGTAATGTGAGATTGAGTGAGCTTGAGAGACTTGTAATCTTGGCCTTGCGCCCCCAATGTAACCGTTGTTTCAATATCAATAAAGAGCTTCTTTGTATAACTTGTGTTTTGTTCTAAATTATGAAGTCATTACAAGAGTAAATAAAAATTAAGCCTAGATCTATTTGATATATATATATATATATATATATATATATATATATATATATATATATATATATATATATATATATATATATATATATATATATATTAAAATATATATATATATATATATTAAAATATATATATATATATATATATATATATATATATATATAAATAAAAAAAAAAAATATATATATATAGTAAGATATCTGAGCCATTCTACTTCAGCACAAGCTATGTTTAAATATATCATTTCAAATTCTTTGATACTCTTAGCTATGATAGTTGTCACATGGACCTATCAAATTATGAGTATCTAAGTTGTTCCACAAGTGAAACATTTATTGTTTTTATATCCGAATAATATGTCATATAATGACACAGGAAACACTTAAAAGTTCTATGAAATAAGTAGTAATAGTCCATTTATTTAGGAGTTTTGGTTTGACTAAGCCAAATGTTTGGCCTAAATCATACTTGTGTCATCAGATTTTATTTAATATATGTGTAATTTCACTAATGACTGATATAAGCCCTAGAATAGTGAACCAAAACTCATAAAGTAAGATTAAGTAAACTTTTTGGCTTGGTAACAGATGATTCATCTTTACCAATCATATTTGCAAATATAATAATCTAAAGTTTTACAAGAATATTGAAGCGGATCAATAGTTTTGAATGAATATGGTAATCAACATTAACAAATCTTTAGTTTATCAAGTTTTGATCATCTTGGGTTTGCTGTAGGAACCGGTTCCCAGCTAGCGGAGATCCACAAAGGGACGCTTACATACCGTGTCGCTTAGAGCCATTTTCGTCCGGTTGACAGAAGGACCCTTTCGGCTTGTACCCAAACTAATCTCTACTTTAAAAGTTATATTTATATAGATTTGCAATATCATTAAATATTTTCTTTTTGACTCAATTATTTTGAACAAATCAAGAGAATTATAATGTCATAGATTATATGCAAAACAAAGTTTGTCTAACATAATCTGAATATTGTCAGTGAATAACATTATAATTTCTTTGTCTGACTTTGAAATTCTAATATTGTGGCAATATGATCAGCTAAGGTTCAAACATACAAATAGGTCTAAGAAAAATATCATATCACTTTAATACAAAATATATAATACCATAATCATTTCCAAATGATCAGACCTTATTAATAACAAAATAAAAGATATGTTATTTTTTTTATACATTATTTAGAGATAAAACATTCAATAATGTCAAAAAATTTAGAAAATAAGATTTACAAATATCAAGTTTATAATAATGGACCCAAAAAAAAATTATTGCTTACCTTCACCCTTAGCATATTTGAGTCTTTTCTAATGAGTCACAATCTCTAATGCTTCTGGCTTAGAGAGATAACATTACAAAGATCATGTTAAGAGTACCAAAAAAAATTTGTATTATTGTCACCATTAATAAATTGCTCTTTCATAGTCAGTTAAAAATATTTATAATAATTTTTGTCTTCAAGGAAATAGAGGTTAGTTTGTATATTTATAAAAACGATGCAAAAAAAGATATTATCATTTGTTCTCCTACAAGTCAAACTTTTACCATAGTATTGGAAACTAAAAAATGTTCAATCATACAAGATTTTGAAGACAACATATATATATATATATATATATATATATATATATATATATATATATATATATATTCGAGGAAGTAACCTTTTATTAGATGATCACACATCTTCGTCGTCCTCTCTGAACAATCCGCAGGCTAATTGGAAATCTTACATATTCTTCAAAATTCTCACTGAGAAAACATATCCAACTCATATTATTTCGACTACTATTCCGAAGAAATGGAAATGCAAAGGATCATGCAAAATTGCTGAGTATTATGAAGGATCGTTTTCTGCAAAATTTGAATCTCAAGAAGATTTGGAAGCTGTTGTTGCTAATGGTCCATGGAAGCTCAACCGCCACTTATTGATCATTGAAAGATGTTGTCCCAACAAGCCTCCAAAGGACTACAAATTTTGTGAGAGTGATTTCTGGGTTCAATTTCATGGGCTACCTGTGAATCTACTCACAATTGAATTTGTCTCTACTGTCGCGGCTAGACTTGGTAAGATCTCTCCACCTTCCAATCAAGAGGCATGTAAATGGATTCTATTTGCAAGAGTTAAGGTTAGACTTGATATCACTAAACCATTGATACGCACACTGAAGATTCTTTTGGGGAAGAACATGGATTGTGATGTCCAATTGAAGTATGAAAGACTTTCAAATTTCTGTTTGTTCTGTGGTCGTTTGGGGCACAGTGTTAAGAAGTGTAGCACACATAAAGATTATGCAGGTCAGATGAATGATGATTGGTCAACAGAGCAAAAGATGAAGTTTCAGAGTCTCCTGGATCAACGGTTAGATCTTTCAATATGTGTGAATTATGCGGATAAATTCAAGAAGAAATCTCCATACAGAGGTATGCCTAGTAGTTCTGATAATCACCATTCATCACCATCTCCAGATATTCTTAATTCTGAAAACCTACATCTCCCCACAATTGGTAATCAGGATTCATTCACTACATCCCACTCCAATATGAACATTGATCATTCAATGCCAAATCATCAGTATACAGCTATCGATAAAACTGTATCCCCTGTTCCTGTCCTAAATCAAAGCAATGATACTCCATCTGTTTCCTCATGTCCTCCTCAATCTATCTCTGTTCCATTATCAAATTTCGGTGATGTTCCGGTGATCGGAGCTAGTATGGCACAAACACCACCTTTGGTAGTTACTGAGCAGTTATTATCCACTCCTCCTATTCCCTTGGATAAGTTGCCCACTTCTACTATATTATCGGAAGCCACTAATGTTTCCTCACCTGCTAACACGTCTACTGGCCCACAATCTCTTCACCTTTCGCTCAAGTCCACACATACATCTCCTGTTTTGGTTAATCTGGAGTCAGACTCAATCATTTCTTCCTTACCTGCTTTACATACAACTAAGTATCAACCTGATATTATTTCCTCTCCTAAAGTTATCAAGGATGATCCTCCATTAACTAGCTCTGCTTTGCCTTTTATATCCCAACCACCACAAACTACCACTGCCTCTGTTAAGTCTACATTCACTTCACTTATTCATTCTCTTAGTTCTTCCAACAATTTCAAACAACAAAAGATATTTAGCACCGCTGATCATACCTTCTCCCATAACAATTCTGCTACATTATCTACATTCTCTACTTCAGTTACTCCTGCTACTAATTCTCCACTACTCAAAGGCAAAGTTTCTGTTTCACCTCCACATGTGATTCCTACTGCTTCTAGTATACCAGTTACTGATGTTAAGGTAACTTCCAAAAGATCCAGGCTCTCAACAAATGAAGAAGATATTGAGCTTACTAATGATAGACCTCTAAAACGGTTACTCATGTCCAATAATGAAGTCAAAGGCGCGGCTGGCCTTCAACAGCCTCCTTCCCAATGATTCTATCTTGGAATTGTAGGGGTTTGAGAAATGACCCTATAATTCGCACTATTCAATCATTTCTCTGTGCATCTAGACCTAAACTTTTATTCCTATCAGAAACTAGATGTTCGTCAAGTATGGCTTCTTCAATAGCCATTAAATTGGGATTTGATAATTATCATGCTGTCTCCTCTAATGGAAGATCAGGGGGTCTTCTACTCTGTTGGGATTCTACTGTCTATCTTAATATTGTGTCTATCTCAGACAACTGCCTTCATACTACTATTTACTATCCTGGGTATATACATCCATGGGCTCTTCTTTGTCTCTATGGTCCTCCTGTATTAACTGATCGTTGCACATTCTGGAATCAACTTGTAATTACTATGGCATCTATTACCCTTCCATGGATATGTATTGGAGACTGTAATGGCATCCTATCTGCTGAGGAGAAGTTTGGGGGTAATAATTTTAACTTTCATCACCACAAGGATTTCATACACTGGCATAATACAGTTGGAGCCATGGATATTGTGCCACATGGTCCAGCCTTTACTTGGACTAATAGAAGACAATCTGCCCATTACATTGCTGAAAGACTAGACAGGGCCATGGTGGATACACAATGGCAATCTTTACACCCCACAGCTGGTCTTTTACATCTACCATGTATTAACAGTGACCACAATCCTATTTTGCTGCTTTTGAACATAACACAGAGAAAGAAAAGGTCAGTTTTTCGAGTTGAAGCAGGTTGGACAGTTGAATCTGACTTCAAATCTTCACTTACTGAACACTGGAATTGTATGCATTCATCTTCTCTTCAGAACAAATTGAAAGACCTGTTACCAAGACTACATCATTGGAAGAAAGTCTCCTCAGGCAATTTGAATAATGAGATTAAGAATTTGGAGAAAAGGCTATTATTTATTCAATCAAATACTTCCACTGATGCTAGTTACTTTGAAGAAAGGAAGTTGCAAGTTCTTCTAAACAAATTACATTTACAACGTGAATTGTATTGGAAACAAAGATCTAATATTGCATGGCTTCAAGAAGGGGATAGAAACACAAAATTTTTCCACTTGTCTGCTACTTCAAGGAAACAAAGAAACTACATTTACAGTATTGTTAAAGATGGGGGTCAATCTGTTTCTTCACAGGATGAAATCTCTGCTATCTTTGTGCATCATTTTAGCTCTATCTTCCAGGCTGTGGATACCAACCCTGTACCTGAACATATACTCTCAGATCTTCCAATCATTGATTCAGCTGATAATCTACTTCTACATTCTATTCCTGAACAGGAGGAAATTAAGGAAGCAGTAATGGGGATGGGTCCTTATAAGTCCCCAGGACCTGATGGATACCCAGCTCTCTTTTATCAAAAATGTTGGGATGTCATTGGCAGTGAGGTATCTTCCCTTATTCAAGATTTTTTCAGAACTGGTTGTATGCCTGCAAATCTTAACCATACTTTTATTGCTCTTATTCCTAAAATCAACACTCCTTCAAAACCAGTAGATTACAGACCCATTGCTCTTTGTAATGTGCTATATAAGATCATTTCCAAATTGCTTGCTTTTCGACTCCGACCATTCATGAATAAGTTGATTAGTCCCTGTCAAAATGCTTTTATGCCTGGAAGGTATATTGGTGATAATATTGTCGTTGCTCAAGAATTATTACATTCCCTACTGAATTTTTCACCCACTAATAGCTCCTTTGCTTTCAAAGTCGACATGTCAAAAGCCTATGATAGGCTGGGTTGGAATATTATTAGCCAATCATTGAGAGGTTATGGTATATTGGGAAAGTCTCATGATCTGATTATGGAGTGTGTTTCCACATCTTCTTTTGCTATCCTTATTAATGGTGAGCCTTCGAAAACATTCTATCCCAGTCGTGGAATTAGACAAGGTTGTCCCCTAACACCCTACCTGTTTATCCTTAGCATGGAAATTCTTTCAACCTTGATCAATAGTATGGTGAGAAACTCATTGTATGAAGGAATTACTCTTCGAAACTCTGTTACCATATTTTCACATCTTGCCTTTGCTGATGACTTGTTTATTTTTGGTAAATGTTCTCTTCATAACATTTATCAAATTAAAATCATCCTAAAGACCTTTGAATCCTGGTCTGGACAGAGTATTAACTTCGAGAAATCCTCTATTACTTTCTCTAAAAGGACAGATCCTATTATGAAGGAGTTATATGTTCAGTTGTTGGGGGTTAAATTGATGACAGTAAAGGATAAATACTTGGGCCACATGATTCTTCAGAATAAAAATAGGATTCATACTTACTCTGATTTGCTCAAGAGTAGCTCATCCAAGTTACAAGGGTGGAAATGAAAATGTCTATCTCATGCAGGACGAACCACACTTATCAAATCCACATTATCATCTTTACCTACATACCATCTCTCTTTCTACTACATTCCTAAGAAGGTGACTTATTCTCTTGCTAAGGATCAAAGGAATTTTTGGTGGGATTCAACTGAGAAGAGGAAGATTCACTTCACAGCTTGGAATAAATTTACTCAGCCTAAGTATCAAGGAGGGCTTGGGATCAGAGATCCACATATTGTCAACCTATCATTAATCCTAAAACTTTCATGGAGATTCCTGTCTCAACCATCATCCTACTGGTCTACTCTCCTTACTGCTAAATACCTAAAGAACTCCAACTTCTGGAAAGCCACTCCCTTTAGATCCATGTCCTGTGTTTGGTCCAGTATACTTAGCAGTCGACATTGGCTTCAGGATAATGTCATTTGATCAGTTGGAAATGGTGTCAATATTGATATCTGGCATGACCCTTGGGTGCCAAATCTTCCTCATTTCACTATTCAGGGATTTCCTTTCAGTAATAATTGGGTACAACGAGTTGCTGATCTGATTAATATGGAGACAATGTCCTGGAAATCTAATTTCATTTATATGCTCTTTCCCCATCATGAAGCATGTGCAATTTTGAACATTCCCTTATCTGTTCATTGCACTAGTGATAAACTTATGTGGATCCATACAGTTAATGGTGAATTTACTGTAAAGTCAGCCTATCGAATGATCCATGAGAGGTTGTTTCCTCATTCTCACAGTATTGAAGGAGAGACTTTCAATGAATGGAAGAGGTTATGGTCATTTCATCATATTAGTCCAAAAGTGGTGCTATTCGTCTGGAGAGCTCTAACAAATTCCTTAGCCACAAATGAAAATATCCACAAACGTATTGATCAAATTCCAGGAACATGCCAACTATGCAAGGTACATATTGAAAACACTAACCATTTATTGTCACATTATCCAAAAACAAGTACATCTTGGCACTACAACCCGTTGGTACACTCACTGATCTCAGTAGAGACCTCACTCAGCTCTATTACAACGATAATTCTGAAGAATGGAGATCCAAATACTGTTGCTTCCTTCTTCTATCAGCTTTGGGTAATCTGGAAATCCAGGAACCATGCAATTTTCAATGAGGCAGACATCAATGCTCGATGGATCTTTGAAGAAGCTCAACGTCTCAAGAAGAAGCATGAAGCTTATGCATCGGGTGCTCACTGCAGATCAGACACTTCGAGTAGGGATCATCACTTTGTATCTTGGTTACCACCCCAACATAACTCCTGGAAGATTAACTTCGATGGCGCATACTTGGATGGCAAGATGGCAGGTGCTGCTGTTCTTCGAGACTCTGAAGGAAAATTCCATATTGCAATGACAAAGACAGAGATTGGTGGTTCTCCGATTGAAGCTGAGGCATCTGGAATCAAATTAGCATTGCTCATCTGTCAACAAGAGAAGTTGAACAATGTTATCATTGAAGGTGACTGCAAGATGCTAATTGATTCAATCAATAATCCTGGAGTTATTCCTTTATGGCGAGCTCGACATACGATTGAAGAAGCTAAACAGGCCTGCAACACACTTCCTGTAATCTCCTTCAAATTCATTTATAGAAGTGCTAATACATGTGCTCATCAATTAGCAACTTCTGCTCTGTATTTCCCTGCTGCTGCATCAATCTCTCTGTATAAGGAGATACCTCAATGTATTGAATCTCATGTCCTCCATGACATGGGTTCTTCAAACTCTTAATTATTAATGCATTATGTGTTTCTTTCAAAAAAAAGAAACACAATCAAAAGCAACAGGAGATGAAGCTTCTCTATCTCGCTCCTGAAGAATACAATCAGGGGAGGAGTCATAACGTGCCATCATGTTGGCAGACAATGCATATGTGGCTAGACAGTGTGCTACTTTGTTACCCATCCTTCTCACAAATAGGAAGTTTATTTTGATAGACGAGGATAGTTCTGCAAATATAGAGGCGCAGATGTCATGTAGCTGCCAAGGAATAAGAGACTTCTCACCATTGAGGATACGAATAGTTGTAAGGGAGTCGCCTTCAATGAAGATGGTTGTATCCTTGAACCTTTTAGCCAGGGAAATGCCAAGTCGGATCGCTTCAAATTCAGCTTGGAGGCTGATTTCTGCAGAGAGGAAGGAGGATGATGTCCAAGACATTGTCGCAATAAACTTTCCTCTGGAGTCCCTGGCAATGGCAGCCGCTACAATTGCGTGATTGGACGTAGTGCCATCAACATTGATTTTAATGCAATTCTCAGGCGGGGGCGCCCAACTCGTGTTTGAAGTTGCATTGATGCGCATGTCTTGGAGAAGCGCTGTGGGTGGGTGATGATCTCCGATATAATCCTGATAGAGACAGGCCGCATTGAGATTAATCTCGTGAGCACTCGGTGCTACATGTCGGAAGACGCACTCACATCTCGCCTTCCACAACGCCCAAAGGATCGTAGCATCGATTTTGAACGCTTCAGCTGCTTCTACATCGAGCAGCCAAGAAGTAAGAAGAGTACGGATATTGTAGTGTTGTTCGATACGCAATCCCAGAGCCGAGGAGAACCAGACCTCACGAGCCAGGCCACAATGCAGAAAAAGATGATCTGCATCCTCCTCGTGACTGAGACAGATAGGGCAGAGATCATTCATAGAGGGAATTCTTCTGCTAATAGCAGACATGAAGGGGAGTGCCTTATTCAGAGCAGCCATATTAACTCCTGGATCCTTGGTGAAATGTCCCTAACTTTCCAGAGCTTGCGCCACACGTTGGTTTGTATGTTTGTTGATGAGGCACTCGCCTCTTACCCCCTGATGGATTCGTATAGGGATTTGGAAGAGAATATGCCGTTCCTAGAGCACGTCCACAATAATTGATCAGGACCATCACCTTCGGCTAGATTGATTGCTAGAATAGCCTTAGCTTCCATAGGGATGAAAAGAGAGTTAATAAGATTTGTATTCCAACTATGAGACTAGGGCATCAGCAACTCGCACACAAGCCTCGGACCATTGGGGGGAATACTACTGCAAGAAATCTGAAGCCAGGAAGTCCGGGAACCCAGGGATCCGTCATGATGTCAATCCATCCACCTTTAACTTTCCAAAAAAACTCCATTCGCCAAGAGCGGACGAGTGTTAAGCATGCTCCTCCACGTAGGGGAGGGTCGTGTAGGAGTCAAAATATGCCAGAAGGATCTATTCTGGAGGTAGACGCCGCGGAGGATGTTGAATAAAGTTGATTGGTACAGAGTTTATTCCTAGTATCTTGGGGGTTGGAACTAGTATTAAGGTTTTGTTAGTTATTGTTTCTATTTTTAATGATAATGAACTAGGCAATAGGAGTTTGTTATGGATCATATTTCCTTGCAACTCTCTCTTGTACTATTACCTATTTAAAGGTAGCTTATCAGTAAAATGTAGTACTGTCAAAGTTTCTTTCTTCTAATATAACAGAGCTTTTTCCTTTACATATATTTCTTCATTTTGCATCAGTGGTATCAGAGCCAAGTTGAAGCAACGTGAGGGAGAGAGAGTAAACAGCAGCAACTTTCCCTTCTTCATTTGCACTGTAGCAGCAGTATGATGGCTTCTGAAAACAGTTTTGTGCAACCTTCTATTCCTCGTTTCGATGGTCACTATGATCATTGGAGCATGCTTATGGAGAACTTTCTGCGGTCGAAAGAGTACTGGCAGGTCGTCTCAGATGGAGTAGCAGAACCAACATCGGGTTCAGTACAGACAGATGCGCAGAGCGCGGAGCTAGAAGGGCAGCGGTTGAAAGATCTCAAGGCAAAGAATTATCTCTTCCAAGCAATTGATCGTTCAATCTTGGAAACAATTCTTTGCAAGGATACCTCCAAGCAGATTTGGGATTCGATGAAGAAGAAATATCAAGGGATGGCAAGGGCAAAACGACAGCAACTTCAAACACTATGTACCGAATTTGAAATATTACGCATGAAATCAGGAGAGTCAGTTTCAGACTATTTTTCAAGGACGATGGCAATCGCAAACAAGATGCAGATCTATGGTGACAAGATGGAGGATGTTACCATCATTGAAAAAAATCTTCAATCGATGACACCAAGATTCAATTTTGTTGTCTGTTCAATTGAAGAATCTAAAGATATTGATGCACTTTCAATTGATGAATTGGAAAGTTCTTTGCAGGGTCATGAGACAAAAATTAACCTGCAGGAAAAGGAGGAGCAAGCTCTGCAAGTTTACACTAACAATCAATCTTCAGGCTCGATCATGTCAGGTCGAGGAAGAGGAGGCAGAGGAAGCAAAGATCATAGATATTCCTATAAAAAGTTAGAAGATAATCAGTTTTCTCATTCTCAAGGAAAAGGAAGAGGACGTGGTAGCCACCTTTCTGGTGCTTACAAGCCAAAGTCAGCAGACAAATCAAGAGTTGAGTGTTATAGGTGTCACAGGTATGGACATTACAAGTCAGAATGTCGAACTAATCTGTCTAAAGAGCATGGAGAAAAATCTAATTTTGCTTTTAATGGTGTGTCACACGAAGGAAGATATTCAACAAAATTTGTGGTATTTAGACATTGGATGCAGCAACCATATGTGTGGAGACAAGTCGGCATTCTCCGATTTGGATGAATCTTTCCGCAATACTGTGAAGTTTGGAGATAATTCTACTGTCTTTGTTATGGGAAAAGGAGAGGTAACAATCCGAACGAAAGAAAATTATGTGCAAAATATCTCTAATGTTCTTTTCGTTCCTGTAGTGCCCCGTCCCGTAAAGTCAATCGGAGGATCGAAACGCCGACGGCGTTCGGACTTGGCCTTACAACGACGACTCGAAGACATCGCTCAGGTGGGGTAGTTTCGGTGAACTTGCCTCATCTCAGCCTTCACTTAATAATTCGTGTGTTTTCAACTTGCACAAGTAGGCTTAATAATAAAAGAGACGAATCCACATAGCTAAAGGGAATTATCCCGACGGATCGAATCGAGTTTAGAACATGGAAAACGTCCCACGGTCTGATTAGAGTTGGTGCTCAGCGTGCTTTGAAAATGACACTCGTTCTTTCATCCCGCGGCTTGGAAGAAGGAAAAGTTGATATTCGACACAAACGAGAAGTTAGCCTAAGTCATAGGCGTCGCCCGCGTAAATGCTCGATAAAGCATGCACGTTTCCACTGCGCAAGGCTTGGCATAGCCTTGGCTCGTCCCTCGGGTTAAGTTGTAGGCTTGTGTAAGTTAGGCAAAGTTATGCCGGTCGACCTAAGTCATTCCAAGTGTCGTCCCGTTCTTTCTGCGGTTGTCAAGTTCAATAGTCCCACGATCTCAAGGGCCGTCATATAACGTATGACTTGGATGATAGTGTCGCATAGAACGTAAGTCAGTTAAAGACACGAGCCACGGTTGGCACGATATAAAGTTAGCCACGGACTATGGCACTTCGGGAACACTTTTGTTTAAGTTAAGTTGGAAGGCTATGTAGTAGTCGTTCCCTCGAGTTCAATGAAGTTCGAGGCGGTCCCTCGGTTGGGAGTCTCACGTTCCTATCCACGTTAAGATGTTCGAGACGGTCCCTCAGTTGGAAGTCTCACGGCCCCGATGCACGTAATGCAAAGGGTGGTTCAGAGCACGAGTTGCTAAGTATAGTTCCAGTCGTACCAACAAATTAGGCCATGCATTTACGTGAGTCTAGATGTCTCGTAGGTGCGTGGTCATTGGACACCTTGTCGACAAGGATTTCTGCCTAGACTGGTTATACGTCGGGACACCGGGCCCAGTCGTCCTAGGAGGCACACGTTATAGCAGCGCATGATTTTATTGCGTGGGTAGTCGGGGGCTTTCAACGGGGCTCGCTACCTGCGCTGAAGGACCCGCCGCCTATCCGAGCTATGTCCGCGATGGCTTGTCATGCCAGTGGCCTTTCATATAGAAATTGGCGTGCTAAGCGGCGAATCTGCATGCACGGTGTCGGTCGTAACAAAGGAAGTGTAAGCACGGTATGCGATGTGTTGCGAATGTGTGCTCGGTTGCACCCAAAGTATTATAAAGCCTACGATTTGGCTATACTTAAAGACACGTGCTTCGGCACGAGATACGGCATCGTGATTGAGTTCTCAATACCGTTTCCACAAGTTGGGTTATACGTTGCGAGTTAAGTCGAGAAGGGCCGTAGGGCAAGTTTGGTTAAGTCATGTTAAGTTCCTGGGAACGACCTCGAAATGTGAGGCACGGCCGCATTGTCACAACACGAGTATAGGCAAGACTAAAGCGAGGAGGCACTGCCTCAGTGATACTAAGCTCAAATCGACTTCACCGCACGACCGAGTCGTTACGTCCCAGAGTATGGCACGAAAGGCAAGCACGAGGCGATAAATTGATATTATTGGAACGAGAAGGTCTAGCGGCAATGTATGAGTACGTTATTAGCGCAAGGCACGATGACGGTCTAGAGACAAAATAGACTAAGGCATCGGTCTTAAAATCGATCCTAAGGCAAGAATAGAAAGACAATCGTAAAGGGGCTTGTATTGCACAAAGTAAAATAAACGTGTCGGTTTTGTATGGGTGGACGAGGAGCTCACTCCACTAGTACAGTTGAGTACTGACACCCACACAGTTTCCATGTACAGGTGCAGGTAGAAGCTCATGGTGCGGAGCTAGCTTGGATGTGTCGAGGCATGGAGTTCCTTGGCGATTCGTAGCGTGCGGCCGCGTAAAGACCGAACTTATACGGGACATAATGTATGGACATCGCCTTCCGAAGCTTCCGCTGGATCGACAAATATGTATCGAGAGATGAGAGAGAGCAGAGTGATTTGTAATGTGAGACGAGTGAATTTGAGTGATTGTAATCTTGGCCTTGCGCCCCCAATGTAACCGTTGTTTCGATATTAATAAAGAGCTTCTTTTGAATAACTTGTGTTTTGTTCTAAATTTTTGCTGCGTGTTCAATGTCTCTGCTTGGGACTTCTGTGCGACGACCCCGTCGCCGCCGCTGTAATCGGCCGTTATGGAACCCGCCTTGTACGAGCGCAGTCTAGGCTCGTGCGGCATCACGCCTTAGCGAGAACGATCGCTCTTACGGGAGCGGGGCATGACATAATGGTATCAGAGTACGGCTTTACGTCCTTGGACTATCGATTGAATTCTTTAACTCTGATATTTTCGCGAACTCTGAATGTTGCTTCCGCAAAGTTGATATCGTTGGTCACTACCAAAATAAGTCATATCCGTGACGTAATTAGCGACGCCAACTTAAAACGTCGCCAATATTTTTGGTTTTAGCGACTCCAGATTTAAACGTCACAATACGTCGCTGGTAGCGACATACAGCGACATATTGCGACTACCTATAGTCTAATAAAAATCAACGTCGTTGATTTGTCGAAAAATGACGCTAGTTTTATCAGTTCAGCGACGTTTAGCATCACAAAGTTTATAACGTCGCCGAATATTTAACTAATACCGACGCTTTGCGACGTATTTCGGGCGTCGCTAATTTCTGCTAAATAGGGTTTCCTCGGTTCCAATTTTCATTTCTCCCTCTCCCCAAATTCTTGTTCCCGCCCCTCTTCTCCCGACCTCGACGACAGCCCGACCCCCATCCCTCCGGCGCCGCTCATCCTCCTCCTCCACCGCGAGCTCCTTCTCCTCCCTCCGGCGAGCCCCTTCTCCTCCTCCTCCTCCACCGCGAGCCCCTTCTCTTCCTCCACCGCGAGATCCTCCTCCTCCACCACCGCGAGGAGACTGAAGGTAAACCATAACCCTAATTGAGGTGTTTTTCGTGTCCAAAATGGACACGGAGACACATTACGACCATGTGTTCACTGATACAGTGTGTTCGTGAGGTTTTGGACACTTTGTGTCCATTTGTTGGACACGTGGACACCCCCAAGTTTGCATATATATGTATTTCACCTCTGTACACTTAATCCCCTCCTCCTCCACCATCGAACTTGTCCTTCTCCTCCTCTTCCACCACCGTGAGGAGACTGAAGGTAAACCCTAACCCTAATTGAGGTATTTTTCGTGTCCAAAATGGACACGGAGACACGTTACGACCATGTGTTCACTGATACAGTGTGTTCGTGAGATTTTGGACACTTTATGTCCATTTGTTGGACACGTGGACACCCCCAAGCATGCATATATATGTATTTTACCTCTGTACACTTAATCCCCTACATACACTTGTGTATTTTCGTATTAATTTGGATTTGCATATTGGGTTTGGGTTTCGATATAGTGTTTGATACATTATTTCACCTTGCAACATTCCTACACTAATTTTAGACAACAAGTATATGAACCAATTAGTCAACATCTATTTGTTGAAGTATGGTACTCCATTCTTCGTAAGTTCTAGCTATATATGTCTCAAGATCCAATACTCAAAAATTCCAAGAAGAAGAAGAAGAAGAAGAAAAGAATAAAATGACATCGCTCAATACCCTATGACAACTCTTTGTAGAATTGTGTTAAAGTGTGAGTTCTACAGTATGAGTTCTACAGTATGGTTCTCTTTGTAGGATAAAATGACATTTCTCAACCCTATCGATCCTCCATACAAGTCTTCCTTCATCTATTGTCTTAAAGTGTGAGTTCTAAGTATGGTTCTCTTTGTACAATTGTGTCTTATTTTAGACAATAAGGGTTTCCTATTTTTATAGGTAACATGGCAACATGTGTAAGGGAACATATAGGTGTGTGTTTGTGTTTGAAAAGGAGTGTCACAAGAGTAAGGCGTGAGCATGTGTTAGTATTTTGAGCTGTGAGAGTGTTTGTTCTATTGAGGTTAGTACCAACTGGCAAGTTAGGTTAAAAGAACCTGGGAACTATGGTGTGGTTGTATACATCATGTATATGTATGTGTGTGTCTAGTAGGAGAAAGGGGGGAGGTTTAACTAGTACCAGGTATTTGGAGAGGAGGGAGAGTTTATACTAGTATATATAGACTAATAGCCTAAAACTTGACTTATACAACTTAGAAATGGCTAGTTTGACCAAGTTGGACTAGTTTAGCTTAGAGTTGGCTCGGTTGGACTATACATAATATATAGACTAATATCCTAAAACTTTACTTCTACAACTCAGCCTATATGAAATATTGTAGACACGGGTGATATACCGCCGCGATAATCTCTGACCACCGCACGCACAAACATGCAAAAGAAAAGTTAGCAATTCGAAAAGAAGATGACAGATAATCTCTGACCATTTAACATAAAATGTCATGTGTACATATACTGCGGAAAGTGTAGACCGCATGAACTGATAATTGCATATCATTCACTACCTTGATATATCTATCTTACAGAATTATGGAGCTGAATTACTATCTGCGGAATCGTACTTGGATGTACAACCGTCATCCTGATGACATGTGCGGTGTGCAGGATGAATTCATAGAGGGTGTACAACAGTTCCTGCAGTTTGCCAAGGCGTTCCCTCAGTACATGGACGGTACCAAAATTAAGTGTCCGTGTGTGAGATGTCGTAACTTGAAATATCATCCAGAAGTGGATGTCACGTATCATTTATACTCGAAGGGTTTCACGTCGAATTACTATCAGTGGAGCGAGCACGGAGAACTTGTATCTTTAGCATCGGAGTACGAGCCTTATGTGGATGTCCACAACAACGCTCCTTACGACGATGGGTTGGTGAACATGGTTTTCGACGCGACCGGACCTAGTTTCGATCCGGATGATCATGATGCACCTGAGGAGGCACCGAACCCCGATGCTGCACAGTTCATGGAGTTGCTGGAGAATGCAAGGACTCCATTATATCCTGGTTGTGAGGATCATTCACCGTTGGAGGTGGTTACAAGATTGTTGAGCATCAAGTCCGATTTTAACATGTCGCAAGATTGCTACAACCGTCTTATAGAGTTGCTTATAGAAATATTGCCTGAGGGTGCGAAGTTGCCTAAAGACTTCTACCGGTCTAAGAGGATGGTTAGATCACTCTGTATGGGATACGAAAAAATTGATGCCTGTCGCAACGGGTGCATGTTGTACTACAAAGACGACAAGGATGAAGATGCCTGCAGATTTTGTGGGGTCGATCGCTATAAGGCATGTGGTAGAAGAAAGTCTGTCGGTGCCAGGAAGCCTACCTCTTCGATGCACTACTTGCCGTTGACGCCGCGGTTGCAGCGGTTGTTTATGGTGAAGGAAACTGCAGAAAACATGAGTTGGCATAAGCGAAACATACCGAAGGAGTGTTGGATCACCCATCTGATGGAGAAGCATGGAAGCACTTTGATCGAGAGTATCCAGATTTTGCTTCTGATCCGCGTAATGTCAGATTGGGTCTCTGTTCCGACGGTTTTACCCCATTCGGACTTTCGGGATCCCAGTATTCGTGTTGGCATGTGATCGTAACCCCGTATAATCTACCGCCTTGGATGTGCTTGAAGACTCCGTATATGTTTCTCACCGTTATTATCCCAGGTCCGAACAATCCGAAAAGGAACATCGATGTGTATTTACAGCCGTTGATTGATGAGTTGAATCAGCTGTGGGAAGTAGGTTCCAACACGTACGATTTATCTAGAAAACAAAATTTCCAAATACGGGCAGCACTTATGTGGACCATCAACGACTTTTCGGCCTATGGAATGTTATCTGGATGGAGCACGCATGGTCGTCTTTCATGTCCGTATTGCATGGACAGCACTAAGGCTTTCCGTTTGAGACACGGAGGCAAACCGTGCTTCTTCGATTGTCATCGACAATTCCTGCCGAAGGATCATCCGTACCGGAGGAACAGGAATGCTTTTCGTGCTGGCGTTGTGGAGAAGGCTAATCCCCCGCCAAGGTGGACCGGATACACGATATGGAAAGAGGTAAAAGATTTACCAAGAGCTATTGAGGAGCCTGCTACGGGCTACAAGTGTGACGAATTTGGTCGCACTCATAACTGGACGAAGAGGAGTATATTCTGGGATCTTCCATATTGGAGCACCAATCTGATTAGACATAACCTTGATGTCATGCATATCGAGAAGAATGTGTTTGACAACATAATTAATACTGTAATGGACGTAAAGGGGAAGACGAAAGACAATCCAAAGGCTAGATTGAACTTGGAAGAAATATGTAGACGTCCTGCATTGCATTTGATAGAGGACGGGAATGGGAAGTTGAAGCAGCCTAAGGCAATTTTCTCACTGGAGAAGGAGGATAAAGTGTGGCTTTGTTGGTGGATTCAAGGTCTAAAATTTCCAGATGGGTATGTTTCGAACTTGGAAAGATGCGTCGACCTCAAGGAGAACAAACTGACAGGTATGAAGAGCCATGATTGTCACGTATTCATGGAGCGGTTAATTCTGATTGCATTTCGGGAATTCTTACCGCAGGCAGTTTGGGATCCATTGACGGAGCTTAGCATATTCTTCAGGGACCTTTGTTCTAAGAAATTGCTCGTTGAACGTCTAGAAAAGCAAGAGAAGGATATTGCGGTAACACTGTGCAAGTTAGAGAGGGTGTTCCCTCCTGGATTCTTTGACTCTATGGAGCATTTGCCAATTCATCTTTCCTACGAGGCACGTGTTGGTGGACCCGTCGAATATCGATGGATGTACCCGTTCGAGCGACATTTGAATCATCTAAAAAGAAAGGTAAAAAATAAGGCTCGGGTCGAGGGTTCTATTTGTGAAGCCTATATTCTCGAGGAGATTACAAATTTCTGCTCCTCCTATTTCAAACCTCATGTTGCTACGAATAGAACGAGGGCTCCGAGAAACGACGACGGATATCAAGAATTTAATGATGGAATACTGAAAGTATTCAATGCGTCCGGAAAGCCTTCGGGGAAAATGAAGAAGAGATATTTGAATGACGAAGAGCTAAGGGCTGTTCAGTTATATGTATTACTCAATTGCGACGAGGATGAAGTGGAGAAGCTAGAGGGGTAAGTAACTCAGGATGATTAGTTTACGTCATCTCAATGTAATAGTATAAGCTAATATTATTGTACTAATCGGCGGTTGCTTCATTGTTTTCCAGCACATATAATGATGAGTTGAGGCTGGTTAGACCCTACCTAACAGACGAAGCATTAGAACAAGAAATGAGACGTCATTTTCCTTCTTGGTTGAGCGAATATGTAAGTAGCTCGGTAATTACTGACCTCTTCTAATGCAACTGTGCAATAAATAACTTATTATCGCTTATTTGATATTCAGGTCGATCGTCTAATTTTTCCCGAGATTGAATTAATTAGAACTCTTGCCAAGGGACCAATTACTCTTGTTAAAATATGGCCAAGTTACTGTGTCAATGGCTTTCGGTTCAAGTCGACAAATGCTCCGATCAGAAACAGCTTCCTGGATCTTGATTCCACGAAAAACAGTTGTTTGTGTATCAAGTCTTCGAACTACAAAGACGTCGATCTAGGAAATGATTTCTTTGGCATCTTGCGAGAGATTGTGGAGTTGTCATATAATAATGGTAGAGAACCTGCAAAGACGTATTGTTCAAGTGTGAATGGTTCGATCCGATTGAAAATCAAGGTTGGAAAATTGACAAGCATGGTCTTCTGGATATAAACTACAAGCGTAGATATCAAGGCTACGAACCGTTTGTCCTAGCAACTCAGGCTCAGCTCGTGTACTTTACAGCTTATCCGAGACGGGGAGCAACGAAGTCTGACTGGTGGGCAGTATGCAAGACTAAAGCCAGAGATACTTTTGATGTTGACGAAAAAGCTTACCAGGAGGACGAGCTACCTCTTGTAACCAATATTGTCGATGTGGACTCCACGAAAGTTACACATTACACGACACATAATGTAGAAGATGTAGAATTATCCGAAGAGGAAGACGAAGCCGACGAAGGCGAAGATGAAAGTAAAGATGAGGAGGAAGAGGAAGATGAGGTCGAGGAAGATGAACAAGATGATTATTCTGAAGATGATTGAGAGAGATATACTTATCTGAAATTAGATGTTTCTTCTAGAATACATTATCTGGGCTTAGATGTTTATTGTTGAATGTATCATCATATGTTGTCTTGGTTATTATCTTGTCTTTGTTGTACTTTCATATTTCTAGTCTCTATTATTTGTTGTACTTTCATATTTCTAGTCTCTATTATTTGTTGTACTTTCATATTTCTAGTCTCTATTATTTGTTGTATTATCATATGCTGTTATCAGGTATGGCAGGTCGTCGCGGAGCGTACCGAAGGGGACAACGAGGTCACTCTCCTCCGGTACTTCCTACAGGTATTGCTAGAGGACGGAGTTTTCCTTCGGTACCTCATTCTGGTACTGGCTCTGGATCCTCGTCGCCGATTACTCCTCCATATCGGACAGTAGGTGGGCCTGGTGGGACGACATCATGTGGGATATCTCCTGGGACGAGTAGTTCCAGGCCTGTTGAGAGTGATCGCCCGTCTAGCGTTCCTACTGCTGATACGATGATGGAGAAGGATGAGCAGATGGCGGAGGCTACGGCGACGGCCGAGGCGGCGGCGCCGACGGCCGACCAGCATCATGCAGATGATGCGTGCGCACCTCCGGAGGAGAGGAGGACGGAGATCTGGGCCGACGGTACAAAGTAGGTGTTTTGGTTTATAATTTTTTCTTTCTGTTTTTATCATAATTTAACTTTTTTCATGAATATAATATGTTTGTATAGATATCGTCCTCCAGAGGTACAGAGACGTCTAGGCCACATGCTGAGGCATAATTATGGTGGTGCTTGGATTAACTACTCTGAGGCTCCGGACGAGAGGAAGGCCTTCTGGTTTGCGCGCTTCAAGGTTAAAATATATTTGCTTTTAACATGAATCATATAATTTTTGTATATTATATATAACTGATAAATATTTGGTTTGCGCTCTTCTAGGATATGTTTTTCTATCCACCGCACCGGGCCGAGCTTATCGAGGGGATGTTTCCTGCCGTAGCTTCCAAGCTGATCCGCGACTCTATCAATGATCAGAAGGATCGTGATCGTGCTGGAAAGCCGATCCAAGGTTGGATCACCCCTGACCAATGGAATGCTATGAAGGCTCGATTCGAGGAGCCAAAGTACAAGGAGAAGTCGGAAAAGGCCAAAGCGGCTAGGCAACATGCCTCGAAGTGGTGCGGTGGGTCGATTCCGATGACAGAACATTTCCGTCGTCTGGTATGTCTTCCTCTTTTAGAAATATTATTTTAATGCAAAATCGATAAATTATTACTAAGATAATATATTTAATTACAGGTAAGGAAGGTCGGTAACGCCGACATGGTGACCGTCTTCCTGGCCACCCATCGTCGCGGTGCTGACCTTATTGACGAGAGGGCCGAGCAGACTTATGTAAGTATTACAATACGTTATCTTAATTTAATACTTCGTGTCAATTTTAATATAACTTAGTAAATATGATGCAAATAAATATTCATGTAGTTAGTAATAATAAGTACATTAATTAGAAATTAGAAATAATAAGTACATTAATTAGAAATTAGTAATAATAAGTACATTAATTAGAAATTAGAAGTTAGTACTAATAAGTACTTTCTAGGCCGAGTATCAGAGGCTGCGGGAACGGGCGGCTGCTAGTGCACCTGATGCAGGAGAGGCTGGTACTTCTTCGCAGCCCACTCAAGCTCTGTCGGAGGACGAGCTATGGATTGCCGCTGCTGGTGGACTCCGTAGGGGTACGTACTATGGTACGGGATCCTATGGCGCCCTAGTTGCGACCCAGTCCTCTAGGACATCTCCTGCTAGTGTGCATGGTCCATAGTCGTCCCAGGAGTCTGCCCGAGTCCACCAGATGATGGAGTCTCTCCGTGACGACCTGCTACGACGGATCGAGGAGCAGTCTCAGCACCATACGGACGATCCTGCGCTGCTAGCACGATTTGATGCGCTCGATCGCGGCATTATGGACCTCATGGAGACGACTGAGAGGACAGAGCGCACCGTTGGAGGGTTAGAGCGCACGGTCACGGAGCTGCAGACAGGACGACGACCATGGCCGAGAGGATGAGATTGGCGCAAGAGTCGATGGTCGAGAGCAATGATAGAATGTTAAATATCATGGATTCATACCACCAGCGACTTGCAGCGTTGGAGCGTGCTAGTCTTCCGGGTGCGCCTTCATCGTCGTCGACTCCGCCGCCTCCACCGCCATCTTCTTCGACACCGACTCCACCGACGTCACTGCCTCCATCGGTATCGATTTCACGTGAGGAGTATGAGTTGTTCGTATCCCTTCGTCGCGGCGGTGCCCCTTCTGTACCAGACTCCTAGTAGTCCTAGTTGGGACTGTTTCTGTGTTTGTTTCATTCTTTGTGACTTGGATATTTGTTGGTTGTGTAGATTTGGATACTTGGTTTGTTTGGATACTTGGTTATTTGGATATTTGGTTATTTAGATATTTGGTTATTTGGATACTTGGTTATTTGGATATTTGGTTATTTGGTTATTTGGATATTTGGTTATTTGGTTAGTTGTTGTGTGATTGTTGTAAACTTGGTTATTTGGATATTTGGTTATTCGCAATTATCGACGTCAAGTATACAAACTTGGTTAGTTGTGTACAGCGAGAAATGGACATTCTGTGATTGTTTGGATCCTATTCTACAGTGAGAAATGGTTATCTTTTTAAACTGTAGGAAGAAATGGACATTCTGTATTTTATTTTTTTATTTTTTTTGCAGTTTTAGCGACGTTTACCGACGTTTACCGACGGATACCGACGTAATTTTGCGTCGGTAAACGTCGGTAAATATGCAATATTTTCAGTTTACCGACGTTTTAGCGACGTTATAAACGTCGGAGAACGTCAGTAAACGTCGGTGTACGTCGCTACTATTCCCAGTAATTCCTATGATTTACCGACGTTTAGCGACTTTGATCATGTCACTAAACCACCGACTATTCGTCGGTAGTACGTCGGTAATTTATCGACGCGTAGCGATACGCAACAAAACGTCGGTAATCCACCGACGTCACGACGGTAGACGTCGGCAATATACCGACGTACATATACGTCGGTAAACGTCGATAATGGCGACATTTTGCGACGTTTCGGAGATTAGCGACTTACATTTCAGCGACGATCAGAAAACGTTGATAATCCCGTCGCTAAATATATTTAGCGACGTAATTTGTCGTTTTAGCGACGTCTTTATGCGTCGCTAAAACGACTTATTCTGGTAGTGGGTGCGCTCTCTCTCGATTGTCCCACAGGATGTCCATACAATAAGTCTAATATTTTTAAAAGCTCGTACAAGTGTTCAATCGAACGCATCGATAGGCGATGACCTTTGGGCCGAATGGTGCCGACCTTGAGTTGATAGAAGACACGTGCTAAAAGTTAGCAAACGCGTTGCGTGCTTGAACGACCTTACGCTAACAATAGCGAACGAGCACACGAGACCGAAGTCTTGTTCGAACGGGATGGTTATGCACAGAGCCTTTGGCTAAGTTGTGTTGATTATCGCGCACCTCAACCTTTTGGTGCAAACGAGCCGCGAGCAATATTAAGTATCGCTCGGTCAGAAACGGGGATACACTTAGAGTGTATGTCGATAGAAGCGATATTGGACTAACGCTTAGGCTACACGGAAGATTATTTTGGGATTTTGAGGAATAGTGCGAACGACTTAGTACGTCGATGCGACATGAACGATTATGCTAGGGATTCGTCGAACGAATCCGAAACATGTCTTAGCGAATAACGCGAACATGATTTGGACTAGATTAGGTGACTCGAATCCTGAGTGGTGTATTATCCGTCTTGGAAATCATTCGAGCGAAAGATTGAGGATTGTACGAGTATGAAACGCGAAAAAGAATGTGTAGGTGAAATCGAATCGAAGAAATTGATATAGATCATATACGAAAAGTAAACACGACGGGTAAGTAGCGTGCATGAAATGTTCGATTTTAAAGTTACGTGAATGACTCTGAGAATTAGAATGGATATCGTTCGATGATTGAGTTAGCAAGGAATATTACGAATTGAGGAAATACGTTGGTCGATGGCTTAAAATAGACGGATGAACGATACGTGAATTTGGGTTTGTCGAAATTGATGTTGTCAACGATTCGAGGGGTAATGATCGAAATTGAATTTGAATGTCGAGGAGATTATCCAGTCGGACGATAGCATCATTCGCATGACTCAGAATTCATTACAAACGAAAATCGTCAGGTTACGTATATCGTCGATGATATTGAGGCATATCAAAGACGATATGCGATAACATGGGGGTAATCTGACACGGTGAATGACGATCGCGCAAGTGTAATCGTTCCAAATGGATGCAATACTTAGAACTTTGGTTGAGACAAATGTTGGATGAAAGTGATCGTATCTTGATGTTTACGCGGATAACCACAGCGTCGACATTCTTGTCTTGTGCGAGCGCGACTCCAGCCTCGCACATGTGTCGCGTCGGATTTGGGGTGATCGTTCCGCGTGAGCGCTGACATGGTGATTCATGTCGCGGAAATGATCGAACTTGAAAAATCAGGACGCAACAACTTTGATTGTCTCGACTTGTTGGCTTGATGCGAAAGAGAACTCGAGAATGTTAGGACTTGTGATTGATGACTGAATAAAATTTGAGGATTAAGTAGGTCTAATCCGTGCATCGAGAATGATTTAGTCTAGACCCAAAACAAAAGTTACGTCCCGATGAGAATGATTATCTCGCGGAAGCGTGCATGGTGATTCGTGCCCACCGTGGATAATCTGTCTCGCGTGAGATCGGAGCACAACATATTGTTAAGTCGGACGACCTTGTGATCGATTACGTGAATTGGAATAGATGATTTCGGAAACGTGAAATGTGAATTGCGGTTTAGAGATGAATTGTGTCATAGCGTGCTTGATTTGAGAATGAGTGATAGGCGAACTAATGTTGAACGTGTTCGAAGAGATAAACTATGCGAAACATCTTGATGAACGAACGATATTGATATGACATAAAATTGGTTGAAACGTGAGTTATCGTAGGATGGCTTTACCGAACGACTCGTACCCCGTGCGTCGAATATTGGGATGTGTGTAGGGAATCGATGCTCGATATTTAGAAATCGAAGTGATGCGAGCTTGGGTAGAAAACCCCGTACCATCGATTTGGTTAGACCTTAGGATGGGGTCAGTGTTGATATGTTTGTTTGGGAACTATGATTCCAGTGCTGACGAGAGACATAGCCTAGCGGTTCGAAAGACGTCCGAGTGCGAAACGATAGGAAATAGTGGAGGCACCACTCATGAGGCTCCGTTGACATGCACGTATATCAGGGACGCCCGAATATGTGTACGATCTGGCTTGAGTGGTGATGGCGGATTCTCTATCACGAGTCTTGGCTGAAATGTATGTATTTTGGGGACGCCTAGAATATGTGCACGATCCAACTAAGTGATATGTTGAATCAAGTGAGACTTGAGCAACGAAAAAGTGTTGTGGATTTTAAAATCTAAGTTTCGAAGAAATGTTGACAGTAATGCGATCATTGATTTGAGACGAGTTCGAATGTTGGTTGATCGATTGGTGTGCCTTACGACTAAGCTAGCGATAAGCACGGGCGTTGCTCGGAATCGAAGAAATACGTAGGTGGAATGGGTACGATTAAGTCTTGGCCATAGAAATGGTAGGATGGTTTATCTTCAGGAAAGTCTCGAGGACGAGACTTGTTCTGAGTGGTGTATGTTGTAGTGCCCCGTCCCGCAAAGTCAATCGGAGGATCGAAACACCGACGGCGTTCGGACTTGGCCTTACAACGGCGACTCGAAGACATCGCTCAGGTGGGGTAGTTTCGGTGAACTTGCCTCATCTCAACCTTCACTTAATAATTCGTGTGTTTTCAACTTGCACAAGTAGGCTTAATAATAAACGAGACGAATCCACATAGCTAAAGGGAATTATCCCGACTGATCGAATCGAGTTTAGAACATGGAAAATGTCCCACAATCTGATTAGAGTTGGTGCTCAGCGTGCTTTGAAAATGACACTCGTTCCTTCATCCCGCGGCTTGGAAGAAGGAAAAGTTGGTATTCGACACAAATGAGAAGTTAGCCTAAGTCATAGGCGTCGCCCGCGTAAATGCTCGATAAAGCATACATGTTTCCACTGCGCAAGGCTTGGCATAGTCTTGGCTCGTCCCTCGGGTTAAGTTGTAGGCTTGTGTAAGTTAGGCAAAGTTATGCCGGTCGACCTAAGTCATTCCAAGTGCCCTCCCGTTCTTTCTGCGGTTGTCAAGTTAAATAGTCCTACGATCTCAAGGGCCGTCATATAACGTATGACTTGGGTGATAGCGTCGCGTAGGACGTAAGTCAGTTAAAGACACGAGCCATGGTTTGCACGATATAAAGTTAGCCACGGACTATGGCACTTTGGAACACTTTTGTTCAAGTTAAGTTGGAAGGCTATGTAGTAGTCGTTCCCTCGAGTTCAATAAAGTTCGAGGCGGTCCCTCGGTTGGGAGTCTCGCGTTCCTATCCACGTTAAGATGTTCAAGGCGGTCCCTCAGTTGGGAGTCTCGCGGCCCTGATGCACGTAATGCAAAAGGTGGTTCAGAGCACGACATGCTAAGTATAGTTCCAGTCGTACCAACAAATTAGGCCATACATTTACGTGAGTCTAGATGTCTCGTAGGTGCGTGGTCATTGGACACCTTGTCGACAAGGATTTCTGCCTAGACTGGTTATACGTCGGGGCACCGGGCCCAGTCGTCCTAGGAGGCAGACGTTATAGCAGCGCATGCTTTTATTGCGTGGGTAGTCGGGGGCTTTCAGCGGGGCTCGCTACCTGCGCTGAAGGACCTGCCGCCTATCCGAGCTATGTCCGCGATGGCTTATCATGCCAGTGGCCTTTCATATAGAAATTGGCGTGCTAAGCGGCGAATCTGCATGCTCGGTGTCGGTCGTAACAAAGGAAGTGTAAGCACGGTATGTGATGTGTTGCGAATGTGTGCTCGGTTGCACCCAAAGTGTTATAAAGCCTACGATTCGGATATACGTAAAGACACGTGCTTCGGCACGAGATACGACGTCGTGATTGAGTTCTCAACGCCGTTTCCATAAGTTGGGTTATAGGTTGCGAGTTATGTCGAGAAGGGTCGTAGGGCAAGTTTGGTTAAGTCATGTTAAGTTCCTGGGCACGACCTCGAAATGTGAGGCACGGCCGCATTATCACAACACGAGTATAGGCAAGACTAAAGCGAGGAGGCACTGCCTCGGTGATACTAAGCTCAAGTCGAGTTCACCACACGACCGAGTCGTTACGTCCCAGAGTAAGGCACGAAAGGCAAGCACGAGGCGATAAGTTAATGTTATTGGAACTAGAAGGTCTAGCGGCAATGTATGAGTACGTTATTAGTGCAAGGCATGATGACGGTCTAGAGACACAAAATAGACCAAGGCGTCGGTCCTAAAATCGATCCTAAGGCAATAATAGAAAGACAATCGTAAAGGGGCTTGTATTGCACAAAGTAAAATAAACGTGTCGATTTTGTATGGGTGGGCGAGGAGCTCACTCCACCAGTACAATTGAGTACTGACACCCACACAGTTTCCATGTGCAGGTGCAGGTAGAAGCTCGTGGTGCGGAGCTCGCTTGGATGCGTCGAGGCATGGAGTTCCTTGGCGATTCGAAGCGTGCGGCCGTATAAAGACTGGACTTATACGGGACATAATGTATGGACATCGCCTTCCGAAGCTTCCGCTGTATCGACAAATATGTATCGAGAGATGAGAGAGAGCAGAGTGATTTGTAATGTGAGACGAGTGAATTTGAGTGATTGTAATCTCGGCCTTGCGCCCCCAATGTAACCGTTGTTTCGATATCAATAAAGAGCTTCTTTTGAATAACTTGTGTTTTGTTCTAAATTTCCGCTGCGTGTTTAATGTCTCTGCTTGGGACTTCTGTGCGACGACCCCGTCGCCGTCGCTGTAATCGGCCGTTATGGAACCCGCCTTGCATGAGCGCAATCTAGGCTCGTGCGGCATCACGCCTTAGCGAGGACGATCGCTCCTACGGGAGCAGGGCGTGACATAATGGTATCAGAGCACGGCTTTACGTCCTTGGACTATCGATTGAATTGTTTAACTATGATGTTTCCGTGAACTCTGAATGTTGCTTCCGCAAAGTTGATATCGTTGGTGCGCTCTCTCTCGATTGTCCCACGGGATGTCCATACAATAAGTCTAACATTTTCATAAGCTCATACAAGTGTTCAATCGAACGCATCGATAGGCGATGACCTTTGGGCCGAATGGTGCCGACCTTGAGTTGATAGAAGACACGTGCTAAAAGTTAGCAAACGCGTTGCGTGCTTGAACGACCTTACGCTAATAATAGCGAACGAGCACACGAGACCGAAGTATAGTTCGAACGGGATGGTTATGCACATAGCCTTTGGCTAAGTTGTGCTGATTATCGCGCACCTCAACCTTTTGGTGCAAACGAGCCGCGAGCAATATTAAGTATCGCTCGGTCGGAAACGGGGATACACTTAGAGTTTATGTCGATAGAAGCGATATTAGACTAACGCTTAGGCGTACACGGAAGATTATTTTGGGATTTTGAGGAATAGTGCGAACGACTTAGTACGTCGATGCGACGTGAACGATTACGCTAGGGATTCGTCGAACGAATCCGAAACATGTCTTAGCGAATAACGCGAACATGATTTGGACTAGATTAGGTGACTCGAATCCCGAGTGGTGTATCGTCCGTCTTGGAAATCATTCGAGCGAAAGATTGAGGATTGTACGATTATGAAACGCAAAAACGAATGTGTAGGTGAAATCGAATCGAAGAAATTGATACAGATTGTATACGAAAAGTTAACACGACGGGTAAGTAGCGTGCATGAAATGTTTAATTTTAAGGTTACACGAATGACTCTGAGAATTGGAATGGATATCGTTCGATGATTGAGTTAGCAAGGAATATTACGAATTGAGGAAATACGTTGGTCGATGACTTAAGATAGACGGATGAATGATACGTGAATTTGGGTTTGTCAAAATTGATGTTGTCAACGATTCGAGGGGTAATGATCGAAATTGAATTTGAATATCGAGGAGATTATCCAGTCGGACGATAGCATCATTCGTATGACTCAGAATTCGTTGCAAACGAAGATCGTCAGGTTACGTATATCGTCGATGATATTGAAGCGTATAAAAGACGATATACGATAACTCGGGGGTAATCTGACACGGTGAATGACGATCACGCAATTGTTATCGTTCCAAATGGATGCAATACTTAGGACTTTGGTTGAGACGAATGTTGGATGAAAGTGATCGTATCTTGATGATTACGCGGATAACCACAACGTCGACATTCTTGTCTTGTGCGAGCGCGACTCCAGCCTCGCACATGTGTTGCGTCGGATTTGGGGTGATCGTTCCGCGTGAGCGCTGACATGGTGATTCATGTCGCGGGAATGATCGAACTTAAAAAATCAGGACGCGGCAACTTTGATTGTCTCGACTTGTTGGCTTGATGCAAAAGAGAACTCGAGAATGTTAGGACTTGTGATTGATGACTGAATAAAATTTGAGGATTAAGTAGGTCCAATTCGTGCATCGAGAATGATTTAGTCTAGACCCAAAACAAGAGTTATGTCCCGATGAGAATGATTATATCGCAGAAGCGTGCATGGTGATTCGTGCCCACCATGGATAATCTGTCTTGCGTGAGATTGGAGCACAACATATTGTTAAGTCGGACGACCTTGTGATCGATTACGTGAATTAGAATAGATGATTTCAGAAACATGAAATATAAATTACGGTTTAGAGATAAATTGTGTCATAGCGTGCTTGATTTGAGAATGAATGATAGGCGAACTAATATTGAACGTGTTCGAAGAGATAAACTATGCGAAACGTCTTGATGAACGAACGATATTGATATGACGTAAAATTGGTTGAAACGTGAGTTATCGTAGGATGGCTTTACCGAACGACTCGTACCCCTTGCGTCGAATATTGGGATGTGTGTAGGAAATCGATGCTCGATGTTTAAAAATCGGAGTGATGCGAGCTTGGGTAGAAAACCCCGTACCATCGATTTGGTTCGACTTTAGGATGGGGTCAGTATTGACATCTTTGTTTGAGAACTATGATTCCAGTGCTGACGAGAGACATAGCCTAGCGGTTCGAAAGACGTCCGAGTGCAAAACAATAGAAAATAGTGGAGGCACCACTCATGAGGCTCGGTTGACATGCACGTATATCAGGGACGCCCGAATATGTGTACGATCCGGCTCGAGTGGTGATGGAGGATTCTCTATCACGAGGCTTAGCTGAAATGCAGGTATTTTGGAGACGCCTAGAATATGTGCACGATCTAACTAAGTGATACGTTGAATCAAGTGAGACTTGAGGAACGGGAAAGTGTTATGGATTTTAAAATCGTAAGTTTCGAAGAAATGTTGACGGTAATGCGATCATTGATTTGAGACGAGTTCGAATGTTGGTTGATCGATTGGTGTGCCTTACGACTAAGCTAGCGATAAGCACGGGCGTTGCTCGGAATCGAAAAAATGCGTAGGCAGAATGGGAACGATTAAGTCTTGGACATAGAAATGGTAGGATGGTTTGTCTTCAGGAAAGTCTCGAGGATGAGACTTGTTCTGAGTGGTGTATGTTGTAGTGCCCCGTCCCGCAAAGTCAATCAGAGGATCGAAACGCCGACGGCGTTCGGACTTGGCCTTACAACGGTGACTCGAAGACATCGCTCAGGTGGGGTAGTTTCGGTGAACTTGCCTCATCTCAGCCTTCACTTAATAATTCGTGTGTTTTCAACTTGCACAAGTAGGCTTAATAATAAAAGAGACGAATCCACATAGCTAAAGGGAATTATCCCGACGGATCGAATCGAGTTTAGAACATGGAAAATGTCCTACGGTCTGATTAGAGTTGGTGCTCAGCGTGCTTTGAAAATGACACTCGTTCCTTCATCTCGCGGCTTGGGAGAAGAAAAAGTTGGTATTCGACACAAACGAGAAGTTAGCCTAAGTCATAGGCGTCGCCCGCGTAAATGCTCGATAAAGTATGCACGTTTCCACTGCGCAAGGCTTGGCATAGCCTTGGCTCGTCCCTCGGGTTAAGTTGTAGGCTTGTGTAAGTTAGGCAAAGTTATGTCGGTCGACCTAAGTCATTCCAAGTGCCGTTCCGTTCTTTCTGCGGTTGTCAAGTTAAATAGTCCCACGATCTCAAGGGCCGTCATATAACGTATGACTTGGGTGATAGCGTCGCATAGGACGTAAGTCAGTTAAAGACACGAGCCACGGTTGGCACGATATAAAGTTAGCCACGGACTATGGCACTTCGGGAACACTTTTGTTCAAGTTAAGTTGGAAGGCTATGTAGTAGTCGTTCCCTCGAGTTCAATGAAGTTCGAGGCGATTCCTCGGTTGGGAGTCTCGCGTTCCTATCCACGTTAAGATGTTCCAGGCGGTCCCTCAGTTGGGAGTCTCGCGGCCCCGATTCACGTAATGCAAAGGGTCGTTCAGAGCACGAGTTGCTAAGTATAGTTCCAGTCGTACCAACAAATTAGGCTATGCATTTACGTGAGTCTAGATGTCTCGTAGGTGCGTGGTCATTGGACACCTTGTCGACAAGGATTTCTGCCTAGACTGGTTATACGGCGGGGCACCGGGCCCAGTCGTCCTAGGAGGTAGACGTTATAGCAGCGCATAATTTTATTGCGTGGGTAGTCGGGGGCTTTCAACGGAGCTCGCTACCTGCGCTGAAGGACCCGCCGCCTATCCGAGCTATGTCTACGATGACTTGTCATGCCAGTAGCCTTTTATCTAGAAATTGGCGTGCTAAGCGGCGAATCTGCATGCATGGTGTCGGTCGTAACAAAGGAAGTGTAAGCACGGTATGCGATGTGTTGCGAATGTGTGCTCAGTTGCACCCAAAGTGTTATAAAGCCTACGATTCGGCTATACGTAAAGACACGTGCTTCGGCACGAGATACGGCATCGTGATTGAGTTCTCAACACCGTTTTCACAAGTTGGGTTATACGTTGCGAGTTAAGTCGAGAAGGGCCGTAGGGCAAGTTTGGTTAAGTCATGTTAAGTTCCTGGGAACGACCTCGAAATGTGAGGCACGGCCGCGTTGTCACAACACGAGTATAGACAAGACTAAAGCGAGGAGGCACTGCCTCGATGATACTAAGCTCAAGTCGAGTTCACCGCACGACCGAGTCGTTACGTCCTAGAGTATGGCACGAAAGGCAAGCACGAGGCGATAAGTTGATGTTATTGGAACGAGAAGGTCTAGCGGCAATGTACGAGTACGTTATTAGTGCAAGGCACGATGACGGTCTAGAGACACAAAATAGACCAAGGCGTCGGTCCTAAAATCGATCCTAAGGCAATAATAGAAAGGCAATCGTAAAGGGGCTTGTATTGCATAAAGTAAAATAAACGTGTCAATTTTGTATGGGTGGGCGAGGAGCTCACTCCACCAGTACAGTTGAGTACTGACACCCACACAGTTTCCATGTGCAGGTGCAGGTAGAAGCTCGTGGTACGGAGCTCGTTTGGATGCGTCGAGGCATGGATTTCCTTGGCGATTCGAAGCGTGCGGCCGCGTAAAGACTGGACTTATATGGGACATAATGTATGGACATCGCCTTCCGAAGCTTCCGCTGGATCGACAAATATGTATCGAGAGATGCGAGAGAGCAGAGTGATTTGTAATGTGAGACGAGTGAATTTGAGTGATTGTAATCTCGGCCTTGCACCCCCAATGTAATCATTGTTTCGATATCAATAAAGAGCTTCTTTTGAATAACTTGTGTTTTGTTCTAAATTTCTGCTGCGTGTTCAATGTCTCTACTTGGGACTTCTGTGCGACGACCCCGTCGCCGCCGCTGTAATCGGCCGTTATGGAACCCGCCTTGTACGAGCGCAATCTAGGCTCGTGCGGCATCACGCCTTAGCGAGGACGATCGCTCCTACAGGAGCGGGGCGTGACAGTTCCAGATTTGAAGGCAAATTTGCTTAGCGTTGGTCAACTACAAGAGAAGGGATATGAAATCTCTATCAAAAATGGAGTATGCCGAATACAAGATGAAAAAATGGGCTTGATTGCCCAAGTCAACATGACGCCAAATCGGATGTTTCCGTTGTATCTCCACAACACCTCTCATTTATCATTTTCTGCAAGATTGAAGGAGGTGGCATGGTTGTGGAATTTTCGATATAGGCATCTCAATTTTGGTGGATTAAAAACTCTGCAGCAAAAGAGCATGGTAGTTGGTCTCCCACAATTTCCACATCCTTCTGAAGTCTGTGAAGAATGTGTTGTTAGAAAACAACATCGTGATCATTTTCCAAAAGGAAAATCTTGGAGAGCGAGGAAGGCGTTGGAGCTAGTGCATTCTGACATTTGTGGGCCAATAAATCCAACATCTAATGGAGGTAAACGATATTTCATTACCTTCATTGATGATTATAGTCAAAAAACTTGGATTTATTTTCTACAGGAGAAATCAGAAGCCTTTATTGCTTTCAAAAATTATAAAGTGCTTGTTGAGAAGGAAGCTGGCCTCCCAATAAAAGTTCTTCGTACTGATCGTGGAGGTGAATACAACTCACATGAATTTACAAATTTTTGTGAGATGCACGGGATTAAAAGGCAACTTATAGCTGCTTACACCCCTCAACAAAACGGTGTATGCGAGAGGAAGAATCGCACAATTTTAAATATGGTGCGGAGTCTTCTAGCAAGGAGCGGCGTTCCAAAAATTTTTTGGCCTGAAGCAGTTAACTGGAGCATTCATATTCTGAACAGGTGTCCCACATTTTCTGTTAAAAATATGACACCTGAGGAAGCATGGAATGGACGCAAACCTGCTGTAGATCACTTAAGAATTTTTGGGTGTCTAGCATATGCTCATGTTCCTGATGAGAAGAGGAAGAAGTTAGATGATAAAGGAGAAAAATGTATTTTTCTTGGAGTTAGTGAGGAGTCAAAAGCTTATAAACTGTTCAATCCTATCACCAAGAAAATTGTTACAAGCCGTGATGTCATATTTGATGAAGACAGAACCTGGTCATGGAGCAGCAATGCTGTTAGACAACAAATTCTAGCAGATTTTGATGGTGAAAATGAAAAAAGAAGGTAACAACATGTAGAGAACGAGCAACAACTAGTACCAGATGTTCCTGCAGATTCTCAAAGTCCACCCGTAGTTGAAACAAATGATGAACAACGACCTCAACGAGCTAGAAAAAAGCCAGCATGGATGTCCGATTATAAGGTAACTGGAATTGACCAATCCGAGGACCCAATTACACATCTTGCACTATTTTCAGATTGTGATCCAATAGCTTTTGAAGATGCCATCAAAGATTCAAAGTGGCAAAAGGCTATGGATGATGAAATTGCAGCCATTGAAAGAAACAAAACTTGGGAATTGACTGAGCTTCCAAAAGGACAAAAGACAATTGGTGTCAAGTGGGTGTACAAAACAAAATTGAAGGAGAACGGCGAAGTTGATAAATTCAAAGCACACTTAGTAGCTAAAGGCTACAAGCAAGAGTTTGGCGTTGATTACAAGGAAGTTTTTGCTCCTGTTGCAAGGCATGACACAATTAGATTGGTGGTCGCTTTGGCAGCACAAAACTCATGGCCTATCTTCCAGTTGGACATGAAATCAGCATTCTTACATGGAGACTTGGAAGAACAGGTATTTATTGATCAACCTCCTGGTTATGTGAAAATTGGAAATTAACATAAAGTATATAAATTAAAGAAAGCTCTCTATGGACTAAAACAAGCCCCAAGGGCTTGGTATAGTCGTATAGATGCTTATTTTTTGAAGGAAGGTTTCCAAAAATGTCCTTATGAACATACACTTTTTATAAAAATTGGTGATGGAGGAAAAATTCTCATGGTATGCTTATACGTAGATGATCTGATTTACACTGGAAATGATAGTGCCATGTTCAGAAAATTTAAGGAGTCCATGATGACTGAATTTGATATGTCTGATCTTGGAATGATGCATTATTTTCTCGGTATAGAAGTGGTGCAATCTACTGCTGGAATCTTTATATCTCAAAAGAAGTATGTGGGAGAAATTTTAGACAGGTTTCAAATGAAGAATTGTAATTCTGTCAGTACACCAACTGAAATGGGGTTGAAGCTTAGTAAAGATCCTGAAGGAAGGAAGATTAATAGCACTCTTTACAAACAAATTGTGGGGAGCTTGATGTATTTGACTACAACAAGACCTGACATAATGCATGTCGTAAGTCTCATTAGCAGGTACATGGAATGTCCAAGGGAGATGCATCTTCTAGCTGCCAAAAGAATTTTTCGGTACTTACAAGGTACCGCTGATAATGGGCTGTTCTATAAGAAGGGAGAAAAGCCAGATTTGTTTGGCTTCACCGATAGCGATTATGCAGGAGATCCAGATGATCGTAGAAGCACGTTAGGATATGTTTTTATGATGGGCTCGGGAGCCATTTTGTGGTCTTCAAAGAAGCAACCAATTGTTACTTTATCAACCACCGAAGCCGAATTCGTAGCCGCGACAGCATGGGCTTGTCAAGCTATTTGGTTAAGAAATATTCTTGAAAAGCTTTATTTCAAGCAACAAGGACCAACTTCAATTTATTGTGACAACAGCTCAGCAATTAAACCTTCCAAGGATCATGTTCTACATGGAAGAAGCAAACATATTGATGTAAAGTATCATTTTCTACGGGACCTGACAAAGGATAAAACGATAGATCTCATCTACTGCAGAAGTGAAGATCAGGTTGCTGATATATTCACTAAACCCCTCAAATTGGCGACGTTCCAAAAGCTAAGGGAGCGGCTCGTTGTTTGCACTCTGGAGAATGCAATTTGAGGGAGGGTACTTAGATGTCAATCATAATTAAACTGAATGTTTATAAACATCAGTTTAAGGGAGGGATTGTTGAATAAAGTTGATTGGTACATAGTTTATTCCTAGTATCTTGGGGGTTGGAACTAGTATTAAGGTTTTGTTAGTTATTGTTTCTATTTTTAATGATAATGAACTAAGCAATAGGAGTTTGTTATGGATCCTATTTCCTTGCAACTCTCTCTTGTACTATTACCTATTTAAAGGTAGCTTAAAATGTAGTACTGTCAAAGTTTCTTTCTTCTAATATAACAGAGCTTTTTCCTTTGCATATATTTCTTCATTTTGCATCAGAGGAGACGAGCCCAAAGTTGATTAGGGTTTTCGATGAAGTGCCAAACGAGCTTACTGACAAGAGCCGTATTAACCCAGTCTGGGTTTCTGAAGCCCAGGCTTCCCGTTCGTTTAGGCTGCATGAATTTGTCCCAGGATAAGAAATTGATTTTCTTTTCCTCCAGGTCATGTCCCAACTAGAAGTTTTGCTGCATTCTGGAAATCTTGGTCGTGATCGATTTAGGAACTTTATACGCTGCCATGTAGTAAATAGGCAACGAGGCCAAGGTGGATCTGATGAGAACACTTTTCCCTGTGTGTGAAAGGAGTTTGGCTTTCCACCCCCTGCAAGCGGGAATTGCATTTATCGATCACCGGAGTGAAGGTGTCCAGTCTGGATTTAGCTTGAAGGAGTTTGTGACCCAGGTATTTATCATCTTCTTTCATAAATCCAAGCTGGAGGATAGCAGCTAGACATCGTTGATCATTGGGATCGACCTCCTTGCTAAAGTGGATACTCGATTTGGAGTAATTGATGCGTTGTCCTGACCAACCAGCGAAGGTATTCAGAATGTTATGAACATTGAGGATCGCGTCCGCCGTGGCCTTCCCAAATATCAGAATGTCGTCTGCAAAGAGAAGATGGGATATGGTCAGACTGTGTTGATTGATGCGAACACCCCGGAATAAGTCTTGTCGTTCATATGCTTAAGAACAACTGAGATAGCATTTCGGAGCAGAGAATAAAGATATAGGGTGACAGTGGGAACCATTGTCTGATACCCCTCTCAGGCTTTATAAGCCCCTCCGGACACCCATTGATGAGTATGAAAAAGGTGGAAGTGGTAATGCAAGCCATTATCAAATTGTTAGCGTGTCCTGGAATCCCCAAGCAAAGAAGTACACTTTTGATAAATGGCCAAGACAAGCGATCATAAGCTTTCGACAAATCGATCTTCAGAGCGAAATAATTCTTCTTCCTGGGGAATGCTTTCATGGCATAAAAGATTTCCTGGGCAATGATGACGTTATCAGTAATTTGTCGACCGGGAACAAATGCATTCTGAAACGGTGAGACCAGATTCTTCATCAACGGACGGAGTCGGACTATTATAATTTTGGATATGCCTTTATAAGCGACGTTGCACAGGGAGTAGGGGTGAGCATTCGGTTTATTCGGTTCAAACCGAACTGAATAAGCAAAAACCGAATTGAACCGAAACCGAATAAGCAAAACCGAAACCGAACCGAACCGAATTAAATCGGTTCGGTTTTCGGTTTATTCGATTTTTTGGTTTTTTATTATTTTTTTGTTATTATATATAATAACTAAATATACCAAGATATATTCAGTATATACCTATAACATACACCTATATATATTTAGTATATACCTATAATTAACACACACACACACACATATATATATATATAAACTAATATATATATATATATATATATATATATATATATATATATATATATATATATAAACTAAATTTTCTTATTCGGTTTTCGGTTTTGGACCGAAACCGAATTCCAAAACCGAAAGCGAAACCGAATAAGAAAATTTAGTATTTTCAAAACCGAAACCGAATCGAATTTTTTTTTAAAACCGAACCGAATTCCTTATTCGGTTCGGTTCGGTTCGATTTTCGGTCCAAAGCCGAATAATGGTCACCCCTAACAGGGAGATCGGGCGGTAGTCGCTCGGAGTTGCTGGTGTTTCCTTCTTCGGTATAAGGGCAATGTGTGTGTGTGGTTAAGCGAGCCCTGCATTTGCGCGTCGGAGAAGAAATGTTGAATGGTGGCACATAGGTCACTGCCAACCACCTGCCAAGCCTTTTGGAAGAACAAGGCAGGATACCCGTCCGGCCCGGGAGCCTTTAATGGCCCCATTCCCCTGATGGTGAGTTCGATTTCCTTCAATGTAGGGACCACCCCTTGTCTTTCATTCTCTTCTTGAGAGAGAGCTTCGTTAGAGACAACTAGGTTTGGCTCTGAGTGGCCCGCCTCCTTTTCGCCGAAGACAGAACGAAAATGATCGATGATTACACTGACTATTTTGGGGCGATCGCTGTCTTTGATCCACTGACACTTAGCCCTCTGTCTCTAGTACGTGTCTTTCATTAAGTTCCGCCGTTAAGGCTCTTTCTTTATTAAGCAAAGCAGATGAGGGAGACATGGATGGGAGGTGGAGTAATCTTTGTTTGATCTCATCAATGCGAATCTTTTTGTTTCTGAATGTGTCCCGGCCCCACCGTCGGAGTATAGCCAAAGTGGATTTGAGTTTGTCTTGGAGGTTGATGTTAGAGCCTTGAACAGATGGGGATTTTTGCCATGCTGATGCTAAAGTGGCAAGAAAGTTTCTGTTGGAAAGCCAATAAGCTTCAAACCGGGCTGGACGCAGGTTGGTCTGCAGTTTTCTGCAAGTATTGAGGAGGATAGGGTAGTGATCAATGTTGATCCGAGGAAGAGTGGTTACAGAAGCATCTGGATGCAGGCGGCACCACTCCGGATCGGCAAGCGCGATCAAGTCTTTCCCTGATATGGTCTTTAGGTAGACGACCATTGGCCCAAGTATAGGCCGGTCCGATGCATTCCAGATCGATGAGACCACATCTATCCATCATGCTTCTGAAGGGGGTCATCAAGTTAGAGTCGAACCTACTGCCACCATGTTTTCCATAATAATGGATGATTTCGTTGAAGTCTCCTATGCAGCACCATGGATCGGTGAAAGACTCTGAGAGCATACGAATTTGGTTCCACAGCTTCGGTCTATCTTGTTTTTTTAGCATGACCATAAACACATAGCAAAAGCCAAGCTGGAAAAGAATCCATTACAGCTATGGAGAGAGAATCATTCCAACCCAACCATAGACCACCTGATCGGCCTATTGAGGGAATGGAGTTGATGTTTTGAAAGCCAAAACTTGGGAGTCCTTGGCCTGAGTGAGAGGAAGAAGACGTGGTTTCTGAGAGGAAGAGGATGGAGGGGCGGACTGCGGTGAGAAATGAGCGGATGGTTTGAACTGTCGAGGCATTTCTCCTACCTCGACAGTTCCAGGATAAAACTAACATTGACCTTGCGGCTTTGCTGGGGCAGCCGCCACGCCCATTCCGGGGTTCTGAATATCTGGGGAAGTTGGAGAGGTAATAATGAATCTCTTCTGTCGATCATGATGGTGTAGGCTGGACGCAGGTCGCTTTCTTGGAGGAGCGGGAACATGGGAGAGGATTTTGTGAACCATCTGGTGCATGAGCGCGCGTCTCTTCCATGTCACTTTGCAGTGCACGGATGGGCTCTGCGATTCTGTGATGCATGGAGATGGAGGAGGTGATGGCGGAAGTTCGACGATAGGCCCCGTCCTTGGGACGCCTTGGGAGCAGTTTGGTCGAGAGGAGATGACACTCGTACTTGGTGACGAATAGCGCTGAACGCTCTGATGGTGAAGATCATCAGTTTCCATCATGTTAATAGGCCCCCAAACTGATGACGTAGGGCAAGTTGAGGTGTGTCACCCTCTCCATGGTGCAATTTAATAACTGAGTAAATAATGCTTTGGTGGGCGCCATGCTCATGTGATTCCTCTTCCGAGATTTTAGGAGAATCTGCATGGATTTTGATGGAACCCCTCTTATTCGGAGGGACATATCGTGCCAGCTGAAGGCAAGGTGATTTACTGGCCATTCCGGTGGAAGTCGACGATGTCGAGGCGGCGTTGGTCGTGGCCGAATCATGTCTTTACAGAGGGTGACAAATCCGAGAAGGTGCGGCGGTATCTTTTTCCAACTCATCGGCCGGTGTCTGAACGTCCCTACTAACAGGGATCCTTGAAGAGTTGTCTCTACTCGGACGATGGTGGGGGGATCTGAGAATATCGGCATTGTAGTCCTCTTCCTTAATCCTCGGTTTGAGGAGGTCGAGGGCTCTTGATTTTTCATCATTTGTCCAGTCTTCTCTGATCAGGGAGGAGAATCTCTCCCTATCACTGCATCCCGAGATCGAGTGGCCCACTCTAGCACAGAATAAACACATGCGGGGGAGGCGTTCATATTTGACATACACCTGGTTGGTGGAGCAGTCGTCAAGTTTGGTAGACTGACGAGCGCCGCTACCAGCGGAAAACTGACAAACCCTAGGTTTTAGGGTTTGGCTTAGAGACGTCATAGGCAGAAAAAATGATTGGAATATATATATATATATATATATATATATATATATATATATATATATATATATATATATATGGTCGTTCTACAATACATTTTCTGGAAAAGGATGTATCGATACATCCGAAATTTGGACCGTTAGATGTTGATCCAATGGTTCGGATTGAATAATAGTGTAGAAACATCATTTAATGCTGATTTAGACTTTTGACCTGTTGGTAACTTACTTTAGCAGGTCATTCTTCACTTTAATTTTTTTTCAATGAACACCCTAAATTAACTCATATTTACTCTCTCTTTCGTCCATCCAATTTAATATTTCATAATTATTATTTTTGGTTACAGTCCGTGGTGGTGGTGGTGTTGGTGGTGGGGGTAGAAAGAGAAACGGAGATGAAGAAGGAAATAAGAATCGGTCCGGATCGCGCCGAACGTCGTCGAGCCCTCCTAGAACAACGAGGAGTACCAGCTGCGCCGAGAAGAATCGGTCCGGTTCGCGTCGGACGTCGTCGAAATCTCCTCGAACAAGAAGAAGTACCAGCGGCGCCGCTCTAATTTTACTGTCCATGCCATTAATTGTCAGAAATCTTATTTTTTATCTAATAATTTAATATTTTGTTAATAAAGCTACATGTCATGGTGGTGGTGGTGAACTGAGGAACCTGCTTCTGAGGTCGGGCGGATCATCTGCTCACATATTTAAAAAAAATCTGTATTGATCGGACGAAATATTTTTTACTTTTCTAATGATAATATTTTCGAAGAGAATATTTTTTTGGACGGTAAATGACCATTCTCTTTGCTTTTAACACGGAGAATGGCCATTCTCTTTGCTTTTAACACTACGAAACGGAGAATGGCCATTCTCTTTGCTTTTAACACGGCGAATGGAATGAGAATGACCATTCTTTTTGCTTTTAACACGGAGAATGGCCATTCTCAAGGAGAATGGCCATTCTCCGTTCCTTTAACATGGAGAATGGCCATTCTCCGTTCTTTGAAAACAGAGAATGGACACTCTCTGTGCTTTTAACAAAGTATGGTACATTTAGGACTTGAAATGTTCAAGTATCTCATATTTTTTTCACCAAATATTTACAGTATTTTTAATATCATTTACCAAAGTATATTCATTTAATATTAAATCATGTTCAAGAAAATCCGAATATCATTTTATCAGGCTTCCACTGTATGGCCGCACAAAATTTCTTGCAAGTGTTTGAATATAATTAACCTACTATCAAAGAGATTTTTCTTACATTACATTATGTATTACACTGGCATCGACTTCATACTGATGGCATCGATGTACTGATGGCAATAACAAAGGATGAACATGCAGGATTACAATTATGCTTCAGCAACAACAAGGGATGAACATGCAGGATTACAATTTTGCTTCAGCAATAACAAGGGATGAATAGGCACTGGCATCGAATTCATATTGATGGCATCGATGTAATAATTTTTTACAGAAAGCAAAACACATTACAATCAAATAAAGTTTTAGTGATCCCAGGAATGCATCCGTAATGAGGCCATCTGTAAATCCTAGGAATGCACCCAGGACTCATGAAATCTGTGATGGGCATCTGCAAATCAAAGGAATACACCAAAATATCAATATCATCTATGAAGACCAACTGCCAATCAAATAAACGCTTCAACCAAAAAATCATAATCAAATTAAGTATACTTTATTCCAAGTCCAATAAACTGCATAATTCACGTTACAGTAATCTGCCCAATCCACGTTAGTAATTCAACATAGAACCTGCATAATTCACAATATAATAATCCAAATAAATATCAGACCTACTCTAAATTCAAGACCATATTACATTTTCCAAACAAATTACGAACTATGCACTTAGTACAAGCGAAAAGTTTAGTCTTACAATATTTCAAACACAAAATTTAGTTTGACCGCCATGACCAACAAATATTCAGAACCATATTACAAGTCAAATATTACTTTCAAATTGAAATAAAAGATTCAAAACTCAAAAGATGAATCTTCATAGCCATCTCCATCTTCTTCTTCTTGTTTCTTTTTTTTCTTCTTCTTCTTTCTCAAAATATCATTCACCTACACCTTGAGGGACGGATTAAGAAAAACTATAGTCAGTATGGACTCACTGTATATGTAGAAATGACATCTAGATACATAAATATAAGTATCAAAGTGATGGCTAGCATTAAAGTGTTAATGTGCACAGTGTGTATTTTTACATAAGAGTTTGGGCTAGCCCCATTTACCTTCTTCACGAGGGAAGGAAAATCTTATTCTTGATCAGCAAATTCAACCTTTATCTGATTAATCTTATCCAGAATCAATTTCTGGTTGTCGGATATAGTCTTCATCTCTTTGAAGACATTCTCAAAGTTTGCAGCAACAAAATTGTATAGATCATCAACCCTGTCCTTAGTGTTTTTGATTTCATAAGTTGATGGTTTTCCAGATGTTGATGGTTTGCTTGCAGCTGCTGTCCGTTTTCTAAACATTCGAGTGAAGGTTAATTTTCTCATGGGGCCTTTGTTTTTAATATAAACATCCCCTGCTAAGCTTGGGACAGAATGTTTATTAGCCATCGAGCATACAAATCCTCCGAAAGGGAGAGCTGTCCTTGCAGTTGGTTTTCCCACGAGATGCATCATTCTACTGAACATGTAGGAACCTACATCCATCCTTTTTTTCTTTCCCATATAATAAAGAAATTTTACTCTCTCGGGATAGATGGAAAACTTATGTCCCGTAGGGTTGAGTGTTTGAGATACGTAGGCATACAACAATTTATACAAAGTTTTTAATTGACCTTTGTATATATTTTGAGGGGTCTTGGCACCCATTGATACACCTGTAATCTCATGAATTGCATCCGTCATGGAAACATTATCATATCTTTCATACCAAACTCAGGAACTGGATCAAATACATAAAATTCGTTAATGACAACAGCATTTACCCTATCAGTTTTCCTCTCAGAAACACCAGTTGTCGATCCTCTTCTTTTTCTTTAATTTCAGCCGGAAGATTTGAGTAAAATTCTCTTACTATTATTTGGGAGATTTTCTCAAGACAGGATTTGTTCAGTTTCTCCAATTGATAGAATTTCAATATATCCAGGAAAGCTTCGTCTTCGACATCATCTATCTTAATTGATCTTTCAGGCATAACAGCCTTTTTCTTGAAATATTTAATGTAAATTTTCTTAGATTTAGAGTCTTTAAATTTTTTTACCGCCTCTCCAGCCTGGGACTTATTTGATGATTGTTCTTCCTCTTCATTTTTCTCTTCTGATGAGGATTCAAAATCCTTAAAGTACGCTGATGACTCTGTATCCGTTGCCACCTTAGCCTTCGCTTGAGTACGCCTTCGATCTTCATAAGTTGAGTCTTTCGACGACTCTGTATCGAAGATAGATTTTCTGGTCTTTGTCGAGCAATGAGTTTTTTTAGTCTTTTTTGCAGGTGGCTTGGCTGTCGCCTCCGCTTTCATCATCGCTGCCGTCGCTGCTGCTTCCGCCGCTGCCCTTTCGGCCTCTGTCCTAGCGACCATAATCTTGGTTTTCGCCGCCCTTACAAGTTCTGCCCTTCGGGCCTGTATCGCATCCCTTTGTGGATTCTGTTGGCCCAATGATTGTATCATGTTTTTGAATATGGTTAATATGTTAAGTTTAGCACTTCATTATCACTAATCTTCATACTATCGCTAAAGCATTTCTACTTATACTGATACCTTTGGTGGTATGTGCCTATTCATTTACATATTAGTGATATGAGCTTATCTATCTTAAATTTAATCGGGTTGCCAAAATCAAAACTATATTTTTAATTGTGGTCATTCATTTAAGTTTAATCATTATGATATCACTAACATTTATGATATCACCTTAGCACTTATACTTAAAATCAGCATTGTCCTAATATGCATTAAACTTATCATACTTGTTATTATGTATATTGCTTTGTTCGTCTAACATGTACATGCAGAAAAGCAATAAACAAGATCAATATGGACATATGAAATGAAAAAATCATGGTGGGCCAAAGACGACGGATCCCACAAGATTTCTCTGAACCACCCGACGACATCTCCGGAGCCACGCACTCGGGGATTCCGCTGCCCGGTCAGCGGACGGGGGTCGAGGGGGCAGCGCCCCTCGTCGGGGGTTCGGGGGCGTAGCCCCCGAAAGGTATTCAGTTTTCACAATCTGGATATCTTTGGACAGCTGTCGCCAAGGAAAAAAGCCAACATCTATCAAGGAAAGAAGCCATGCCATGCCATCATCATTTCAAGACTCTGAAGAAGCCTGCACCTGCTACAGTATATCTGGAGTCTGTAATGAGTCTTAGGAATAATTGTAAATACAAGAAATGGATGGCAAAATCGAAAGCTAGGGTAGAAATTAGCCCAGGATCATTTTCGGATGAAAATCGGCATACCGACGGTATACCGGTCCATACCGACGGTATACCAATTTTGTTCACAGAAAGTTTCTGTCTACAAAATCGGCATACCGACGGTATACCGGTTCAGTAACGTTAAAATTCCAACGGTCGGATTTCGAGCATTTATGATCCCAACGGCTATATTTCTAGCCGTTGTAATTCCAGACCGGCATACCGACGGTATACCGGTCCATACCGATGGTATACCGGTCGCTGTCTAAAAAGTTGCCTTTGAGCTCTTTTTAATGCTTTGTTTATAAATAGCCTTGAACCCCTTCATTCAAGGTTGATGCTTTGAGCCTAAAAATTTCTAAACCACCAAAGCCTATCCACAAACAACTCTACAAAGCTTTCATTTGTCATCAACAAATTGTGTTAGATTTATTGAGTTGAAAAGTAAGATCTTCATCATTTTGTATAAGGAGATCAAAACCTATTGTGAAATGTTGAAGTTGGAGAGTCTTCGTATCCAAACTCTCGGTTGAACTTGGAGAGTCTTCGTATCCAAACTCTCGGTTGAAGTCGGAGAGGCCTTCGGATTAAAGCTCTCGTGTAAGAAGTTGGCGAGTTCTTCGGATCCAAACTCGTGTGTAACTATATACTCAAATAGTAGATTAAAGCTGGAGAGAGTTCCGGGACTGGAGTGCCTCTTGGGAGGATACCAGGATATATCGTGTGTCGGTATTGTTATTGCTTCTACTCTTGCACTTATATTTTTAAATTGCCCATTAGCTTGTGCTAAGTACTTGATTAGTTAGCTTGACCCTATTCACCCCCCTCTAGGGTTTCCACAGATTCTTCCCCTTCGGCGACGGTCGTTGTTTCTTCGGCGGCATTTTGATTAGAAGAGGGTTTGGGAGAAGGAAGAGGGTTTGAGAGAAGAAGAAGGAAAATTCGACCGTCTTATATGACCTTGGGAAGTAGAAAAAATTAGAATAGTTTTGAGTCTTAAATTAAATTTATTACTATTATTACTAGTATAAGACGGTCGAATTTATTACTATTAAATTTAAAAAACTACTTTCCAAAATTAAATTTATTACTATTATTACTAGTATATATCCATGTGAAATCACTACATAAACCTTTGGGATTTTGAGACCCTAATTTTAAAAACTACTTTCCAAAATTAAATTTATTACAATTATTACTAGTATATATCCACATGTTCCGTATAAATTATTGAAAATTTTGGCAGAAAAAACACGGTGGAAACATGTTTAATTAAAAAAATTTGACAACATATTTAAGAATGTGAAGTTTAATCTCAATATTTCCATTTTTCGAATATTTGATTAAATTTTTGAACGTTTAACGACTTGGTAACAAGACTATGTACTTGAAAAGAGTATAATTGAAACACTCAAAGTTGTCCTCTATTTTACTTTGTAATCATATTTAAGATGGATTTGACGGCAAGATTGACGCTGGCAGCATAATCAATTCTATGACGTAACAAGTCATTGATGGGGATATCGTCGCTGATATATGGATTTGACGTAACAAGATTTGTTAATTAAAAAATAGATAAAGAGCAATGTTATAGTTAGCAAATGGGTGTAAGTTGTAAGAAGGTTATAAAAGTTTGATTGTAGTCGAAACCAAATTGAGTTAATAAAATATTATATTTTATTAAATCCCAGCTTCGTCGTCGGAACATTCTCCGGCGAAGTATACAAGAAGAGGACAAAAAACTGTAAAAAAATAAAAAAATAGAAAAATAAGAGGTCTACCCCTCACTGGCCTCGCGGAGGATCTCCGCAAAGTCCTGCAGGGTACGCACACCCGCCCTATGGCACAGGCGGCGAAACGCTTTCCTCTTCTCCAAAAAATCCCGTTCCTCCGGAGTGATCGGCAACAGGTCAAAGTTGGGCGCCGGATGAAGAGGTCGAGCGATGACCTCCAGTGACAACCCGCAGGAGGTCAGGAAGTCCGCAGCCACTGCCAGCCAGTTATGGGCCGGAGGCGGCGCAGAGGGTGCTCCATGCAGATAGGCTCGGCGACGACTGGAAGAAGACTCTGGCAATTGTTCCCAATCAGATAATCTTTTTGGAGCCATGTTAAATGTGCAACCTACTCCGATGAATGGGGACCCCTATGTATATATATACATATTTCTAACCGACTTTTCTTATTCCTTATTGGAAGTTGGGGATATTCAATTTCTTATTCCTTATTGGAAGTTGGGGATATAATGCTACAGTTACAACCAAATGCTTACAACACTCTTACAACCTTCACCCATTGCTGACATGTGGGCCATGGCCCACATGTCAGCAATGGGTGAAGGTTGTAAGAGTATTGTAAGCATTTGGTAGTAGACTTAGCATTTATTGATGTCTTATTCCAAGCTTAGTAGGTTGTGCTGTTTGACTTTTACATGGAAGGCCTAGGTTCGAGTCTGGTGTTTGGGTTCTGTAGAATTTTTCTATTGTTAACATTTTTTGGGTGCTATTATATGCTTTTAACTTAGTATGGAACAATTTTTGGGACTGTTAATGGCCATTCTCCGTTCCTCTAACACGGAGAATGGTATATTTAGGACGGAGAATGGTACATTTAGGACGACGAATGGTACATTTAGGACGGAGAATAGTAAATATAGGACGGAGAATAATACATGTAGGACGGAGAATGGTACATATAGGACGGAGAATGGTACATTTAGGACGGAGAATGGTACATTTAGGACGGAGATAGGACGGAGAATGATACATGTAGGACGGAGAATGGTACATATAGGACGGAGAATGGTACATTTAGGACGGAGAATGGTACAAGACTGTTCTGTAGGATTGTTAATTTTAAATAGTTTGGCTGTTTAGTTTTGTTTTGAATCTATATAAATTGGTTTTGAAGGCTGGTGAAGATGAATAGTTTGGCTGTTTGGCTGTATAAATAGATTTTAAAGGGTTGTGAAAAAGAAATCAATATTTTCGTATCGATCACCATTAATTATGGTGAATGACACTGATACCACTAATATGAGTGGAATTTGTACCGCCAGAATTTTTTTTGAATAAGGTAAAATCTGTGTTAGGAAATATCGAAATCTCTTGGATATGATTACACTGAGACGCTGTATTAATGGTAAAATCTGTGTTGGGAAATGTTAAAATCTCAGAAGTGAGCCGTCTTAGGCATCATTATATCACAGTCTATTTTATTTATGAAAAAATTAATCATGTAAAAAATTATTGACAAAGGTAAAAATTTTATCAAAATGGAGAATCGAACTCAGAAAAAATATCTTGTATGTAGATTAGCGAAAAATATAAAGAAATGCATACATGCATGCATGCTAATGTTTTCACCATTCACCCCAGGAATGATTGATGATATCTAAATCATTATACATCTCGTATCCAGGTTCCACTGGGACTGGGATTACATCATCAAAGGGTCGTTTAAACGTCTGTATTAAATAACAAATTTTTCAGAGGTCGTCGTCGAAGTGCTCGTTGAAGCACCCACGTATGTCGAGCACGTGAAGACCCTTGCAGTTGCATATGATAGATCGCAGCGTATCTCTATTGAACATGCCGAATCCCATATGTAGGTGCTCGAGACGCGGCATCGAATCAGCCACGGCCTTTTCCTCTGTCTCGTTATGCGTGTCCAGTACGAATCTGTTCCTGAGCATGAAATCTAGAGGGGGCATGCATGTTCCTAGTCAGCTTGACAAGTCGGTGGCAATACTTTCCGGTAGAAAATATTCCAGTCGACGTGATATAGAGGCAGTAGCTAATGTCGAGTTCTTCCAGCACCGGGAGAAACTCCAAGATCTCACGAAAGTTTCATCACTCACGTCGCACTTCGGAATGCGCAGCACCCTTAGAAATTTCCCACTGTATTATAAAAATGGGAAAACATCAATAGAAATTAACAAAAGTATACGTAAAATTTTGTAATAGAAAAAATAAAGTATTAGAATAAGACCAAATAAAATTTTGCACTAACCTTAAACATGCAAAACAGAAGGCTGCTTCGTCGAGCTTGTACGCGGAGAAGGACCCTAGATATCCCCTACTGCGAGCCACAAGCTTCTTTACGGTCAAACTAATCTCAGCGGTTTGTTGGGTCCTCCGGCACCACTGTACCAAGTCGACGTTAGACCAATAGTCTAAGGGACCGTTGAGCACCTTCCACCACGAACGGCAAACTGGGGCCACGTTGCACATTATCTCGTCCGCCGGCATCCCCGACAGTACCAGTATCATCGAGAGAATCTCGGTAGGGATGACGGCCCATCCGCTGCAGTTGATCTTGCTCTTGCTCCTCTCTATTGCGACTGTTTTTCTTCTTCTCTCATTTGTTTCTCTCTAGTCGGATGGGTTCTCTTCTTTGGAAAAGGCTATTTAACCCCTCGTTTCGGGGGTGTAACCCGCTCGTGGAGGGGTGTGACCGAACAAGGCACGAATCTATTGGGAAATAACGGTAATGCTACTGTATTAATATTAGCAATTAGTCGTTTGGGCTCCCAACATATTTGGTGATGCTATCTCCCACTATGTGGCATCTGACATGGCAGATGACATAACAGCTGACATTGCAAATTTTAACCCCAAAAATTAATTACCCAATTTTTTTAATGTTAATGTTAATGTCAATATTAATATTAATATTAATGTTAATGTTAATGTTAATGCTAATGCTAATGCTAATGTTAATATTACTATTAATTTTAATATTAATGTTAATATTAATATTAATTAATGTTAATTTAATATTAAATTATTTATTTACTATTAATGTTAATTTTAATATTAATTTTATTGTTAAATTTTGCCATGTCAGCTATCATGTTAGCAACCATGTCATATACCACATAATGGAAGATGGTATCACCCAAATTTTTTGGGAGCCAAATAGCATTTTCGTAATATTAGTTTCAATTATATTTTAAATTTTAAATTAACAGAAAAGTCCGTGTAGATTTAATATTAATGCTACTGTTAAATTTTCCCGATCATACCTCGATACTTACGATTGTTGACTGAGTTACCGTCTTCATCATTATCAAGTTTTTACCCAAATCATCGTCCTCGCTGGGGCGTAATGCCGCACGAGCCTGGAGTTGCGCTCGTGCAAGGCAAGATAACAGATTCACAATAGTGTTTATAGCTCAAATTGATAACATAAGCAGCGGAAGGAAAACGTAGTATACAACAAAAATCCCTTTTATTGATAATGAACTGAAGGTTACAATGGCTCTGAATAGCCCAACTAAACATGCCAATTGGCTACAACGCTCATGATCTCTCTAGCTCACAAAGGATTACATTGTTCCATACATTATGCCTCTTTATAGCCAACAAGTAGTCTTCGGCAGAACATCTCCATATCGCAAGTCCGAACGCCAATGCGGTAGCTCCTCTTGAACGCTAAGGACTCCATGCCTCGGCACGTCCAAGACGAGTCCCGCCTCGAGCCGAACATATCCTGAACTTGTCCACTACCGTGTCCCTGCGGCAGATACAGTTAGACATAATCTTAATATAAACATTGTGATCGTGCTCATCTCTGTCCCATTTTGCCTAACCTGCAAGGTTAGAACTTTACATAAGAAATCATATCATTTCACTCAACCAACCAACCGTAAAATTAAACATATGCATAAGGGTGGCATGCCCTGCGCCTGCACCCAGCGCTAATCTCAGCCCACCGGCCCTATCTATACGAAGGTCATGGTGTTTCGCACCGTAATACATCTTTGGCAGCCTTATGTGTAAGCCTATGATCGCTTCGATACGGGTTGCTAGCCCAATATCCGAAGGATCCCAAACTTACTGATATCATAGCTTATCACAACGCTGGACGGTTATAACCCGTCCTAATGATGTGCACCATAAATACCATACATAATTCCCTCCTTTGAACTACTCGGTTGATTTGGCCTACCGTGCCCATGTCACACTCCGTTGCAAGGCGACGATTTGGTTTTGCGGACACTTTACTGAATAAGGCAAAATGTCGACCTCTTATCGTCCAGCGTAAAAGCATAGTTTGTACACCAGATCAACTAAAATCAGCACTTGCTCAAACGGGACTTATCCTTTACATCGATTCGATTCATAAATTTCAATATTATTTTATTATTGTATTGAGATTGTTGACTCTAGACTTGTACTATTTCTGTGTTAGATCTTTTGGATGATATTTCATATCTTGTTGTCTTTATCTTTCGGTATCATCTATATTTCTTAGAGTTTGTGATTGAGTATATTATATTGTCATTGCTTGTCCTCCATTCGGAGTTGACCGTTCTCGAAAGGTTTTGATATTATAACTGTTGTTAGATAGTAGAACTAGACAGCATTCTACATCATTTCTGTGATGTAGGCTGGGACGCTGTCATGCACTCATGCCCTTACTCCGGGTGCGGGTCGTGGCAGGGTGCGCGAGAAAGGAACAATGTCGCTACCGATTCGGTTGGGACCGATAGGTCGGAATCGGCCGGGTCGATCGAACGGGAACGGTTGAATTAAGATCCATTCCACGTTATGGAATGGCTTCTCTGGAACCAAGTCCCATATTCAGCGGGTTGCAGGTGATCGCGTAGGCGACGTCAGCGCAGCCAACCAGTCGCTCGTTTGAAGCAAGTTTAAGGCGAGTGGCTGACCTCCTTTGCCTTGTCCCTCTTCGACGTCATTGGCTTCACAAGCCATCCTGGACGTATAGCTTTGTTAATCGGGGTCCTTTCAACGCAAGTAGCTAGCTCAGATGCAAGTCCCCGCTTAACCTGTGCTGAGACCTTATGCACGACTATACCATGTTTCCTCCTAGGCCGAAACGGTCCCGTGGCCCCGGGTTGCTGCTCGAGAAAACTACCGCCTTGTCGACAAGTTATCCATAACCGTGCGAAGACATATTTTTCTTTTAGTTATTAAGACATAGCCTACATTATCTTTGAAACTCAATCCTTTTCCCGTGTTCGTGCCCTTGCATTTATCCTTTCATTCGCAACAACATTATCGATTTACCTAGGAAGGGGGTCGAGAAGAGAAGGGTCAGCCACTCACCTTGAGTTTACTTCAGGCGAGATAATGGATCTTAATTCAACTGTTCCCATTCGATCGAGTCGATCGGTCCCGACCGAATCGATAGCGACAGTGTTCCTTTCTCGCGCACCCCGTGGACGGAGTACGGGGCACGATGTAGGGACATGGCACTACAGCTATAGACTAAGATGTCGTCTATGAATACTATTATGAACTGATCCAAATAGTGCAGAAAGATACGATTCATGGGGTCCATGAATACGGCTGGCACACTGGTCGCTCCAAATGGCATAACAAGGAACTTCCAATGTCCATACCTCGATCTGAATGATGTCTTCGGGATGACTTGCTCTCTGACTCTGATCTGATGGTACCCTCATGATCGCAAGTCAATATTCGAGAATACAGCCGCTCCCTTGAGCTGATCAAATAAGTCATCAATATACGATAATCAACACATAATCTTGACGTACCATCCTTCTTCTTCATAAGAAGCATCGGTGCTCCTCAAGGCGATCCACTAGCACGAATGAATCCTTTGGTTCTGAGTTCTTCAATCATCTTGTACAAGTTTCCAACTTTGAAGGTGCCATCCTGTAGACTCTCTCCGATACTGGTGCCGTCCCTGGAATCAAGTTGATGGTGAAAACTCTGCCTCACCGGAAAATAAAAACTCTGCCTCACCGGGAATACCAAAAATAATCCTGCCAATATGGCAGTCTATTCTTGTGTATTGCTCCTTCAACCAATCCATTCCTAGGCCAAGGGACCGATTCGGCCCGCTGCAAAAGGGTCGCCATCTAACCCAGCTATAGTCCATGATGGCTTGACATTGCCATTGGCCTTCACACCCTTTCACTGCTTAACAAATGCACGTGACACGGGACGGTGCTTGCTATACTTCGATAGCCCAACAAAACTCTTTTCTAATGTGTTCGTGCAACGACTTGACAAGCAAGGGCTACGTCAAGCCTTGCATCGAGGGAACGTGCTGTGCACGCGTTTGACTTGAACAATCAAGTTCTTTGGGTGCATAGACTTAAGCAAGAAGCAGTAAAATACGACTTAAACTACGGGACAAGCGAATGTTAATATTAATTATAGTTCCAATTATATTTTAAATAAAAAAGAATACAATTTTAACTAGTTTGAAGTAAATGTTAAATCAAAAATTATTTTAAATTTTAGTATTAATATTAGTTTCAATAATATTGTAAATTTTAAATTAACAGGAATGCCATGGTATTAGAAACCTAGCTAGCTGATGTCACGTTGCTCAGGGATCGGTTAGTGTTCGTCTAAACTCGTACGTGCGAACTAGTTATTAGTAATGAAAACCAAAAATTGAATTTTAAGTTTAAAATCTAGTCAAGCTCGATCCTTTCTCTTTATCCCATCTCCCACACTCTCTCTTTCTCTCTCTCTCTCTCTCTCTCTCTCGGGTTCTCTCTCACAGGTTGTGTTCTTTACACAACAGACCCCGTAGCATTAAATGCTACTGCATGCGTTATCCTACACAATCTAATAATAAACACTGATACCATATCATTAGAAGAGTAAAAGTTGTCTTGGAAGTTGTAAAAAATTACTTTGTATTGTCTTCTCAATACTTTTTTGCATTGGAGATGACTTTTTAAACTTATTGTCATTTGTGAATATAATCTTGCCGCCTATGCAAGATATTGTCTTCTGTCTCATGCCACATAGGATACACAACACATAACCAGACAATAGGGTTGCGTAGCATTAAATGCTGCTGCATGTGTTATCCTATAGAAGAGGGCCACGTGGAGAATGTTGTTGCATGCTTCCTCATGCGTTATTAGCTACACAATTTAATAATACATGTACCCAGAAGACGAGAAAGTTGTGTTGTTGGAAGTTATTTTCTTAAAATTATGCTTGCTCCTAGAATCAGTCAAGATTTTTCATGAGCCATCAAAAGAGGACCACGTGGCGGAGGTACAAGGAAGACGAAAAGGTTGGGTTGTTGCCTTGCTATAAGTTGTTTCTTTCTGAATAATGTTTTTTGTACCTCCAAATTGCACTTTCAAACTGTCCATCCTTACGTGGCAGCTGACGTGATATGTTGATTTGGCAGCTGACGTGGCAAAATTTTTCAAAAATAAAACTAAAAAAAAATTAACATTAAAGTTAATGTTAACATTAACATTAACATTAAAATTAATATTATTGTTAACATTAACAATAATATTAATATTAATATTAACATTAACATTAATATTAACATAAATTAATACTAATATTAAATTAATATTGATATTAACGTTAAATTATTATGGAGAAAATTGGGTAGTTAACTTTTTGGATTAAAATTTTCCATGTCATCAGTCATGTCAGATGACACACACTATTATTTAAGATGCCACATCAGATGGGAGGGCTATATATTAGAGGGGCAATTTGGAGGTACGAATAGCATTACTCTTTCTTCTTGTATTGTTTCTTGTCCTTCGTTTCTTCTGCTGGTTTCTAACACACTCTATTATCTTCAATGTCGACGTCACATGGAGAAACTGATCGTCGTGTGGAAGATTTAGTCGATGAAGAAAGCTTCCTTTCAAGAGGAGTGTCAGATGATTTGGATGATGAGCAAAGTTTGGAAGCTGTTAACTTAGGAGAAAGTAAAGAACAAGATGAAGAAAACACCGAAAGAATGCATCATAACGATGACGACGATATCAACGCAAACAACGAAATGTTATTTCGCATCACCCTTTCTAATGGATTTAAGAAATGTATTATATTTTTACATTTATTTCTCATATTTATTTTGTTTTATTCTGTTCTTAGGGACGACGGTGAATCTCCATTGGATTTCGATGCAGCGACGATCAAAAAAATATTGCAGTCCGCCAACATTAACAAAGATCTAAAACATCTCTTAGAAGAAGATATTGTTGGCCTACAGTTCAACTCTATTGAAGAAGCAGAGACATTCTACCGAATATATTCAAAAGCATATGGTTTCAGTATTAGAAAGAACGAGGTAAAGAAAAACAAGTCTGGGATGGTGATGGCCCGTAGTTGGTGTTGTTCGAATGCGGGATTCAAACACAAAAAATACAAGGAAGCTCCTAACAGGGTTCGTGAGCCAAGAAGTGAAAGCAGAAGTGGCTGTAAAGCAATTTTCCGTATTGGGTACATCGATTCTACAAAGATGTGGGCTGTCAAAAAATTTTATATACATCACAACCATAGCCTGGCGAATGATTATGAATCAGTTTTTTTGAGATCCCATCGTAAGATATCACCCGCAGAGTTGGAAGAAGTTAAGATTATGAAGCAATCAGGGCTGGGGACTGGAGCGATATGGAATTTAATTGTCCACAGGAAAGGTGGCTGGGATAAGGTTAGATGGACGAAAAAGGATTTATACAACGCTCTAGCTTAAGATAGTAGAGCACTAGACGATTTTGATGCTGCGACAACACTTACATTTCTTCAATCTAAGGAGGGCATTGACCCAGATTTCTTCTATGCGTACAAGGTAGACGAAGATTCCAGATTGACCCATCTCTTTTGGGCTGACGGTGCATGTCGATTCGATTATAAATTATTTGGAGATTCACTAGCATTTGACTCTACATATAAAACAAATAGAAGTCAAATGCCGTTGGTGGTTCTAGTGGGTACAAACAATCATGCAATGACTTGTGTGTTTGGGTTTGCAATGATCCATAATGAGACTGCAGAGACATATTCTTGGGTTCTAGGAAAATTCCAAGAGTGTATGAATGGCAAATTACCAGTGACAGTTCTCACGGATGGTTGCAGATCCATGAATAAAGCAATTGAGGATTTAATACCCAGCGTAGTTCATCGAACGTGCTCATGGCATATCCTAAACAATGCTGCCAAACATGTACACCGAGAGGGTTTTCACAATAAATTGAGTCTTCTGATTAAAAGGTATATCGCACACTTGCTACTTTACTTTGAAGTATGTTGTTGTTACAATATTACAACTTTAGTTACTGTCCATGTATTCTAAACATGTACTATTCAGTCGAAGAATTTAAAAACCGTTGGCAGCAGATGCTAACGGATTATAATGTAGAGAACAATGAGTGGACCACTGCATTGTACAGAACGAGGCAGCGATGGGCGGACACATACCTACGTGGGCATTTCTTTGGCGGTTCTACTGCAACAAATAGATGTGAATCTATGAACGCATTTCTGAAAAGATTTTTGAATGAGAAGTTGCCACTATGGAAGGCCCTTCAAAATTGTGACTTCGGTTTGGCGGCCTTACGTTAAGGCCAGATGAGTAAGCATGTCACTGATAAACTCTCAACACCAGTTGTGAATCAAACTAGCATGGCCGTATAGAAGATAAATTTGCCGTAATTTACACTAAAACGGTGTTTATAGAGGTAAGGAAGGAAATCACGCGTTCTGATGCATATACTGTTCTCCATCATCACATCATAAGAGAGACAGAAGTTTGCACTATCCAAAAGTATATGTCGCCAAACAGTGTCAACCGGAAGGTTACATTTGATCCGGCCGACAACATCATAAATTGAGAATGCTTGTGGATGGAGACCAAGGGGATTCCTTGTAGGCATATTTTTTCAGCAATGAAGAGATTGCAAATTGGAGATATTCCAAAGAACTTGATAAAATCTCGTTGGCTCAAGAATTATAAAGAGAGTTATCTCACCGGACCTGGCTCAGAAAGAAGATTCATCTACCCAGACATTGTTGAGAGCAGAAGGTATGGTGGTATTAATGAACAAGTTAATCTATTTACATACTATTGTAAAAAATCAAGAAAAATTCAAGAGAGGGGAACAGAGTTGATGTCGTCTATTCTGATGGAGTTGAAAGAAATGGTGACCGATATTGGTGAAGAAGAACAAATGGTAGCTGATGTAGTTCATGGAGTGCATGAAGCTTTAAAAGAGCCAAATCTGGTAGCAACAAAAGGAAGGCCTTCTCAAGGGAAATCAAGCCAGCCTACAGAAAGTCAGTCTATCCCGAAGCCTAGAACTTGTAGAATTTGTAAAAAATTGGGTCATGATTTTCGTAATTGTAAAGTACGAAAGCGAAATAGCGACAAAGAGCAAATGAAATAAAATGAAACGTCGTTGACTTAAGACAATATCTTTCCTATGTGGCAACATGTCATTCACACGAGACAATTAGATAAAAAAAATATGTTCTCCAATGCAAAAGTTTGAGAAGACAATTAGATAAAAATGGAGAATCAAATTCCAAGTTCAAAACGAAGAATATCAAAAATGGAGAAAATATGTTCTCCGTGCAGTTCAAAACGGAGAATAACGTTCTCCGTTTCAAATGACACGGAGAATATCATTCTCTGTTTCAAATTAAAACGGAGAATGAACATTCTAATGTATTTTTAACACTAGGAATCTTATTCTCCGTTTCAAATTAAACGGAGAATGCCATTCTCCGTTCCAAATTAAACGGCAAATAGAATCCTCAATCGTTTTAATACTGGGAACGGCATTCTTCGTGCAGTTCAAAACGGAGAATATAATTCTCCGTTTCAAATGACACAGAGAATATCATTCTCCGATTCAAATTAAAACGGAGAATGAACATTCTAATGTGTTTTTAACACTGGGAATGTTATTCTCCGTTTCAAATTAAACGAAGAATGCCGTTCTCCGTTCTAAATTAAACGGTGAATAGAATCATCAATCGTTTTGACACTGGAAATGCTATTCTTCGTGTAATTCAAAACGGAGAATGCTATTCTCCGTTTAATAAAACACGGAGAATGCTATTGTGGTGTCGTGGTTATAATGCTAGACTTGTATTTAAGAGGTCATTGGTTCAAATCTTGACTATAACAAAATTTTGTTTTATTTATACTTTTTTTGTATGTTATGTATGGGGCCTATTTAAAAGGGAAAAAATTTTGATACAGTAGGGGGTATCAAAGTTTTGATACCCCCTATGTATGACATGTGGGCCCTTCCTGCTTTGTAAAATGTGTACACATATATATATACACATAAATTTTGAGAGGGCCCACATGTCATACATAGGGGGTATCAAAACTTTGATACCCCCTACTGTATCAAAGATTCTCTCATTTAAAAGTTAAGTAAAATTGAGGAAAAAACTTTGATAAAGTAGGGGATATCAAAGTTTTGATACCTCCTATGTATGACATGTGGGCCCCTCCTGCTTTGTAAAACGTGTAAACATATATATACACATAAATTTTGAGAGGGCCCACATGTCATACATAGGGGGTATCAAAACTTTGATACCCCCTACTGTATCAAAGTTTCTCTCTAAAATTGAAACCCTCTTCAAAGTTGGCAGAATTCGAAGGGGCAGATTCATTGGTATTAATGGCATATAAATGGCAGTAGTTGGGAGAGTTTGTTCTAGTCTTACTTAGCTTTACTTGAGAAGGGGCAGATGCATTGGTATTGATGGAAATTAATTGAATTGAATTCGAAGTGGCTGCCACTTGACGCATGAGTCCGAGTTGTTCCTTGCCTATAAATGGCAGTAGTGTAGGGAGAGTTTGTTCTCGTCTCACTTAGCTTTTCTTGTGGAGATGGACTCTACCGATCCCCCGCCTTGGCAAGACGCTTTCCTCTTGGTTGTCGATCACCTCGTTCGAAGAAGCTTTCGTGGTGAAGTCCTTCAGAAGACTGAGATGTGCCTGGGTTTGGATTCATTGCCAACCTACGCTCTGTCGAAGCGCCCGTACGTTGATTCGCTCGGACTATGCACGGTGTTCCTTTGCCGCAAGGAGTTCCTTTGTTCAACGTGTTCCATTGGTCCGACGATGCACGACGAAGTGATTTGCCTCAAGAAATTCCTTTCCCTCAGGGCATTCTATTGCTCAGAAGAATGTAATATAAAGTGAATTCCTTTGCAGGTCCTTTGCCTCAAGGAAAGAGTCTTGCCAAGGTGGGGGATCGGTAGAGTGCATCTCCAGGATGAAGAAGGATGCCTTTGCAAGGTGCTCTACCTCAAGGAATTCCTTTGCAAGGTCCTTTTGCTCTCAAGGAATTCCTTGGCACTCAAGGAGTTCCTTTGATTCCTTGATTGCATTCCAGTTTTTGTAATGCTGGAAGAGCCACGGTAACTCCTTTGCCTCAAGGTGTCATCCAACGGTTTCTATGCTCTGATAATACACAATGAAGTGATTAGCTCAAGGAATTCCTTTGCCTCAAGGCGTTCCATTCCTTTGACGATGCACGATGAACTGAATTCACTTCATTATGCATAGTCAGAGGAATGGAACTCCTTGAGGCAAAGGAATTCCTTGAGGCAAATCACTTTATCGTGTTTCGTCAGAGCATAGGAACCTTTGGATGACTCCTTGAGGCAAATCACTTCATCGTGCATCGTCAGAGCAAGAGCAAGATGAATTCCTTGAAGCACAGGAACAGAAGCAAAGGAATTCCTTGAGAGCAAAGGACCTTGTACAGGAATTTCTTGAGGCAGAGCACCTTGCAAAGGCATCCTTCTTCATCCTGGAGATGCACTCTACCGATCCCCTACCTTGGCAAGACTCTTTCATGTTGGTTACTGGAAGAGCCGTAGGGTTTGGGTTGATTGCCAACCCACACTCTATCGAAGCGCTCGTACTTTGATTCGCTCTGACTATGCACGGAGTTCCTTTGTTCATGGAGTTCCATTGTTGTAGTGTCCCATCCCGCAAAGTCAATCGGAGGAATCGGAACGCCGACGGCGTTCGGACTTAGCCTTGCAACGGCTTGCTCGGAGACATCGCTCAGGTGGGGTAGTTTCGGTGAACTCTCCTCATCTTTGCCTTCACATAATAAATCGTGTTTTCAACTTGCACAAGTTAGGCTTGATAATAAAAGCTATGCATCCACATAGCTAAGGGAATAATCTCGACGGTTTGAATCGAGTTAGAACATGGAAAACGTCCCACGGTCGGCTTAGAGTTGGTGCACGGCGTGCTTTAAAAATGATACTCGGTCCTTCGTCCCGTGGCTTGGAAGAAGGAAAGTTGGTCTTCGGTGCAAAAGCTGAGAGTTAGCCTAAGTCATAGGCGTCGCCCGCATGAATGCTTGCTAAAGCATGCACGGTCCTGTCCCGCAAGGCTTGGCATAGCCTTTGCTCGTCCCTTGGGTTATGTTGTAGGCTTGAGTGAGTTAGACAAAGTTATGCCGGTCGACCTAAGTTATTCTACGTGTTGTCCCGTCCATTCTACGGTTGTCAAGTTAAATTGTCCCACGATCCCAATGCCCGTCACATAAGGTATGACTTGGGCGATAGTGTTGCGTAGAACACGAGTCGGTTTAAGGCACGAGCCACGGTTGGTTCAGTGGAAAGTTAGCCACGGTCAGTCGATACTTAAGGAAATACGTTATGTTCAAGTTAAGTTGGAAGGCTATGCAGTAGCCGTTCCCTGAGTTCAAAGAATATTAAGTCTAAGCGATGGTTAGTCGCCGAGGCAACCCTGGTTTGGGCTCTGCGAATGAAGTATGAAATAGTGGAAAGAGTAAAGTAAAAGAACTAATTGATGATGATGAGACCATGCATTTACGTTAAGTCTAGAAGTTAGCGTAGGCGCGTGGTCATGGACAACTTGTCGACAAGGGCGATGGTTCTTCGAGCGGCAACCCGGGGCCACGGGACCGACTCGGCCTAGGAAGAACCAGGTTATAGCCGAGCTGGGTAATAGGCAATCGGTAGGTCGGGGACTTGCATCGAGGATCGCAACCTGCGGTGCAAGGGTCCCGAATGCCAGGCTAATATCCACGATGGCTAGTTAATACCAGTTACCTTTCATATAGATGTGTCGGCACGGGCGGCAATCCGCATGTGTGCCTTTGGATTGAGTTGGATATGTATGAAGTTAGAGAACACAATGTTTGGGCCTAAGATTTGGCTACAATGAAGACGGTGTGCTTCGACACGAGATGTGGCGTCGAGTGTTAAGTTTTTGGCATAAAGTCGCATGAGTTAGGCTTGAGCTGTAGCAAGTTAAGTCGAGAAGGGCCGTAGGGCAAGTTGTGTGAAGTTACGTTAAGAAGTACTGGGCACGACCTCGAACTATGAGGCACGACCGCGTTGTCACAACCCAAGTGTAGGCAAGACTAAGCAAGGAGGCGCTGCCTCGGAGATATTGAAGCACGAATCGAGTATGGCACGACCGAGTCGTTACGTCCCAGAGTTTGCCACAAAATACAAGTATAAGTCGGTGCGTCGATAATGCAAGCACGAAAAAGGTCTAGAGGCAAGGAAATGGAGTCCTTCGTGTAGTTACATCTCTGATTTTGGCCGTAAGGCAAACACGACCTGATAGGTTAACGTTATTGGCACGGAATGGGTCTAAGGCCAAAGTATGAGTTGACGTCGTTATGCAAGCACGGGATGGTCCTTAGACACAAGTAATGCAAAAGGCGTCGGTCCTAAAACTGATCCTAAGGCAAAGAATAGAAAGACAATCGTAAAAGGGTTTATGTTGCACAAAGAAAAATGAAACGTGTAGGTTTTGTATGGGTGGGCGAGGAGCTCACTCCACCAGTACAGTGGTACTGACACCCACACAGTGTTTCATGTGCAGGCCCAGGTAGAAGCTCGTGACGTGGAGCTCGCTTGGATGCGTCAAGGCACGGAGTTCCTTGGCGATTCGAAGCGTGCGGCCGCGTGGAATGAAGACTTATACAGGACATAATGTATGGACATCGCCTTCCGAAGCTTGCGCTGGATTGAAGTATTGTATCGAGAGATGAGTGAGAGCAAAGTGACTTGTAAATGAGAGAAAAGTGAGCACGAGAGACTTGTAATTTGGCCTTGCGTCCACAAATGTAATCTTGTATTCAATATCAATAAAGAGATTCTTTTGAGTTACTTGTGTTCATGTGTTCTTCTTTAAATTTCCGCTGCAATGATTCAATGTTTCTGCTTGGGACTTCTGTGCGACGACCCCGTCGCCGCCGCTATAATCGGCCGTTATGGAACCTGCCTTGCACGAGTGCAATCTAGGCTCGTGCGACATCACGCCTTAGCGAGGACGATCGCTCCTACGGGAGCGGGGCATGACATAATGGTATCAGAGCACGGCTTTACGTCCTTGGACCGTCGATTGAATTCTTTAACTTCGATGTTTCCGCAAAACTCTGTTGCTTCCGCAAGTTGTTATCGTTGGTGCGCTCTCTCTCAAATGTCCCTCGGCATGTCCATACAATAAGTCTAAATATTTTCAAAAGCTCGTACAAGCGTTCAATCTAACGCATCGGTAGGCCGTTGCCAAATGCGTCGATAGGGCCTTTGTGACGAACGTTGTAAACTTGACTCGATAGAAAATATGTGCCAATGTTAGTAAAGTCGCACGTGTGCCCGAATAGTCCTACGTTGACCTTAGCAAGTTGCGTGCATGCCTAATTAGTCCAACGTCGACCCTAGCAATTGAGCGTACAAACTCGGAATATAGTCCGCACGGGATGGCTATGCACACGACCTTTTGGCTAAGTTGTGTTTCGCGTCGCGCACCTTCGACCCTTGGTGCAAACGAGTTGCGAGCGATATCAAGTACCGCTCGGTCGGGAACTGAGATATACTTAGAGTGTCTATCGATAGGAATGCTATCGGACTAATGCTTAGGCGTACACAGAAGATTGATTTGGATTTTGAGAAAATATTGCGAATGACGTAGTGCGTCGATACGACGCGAGCGACTACGCTAGTGATTCGTCGAACGAATCTGAAGGATGTCTTAGCGCACGATGCGAACGTGATTGAGGACTAGATCGTATGGCTTGAATCCGAGTGGTGTATATGATAGGTTCGAAGAAGAATAAGAATGAGTTTCGACGACTAGTCGAGTGGCTCGAATCCGAGTGGTGTATGGTTTGTCTTGGGAATTGTTCGAGTGAATATTGAGGATTACGATTATTGCGGCGAGGCGATGCGATCGCGCAAAGCCTTAGAACGCGTCACGCTTAGTTTGTCGTGACTTCGAATGTCCCGAACGAGTATCTCGTTCGGACAACTTGTGAATGAGCAACGCGAGTTAGAAAACGATTCAGAACGATGGATAAAAATGAATGGTCTTGATCGAGGAAACTTAGAGGATCGCGCGTGCGATATCGGATTGATGCAAATGAAATATGACTTGAGTTTTGAACAAACGATCTTGAAACGAGCTTGAGGAATAACGATCGAACTTGATCTTGAATATCGAGAAAATTATGGAATATCCAACTCGGACAATAGCATTAGTCGCACGACTCGAAATTGGTTGCAAAGGAAGATCGTCAGGTTACGCATGTCGTCGATGGTATTGAGGCGTATCAAAGATCGATATGCGATAACTCGGGGGTACTCTGACTCGACAAATGACGATCGTGCAAATGTCATTGTTTCGATGGATGCTATAATCGGGATATTAAAATGTGTCGAGGAAAGGATAGACTTGGCTCGAGGATTTTCTAAGTTGAACGAATGACGATCGAACTATCGAACTTGGCTTGGATGAAAACTGGAATGTTTGGATTTGCTTCATCGACAACCACAACGTTGATGTTCTTGTCTTATGCGAGCGCTACTCCAGCCTCGCAAATGCGTCACGCCGATTAGGGCGATCACTCTGCATGAGCGCTGGTATGGTGATTCATACAGCGGGAGTGGTCGAACTTGCACGGTGCAACAATTTGTGCTTCGACTTGTGGTTTGACGCGAAGATGGACTCGAGATTGAATTGGTGTGCTTGTCGATTGAACTTGAGGATTGAGTAGGTCTAATCCGCGTATCGACAATGAATGAGTCTAAACTCAAACAAGAGTTACGCTCCGATGAGAATGATTATTTCGTGGGAGCGTTACATGGTGATTCATGAACCACCGTGGATTATCGGACTCGCGTGAGATTGGGGCACAACGTATTGTCGAGCGAGACGACCTCGTGATCGAATACATGAATTGGTTAGAATTGGTAAATTGAAGGGATTCGAATATACGCAATGCGTGCCGTAATACGAATTAGGTGATCGTGCTCGATGTTTAGAAATCTGAGTGGCACGAGCTTGGGTAGAAAACCCTGTATGATCGAATTTGGTTTGACCCTAGGATTGGGGTCAGTGTTGGCATTATTGTTGGGGAACTATGATTCCAATCCTGACATTGACTTAGCCTCGAAAAGAAATGGCCTAGCGGTTAGGCGAGACGCCCCTGTTGCTAGTGTTATCAATCGAAGGATTGATCTGGAGGATTGGTATGAATGGATGGTGTGAATCGCGAATATAGGAAACCATACTCACAAGGCTCGACTGACATGTATATATTTTAGGGACGCCTGGGTATGTGCACGATGCGACTCGAGTGAGATGACAAATTTTCTATCATACGGCTTGGCTGAATGTATGTATTTTGGGGACGCTTGGAATGCATGCACGATCCAGCCAAGTGATACGAGGAGTTCAAGCAAGACTTGAAAAAGGAAAGAGTGTCGAGATCTTGAAATCGTGTTAAAGGAAAGATTGATAATAGTGCGAGCGTGGCTCGAAATCGAAGAAACGCGTAGGCGAAGTGCGTACGATAGTTCCGTGCCCAGGCACGATTAAGTCTTGGCCATAGAAATGGTGGGATAGCTTGCCTTCAGGAAAGTCTCGAGGACGAGACTTGTTCTGAGTGGTGTATGTTGTAGTGCCCCGTCCCGTAAAGTCAATCGGAGGAATCGGAACGCCGACGGCGTTCGGACTTAGCCTTGCAACGGCTTGCTCGGAGACATCGCTCAGGTGGGGTAGTTTCGGTGAACTCTCCTCATCTTTGCCTTCACATAATAAATCGTGTTTTCAACTTGCACAAGTTAGGCTTGATAATAAAAGCTACGCATCCACATAGCTAAGGAAATAATCCCGACGGTTTGAATCGAGTTAGAACATAGAAAATGTCCCACGGTCGGCTTAGAGTTGGTGCACGGCGTGCTTTAAAAATGACACTCGGTCCTTCGTCCCGTGGCTTGGAAGAAGGAAAGTTGGTCTTCGGTGCAAAAGCTGAGAGTTAGCCTAAGTCATAGGCGTCGCCCGCATGAATGCTTGCTAAAGCTTGCACGGTCCTGTCCCGCAAGGCTTGGCATAGCCTTTGCTCGTCCCTTGGATTATGTTGTAGGCTTGAGTGAGTTAGGCAAAGTTATGCCGGTCGACCTAAGTTATTCTACGTGCTGTCTCGTCCATTCTGCGGTTGTCAAGTTAAATTGTCCCACGATCCCAATGCCTGTCACATGAGGTATGACTTGGGCGATAGTGTTGCGTAGAACACGAGTCGGTTTAAGGCAGGAGCCACGGTTGGTTCAGTGGAAAGTTAGCCACGGTCAGTCGATACTTAAGGAAACACCTTATGTTCAAGTTAAGTTGGAAGGCTATGCAGTAGCCGTTCCCTGAGTTCAAAGAATATAAAGTCTAAGCGATGGTTAGTCGCCGAGAAGAAATATGTCGGGACTGTGGTTCAGTCGCCGAGGCAACCCTGGTTTGGGCTCTGCGAATGAAGTATGAAATAGTGGAAAGAGTAAAGTAAAAGAACTAATTGATGATGATGAGACCATGCATTTACGTTAAGTCTAGAAGTTAGCGTAGGCGCGTGGTCATGGACAACTTGTCGACAAGGGCGATGGTTCTTCGAGCGGCAACCCGGGGCCTCGGGACCGACTCGGTCTAGGAAGAACCAGGTTATAACTGAGCTGGGTAATAGGCAATCGGTAGGTCGGGGACTTGCATCGAGGATCGCAACCGGCGGTACAAGGGTCCCGAATGCCAGGCTAATGTCCACGATGGCTAGTTAATGCCAGTGACCTTTCATATAGATGTGTCGACATGGGCGGCAATCCGCATGTGTGCCTTTGGATTGAGTTGGATATGTATGAAGTTAGAGAACACAATGTTTGGGCCTAAGATTTGGCTATAACGAAGACGGCGTGCTTCGGCACAAGATGTGGCGTCGAGTGTTAAGTTGTTGGCATAGAATCGCATGAGTTAGGCTTGAGCTGTAGCGAGTTAAGTCGAGAAGGGCCGTAGGGCAAGTTGTGTGAAGTTACGTTGAGAAGTGCTGGGCACGACCTCGAACTATGAGGCACGGCCGCGTTGTCACAACCCAAGTGTAGGCAAGACTAAGCAAGGAGGCGCTGCCTCGGAGATATTGAAGCACGAATCGAGTATGGCACGACCGAGTCGTTACGTCCCAGAGTTTGCCACAAAAGACAAGTATAAGTCGGTGCGTCGATAATGCAAGCACGAGAAAGGTCTAGAGGCAAGGAAATGGAGTCCTTCATGTAGTTGCATCTCTGATTTTGGCCGTAAGGCAAACACGACCTGATAGGTTAACGTTATTGGCACGGAATGGGTCTAAGGCCAAAGTATGAGTTAACGTCGTTGTGCAAGCACGGGATGGTCCTTAGACACAAGTAATGCAAAAGACGTCGGTCCTAAAACTGATCCTAAGGCAAAGAATAGAAAGACAATCGTAAAAGGGTTTATGTTGCACAAAGAAAAATGAAACGTGTAGGTTTTGTATGGGTGGGCGAGGAGTTCACTCCACCAGTACAGTGGTACTGACACCCACACAGTGTTTCATGTGCAGGCCCAGGTAGAAGCTCGTGGCGTGGAGCTCGCTTGGATGCGTCGAGGCACGGAGTTCCTTGGCAATTCGAAGCGTACGGCCACGTGGAATGAAGACTTATACAGGACATAATGTATGGACATCGCCTTCCGAAGCTTCCGCTGGATTGAAGTATTGTATCGAGAGATGAGTGAGAGCATAGTGACTTGTAAATGAGAGAAAAGTGAGCACGAGAGACTTGTAATTTGGCCTTGCGCCCATAAATGTAATCTTGTATTCAATATCAATAAAGAGATTCTTTTGAGTTACTTGTGTTCATGTGTTCTTCTTTAAATTTCTGTTGCAATGATTCAATGTTTCTGCTTGGGACTTCTGTGCGACGACCCCGTCGTCGCCGCTGTAATCGGCCGTTATGGAACCTGCCTTGCACGAGTGCAATCTAGGCTCGTGCGGCATCACGCCTTAGCGAGGACGATCGCTCCTACGTGAGCGGGGCGTGACAATTGCTCTGACTATGCACGGAGTTCCTTTGTTCAGGGAGTTCCATTGCTCTGACGATGCACGATGAAGTGATTTGCCTCAAGGAATTCCTTTGCCTCAAGGAGTTCCATTGCTCTGCGATGCCCGCACGCAGCTCACATTCAACTTTTTTCTTGATAGTAGGATTTTATGTAGTAGTTCAGACTTTCATATGTAAATAAAAGTCAAACTTTTCATGGTTTTAACAATGTAAATGTAACTCAAAAATGATTTTATTATAAAAGACAGAGCAGAGCAGACATTATAAAAGACATAAGTTCCTTGCTCATTACATAATTACGTTATTGTTTTACAATGACATTGCTAGGTTGGTGGTGTTACATATTCTCTTGAAAGCAAATTCTTAGCCCATACCAACCTCATCATTGTAGTCTTCTTAGCCCATACCAACCTCTTCATATTCTCATCAAGCTCATCTTCATTCTCCTTTTCAAACTAAACGGAGAATAACATTCTTCGTTTCAAAAGACACGGCAAACGTCACTCTCCGTTTAAATAAAAATGGAGAATAAACATTTTAATGTGTTTTACCACTAGGAATGTTATTACCCGTTTCAAAACAGACGGAGAATGTTATTATCCGTTCCGAAATAAACGGTGAATAGAACCCTCAAACGATTTAATTTAAACGGGAAAGTTATTCTCCGTTTTAAGTAAACGGAGAATGCCATTCTCCGTTCCAAATAAAACGGAGAATATAATCCGAAGGGGCAGATTCATTGGACTCTACCGATCCCCCGCCTTGGCAAGACTCTTTTCTGTTCACTTCAAATGACACGGAGAATGTAATTCTTCGTCTTATTCAACTTTTTCTGCGTTGTAGGATTTTATGTAGTAGTTCATACTTTCATATGTAAATAAAAGTCAAACTTTTCGTGGTTTTGACAATGTAAATGTAATTCAAAAATAATTTTATTATAAAAGCAGAGCTTATAAAAGACAGAAGTTCCTTGCCAATTACATAATTACATTGTTGTTTTACAATGTCATTGCTTCTTTCGTGTTACATATTTGCTTGAAAGCAGCTTCTTAGCCCATACCAACCTCATCATTGTAATCTTCTGGTGAGTTTCATCGTCATTTCCTCCCGGTATTTCGAAGGGAGTAGTCGTCAACATATTCATATAATACGCCGTGTACAAAAGACAGTTGGGTGCCCGTTGTTGTGGGCAATTTGGAGAACAATTCAGCAATTTGCTTTCATACTCCGTCTTTGCCGGGCATCTCTCCCTCATCATATCAACTTTTCTTCTGACGATAGGCTCTAAGATGTTCTTCATTAATTCTGCATCCACCTTGCACTTTTCGTACGTGGTTTACCTCAAGGAGTTGTAGTGTGTCCAGTCGTAGGAGATAAAGTTGAATGTGAGCAGAGTATAGTGTCTGATGGATGAATTAAAGAGTGGGATGAATAGCAACTCTATGTCGTCCTCCAAACCCATGACGAAGTCTACTACATCTGTTTGGATGTCTTGAAGGGCACCGGCTTTTGCGTCTTGTTCATTGGCACGTTCAACGATTGTTTGTTTCCCAAAAACAAAACACAATATCATGAGTAATTTTTTCTATCATTTTTTATCGGTGTACACATGAATATGGATTTTTCTGTTTGAATTCTTACCAATGTATGGGCCATCATGAATGCAGACCACTTATGTGATTGGGGCGCCGGCTTTTGCTTCTGGATCAATGGCACGTCCTTTGAACTAGACGGGACACACCTTCTTTTAATGCCTTGAATTTCTCTCAGCTTCCTTATTATTAGGTTCAGTATGCTAGCCTCCATGTCGTTATAGTTGAGTATGTCTTGCAGGTCTATTGCCGACAGCTGGACTGAAACTCCATTTTGACCCTTTTTTCGGCGAAAATAAGTATACAATATCACTGCACATAAATTTAGTTTAGATTAAATTAATAAAGATAGATTCCCATTACATAATTGTGAAAAAAGTCTAGGAAAAACAAAAGAAAAAAGGGTTCAGAATACATACTTTGGATACTTCTTTTTGAGAATTACGATGTCGATGTATTACTTCTTCAGCTCTTCATCCGCATCTTTCCAAAGTAAGAGTTCATCGCATTCCCTTAGTATGACACGGTTCCTCTTTAATTCAGCCATTTTGGCGTCTTCTCCGGATTTCGGAGCAACATTAATATTCTGCTTTTTATTAGCCTCTCTAACTGTATTCTTTTCCAAGGGAGTAACATCTTCAACGGCTAATGGCGCTGATGGTTTTCTGAACCACTTTCCCTCCGATCCTCCTCTTCTTTTGGCTTCTTTTGGAGCAACAAGTTCAGCAGCTGCTTCAATCTCCTGACGCTGTAATGCTACAACCATGGCTTCGAGATTAACGATTTTTCCATCCTTTTCAGTGGCTTCAATATTGAACGATTCAACTTTATTTTGAAACTTCCTTTTCTCCTCAACGAGCCTTTTATTTGTTTCTCTGAGTTGCTCGGTTGTTCGCACTGAAATAAAACAAACAACAATGAAATGTATGATGTGAATCTAATACGGAGAATGACATTCTCCGTGTAATATAATACGGAGAATAGCATTCTCCGTTTGGAATTACACGGAGAATAACCTTCCCAGTATCGAAATGATAGAGAATAACAATTATTTGTTTCAAATAACACGGAGAATGCCATTCTCCGTGTTATAATCCACGGAGAATAGCCATTCTCCTGGAAGATTACAAATCAGAAATTTGAAATAGAAAAGATTTTACCTTGTGCATGTACATCTGCAATAAGAACAGAATTCTGCTTTCTTTCTTTGCTGAGTCGTCCATCACAGCGCTCATTTCATGATGCTTTGGTATCCGTTGTTCATCAAAATTATCCCCACCTGCTTCTTGGTGTTCTTCCTCTTCCTCTTTTTCAACTTCTTCTATAGGTGGCTTATCTTCTTTGTGCCATTCTTCTTCCCCAGCAGGTATAACCAGATCTTCCAATATCATCTTCGATCTCATTTTGTTGTGATATTCGGCCTTGACGAAGTTTGAGATTTCGTACCCATTCCATGTGAAAAATCTTGGGTAATCAAGAATTGGGGCGAACTTCATTTCCACAAATTTACTATGTTCTGCAAACCAATAGAGGAAGTATATTGTGCAACCTTCCAATTTGTGGAAAGCCATTGAGTAATCCCCCTGTTCAGTTTTGCTTCTACTCCTCTTTATGCTATCCATTACATATGCCAGGATTAACCTTGGCCAGTATATACTGTTGATGACGTCCACACTGTCTACCAAGGCCAAGAATCTGTACGGCAAATTTGAACTTCCAGACTTTGTGAAGAATACTGTTTGGCACAAGTGGAAGATTATTAGCTTGGCAAAATCATCTGGATTAACAGCGTTATCTCCGCCACGAAGCCGTCGTAACAATTCAAAGAACTTGTCTCTCACTTCCTTATTCGTGACTTCTGAGTGTTTGCCCTTAGTATTAGCCAGCAATCTTGTGAAGTGATCTCTACACAGGCTCAATGATGCTGGTGGTGTGGGCTGTTGTTGTTTTTCCTTTATCAATCTTCTGTAAAAAAAATATCATCATCGCTTTCTTCATTCGACGGTAGACCGAATATGACTGCCATATCATCGATGCTTGGCACAATTTTAACAGTGGTGCTCAATTCAAAGCACCCGATGCTATCTTCTTCTTCTTCTGTGTAACTTGCAATTAAATTCTCAAGCCCTTCCGTTACCTTGGCCACTTCGGAGACATGGACTCTGTTTTGGTAGAAAATCTCGATAAAATTTCAGAAACCGATATTCTTCAAGGAACCAATAACTGGCTCAGGTAAACGGCCAACATCTTGATTGACCTCCTCCGTAAGATTTAGCATTGGCTTGAAGGTAGAACGAAAAAGTCTTGAATCCTTATTCCGGACAGATTTTTTTCTACAAAACAAAAAAAAACAAAAAAATAGGTCGGAGAATGGCCTTTCTTATGGGTTTTAACACTGGAAATGATATTCTCCGTGTAAACTAACACGGAAAATGTCATTCTCCGTTTCAAATGACACGGAGAGTGTCATTCTCCATTTAAAATAAAATGGAGAATGAACATTCTAATGTGTTTTGACACTGGGAATGTTATTCTCCGTTTCAAGTTAGACGGAGAATGTCATTCTCCGTTCCAAATTAAATGGCGAATAAAATTTAACATTCAAATGCGTTTTATGACGGAGAATGTCATTTTCCTTGTAATATATACAGAATTTGCGAACATAAAATCAAAGTTATACCTTCTGTTTGCACTTCTTCTTGCACTTCTTTTTGTTTAGCAACTTTTTCTTTTTTCTTTTGTACAACTTTCTTAGAATAGGTTTTCGGTTGTTCTTCGTCTATCACTTTTGGATTTTCTGTAACTGGTGCATCTTCTCTAATTGGTGATGCTGCCGGTGATGATTCTGTCGCTGATGTCGACATGGTGTAAAGATTGCGAATGGGGAGGAAGGTTTGAAGATTTTGGAGGAGAATAACCTAGGTTTGAGTACATAGTGGAGTATGTAAGAAGAGGAAGAATCGAAACGGTTTTCTTTTTCTTTTCTTTTTTGTAATAAAAGGGTTCGGGGGTGTTTTAAATTAATTAGAAGGGCAAAAATGTCATTCGATGGAAGGGCAAAAGACACCTTTCTTCTTAATTATATTAATTTGAAGGGCAAAAATGATTCTGCTTAATCAAAAAGAATCGAAGTCGTTTGGCAAAAATGTCATTACAGCTCAACAAAACAAATGAACATAATACATAATGGGTTTCCATATATTAGATATAAAAGAAGAAGAAAAAAAATCATCGTCTTCCATATTCAATCATTTCAGATTGGACTCCTTTTAGTACTTCATTGTGCTCTGAAGTTGTAATCCACTTAGCAGCTTTGCGTCTTTCCATTCCCGTATCAAACTGCATATAACAAACATAACATCAAAAATATTGCTCTAAAAAGTGTAAGTTTTTTACGACATATTTTCAGACTTACATTGAGAGAACTGTAGTCTAGACTACGTCGGTCTTTCAAGAATGCAACTACAAAAATCCCACAATCAACAGAATTTCCTTGGCGGGGAACATAAGAAGGACGTTTTATTGCAAAAGTAGAAAAACTGAACCTAGCATCTCTCAACTTCAAAATCTCTTCTTCGAGAAAGAGATCCAAATTTGAAAGCTACAATTACCAGAATATAATATGTATTAGTATACCGCGTATCTTGTACCCAATTCATAAAAATTGATGAATATGAGCTTACTATTTCTTTTATGACAGTTTTGTTTTGAATCAGATCATCTTTAGATGCTAGTGAGTCCCAAATTTCAATAGTCCTTTTTTTAACCAGAACTCTTACAAGAGTATAGTGTCCGTCCAGAAGAATGGGTATATATATATATATCTGAATCAGGATTAATTAGGTAAAACAAATTAGTAAATTTTCAAAAAATTAGGATTAATATTTAAACAGAAATACATTAACACCTCGTTACAAGTGCTTAAAGATCCCATGTAATCCTGAAAATATTTGTACTTCTTCCATATTTCATGAAGCTTTTTGTCGGATGGAGGTAACGTTTCTTTCTACATACACATCAACTAATACATTACGAAGGACAAACAAACGAGAAAATTGTTAATGCATATGCATTGAAGAATAAAATGCTCGCTCACCGATATCTTTATTGGTAAAAACCATACATTAGCTTTATTAGAGGTTCTTTTCCGTTCCTCCGTGGTGAGAAGAGCAGAGACAATGCCTACAATCTAAAAAAATCATTAAAAATGCAAGCGATGGAATCGAAGTAAACATAGATGGCATCTAAGAAGAAATATACTCTCTGTACATACCCCATTTTTAATTCTCGTTAAAGGAGCTAAGGTCTTCATCTCAAACCGAGACACATAGATTTTGTTGCAAGATGATATTATTTCTCTAAGAAAAGAAACGAATAAATTAGGAGAAAAAAACTGTTGGAATTAAATCAAAACTCATATTACTTACTCGTCAGGTCTATCATCGGCAAAAATATAGTCGTAATAACTCGAAGAACCACTAGTACAATTACTAGGCTTCGAGGTTGAACCCCTTGTTAAACTTTTCGATGGTGTGATCGGATCTAAATTTCCACGCATTCTTTTAGAAGAACTGCTAAAGTCAGTTTCTTCTGTAGGGGACAATGCGAGAATTCGGTCCAATGCTTTACTACGAGACTATAGCTCCACGTCCTCCTCATCGGAAAAAGATTCAACGGAGACCACCTTCACATTATTAAATGCTCCAGATGAAGATGCCTTCTTCAAAGCTGGAGATTCTTCAATCTTCTCAAAATGCCGAGATAAATTCATTTGTTCAATTTCTAATGAACAAAGCTTAGAATTGATCTTTACAACTTCAGCTGAAATCGTCGACAGATGTTCTTCAATCTTGCGCAACATACGCGGAATGAAGGTTTCATTTGGAGCTGGAAACCAATCTTCTACGTCTTCTACATTTTCCACCACACGAGTAGACATCTTGAGAACAAGAAAACTATTGTATTTCAGAAAACTATTCTATGTATTTTAGAATGAATAATAGTACTATGAAACAAGAAAACTATAGTATATATAGCAAGAGAGAAGTACAAAAAATGAGGAAGATGGAAAGACAAATAAATTTCGAGACTAGTAAACAATCTACTAGCCGTTTGATTGAGGAGGGCTCGAGGAAGATTCTACTAGCCGTTTGAAAAATACAAAAGGTTATCATGATCAACTTCAATTAAGGAACTCTATAAGAGGTTTAATTCCGCTTGATTGAGGAACTCGACGAAGTCCGTCGCGAACCGAAACTTCTTCTTATTTCCTTCTTCATCTCCGTTTCTCCTTCCACCACCACCACCATGGCCTGTAGCTTTATAACAAAAATATTAAATTGTTAGATGAAACAAAAAAAACTAATTACGAAAAGATTACTAAATCAAAATCAAACAGAACACATATTCATAGAAAACATGAGATTAAAGATGAAAGTGTCACAGAAGCAACACCATAATTTTAGAACAACTAAGCAGACTCTGCTAAGCAATAACTAAAATTAGGGATTATGTCCTTGAATTTAATTTACATAAAGAAGAGATTTGAGAGAACGAGCTTTTGTCGGCTTCCTAAATGTACCATTCTCCGTCCTAAATGTACCATTCGTCGTCGGTGTCCTCATCTAGATCGCCAGCAGTGGTGGTGTCGTCTACATCGCCTACAGACCTGGACATACTATGTCCTTAGGGATTGTGTCCTCCTTGGATTTAATTTACACAAAGAAAAGATTTGAGAGAACGAGCTTTTATCGGCTTCCTAAATGTACCATTCTCCGTCCTAAATATACCATTTGTCGTAGGCGTCACCATCTAGATCGCCAGCGGCGGTGGTGTCGTCGTCTCCATAGCCTACAGACCTGGACACACTGTGTCCTTCCTTTTCGGCCGACACACAATTATTGTTTTATATACGTAGTTGCACAAAATATTAAATTACATGGACGAAAGAGAAAGTAAATATGAGTTAATTTAGGGTGTTCTTTGAAAAATTGCATTGAAGAATGACCTGCTATAGTAAGTTAACAAGAGGTCAAAAGTCAAACAGCATTAATTGATGTCTCCTGCATTATTTTATCTGAATTTAATCTGAACCGTTGGATTAACAGTCAACGGTCCAGATTTCGGATGTATCAATACATCCAAAAAGGGTGGATGTATTATAGAATTTTCCATATATATATATATATGACAAATCTCAACGATATATTGAACTAAACAATATTGAGTTGTTAGACAATATACACATTTTGTATATACTAACCAGAATAAGCTAAACAATGTATATATTTAATGGACAAAATTTTACAATATCTTCTGATATAAAAGATATTGACATATACAAAGTTTATGTACAATTTTGGGTGGAATCATCTCAAATCCAATAAGATTATACAGACTTATATCACAATCAACCGATTTTATGAATACATACAATGTATTTTATTTTAAGTTATAGATCTACAAAGTTTATAGATACACAATCAAAATTTTAATAGCAAGAAATTTTATGACACTATTATTTAAATATTAAATATCAAGTGGTTTTCAACCAAAAATGATAACAATAGTTTCCAGTCAATAAAATAAAAATAAATAATAATACTAATCACATATATGTTATGCCAAAAGCAAACCAAAAGTATATAAAGTATATTGATACTTGATTCTGGATCATAATATTAAACACATTATATATGAATTCAAACTAAATTACTTATGCATTAGAATGTTTATCACAATAAGAGAATAAAACTATATTGTTAATGAGTAAGGGTTTAAGCTTTTAGCCAGTTTGCCTAAGTCCTACTAGTAAACTTGAGCCATGCAGAGTTTAGTAACGAACTTACTGTCCTGACCATCATACTCATGACAATTGCCTTAAATACAAGAGCGGCAGCCATGGTTCCAGCACGTTTGAAAACTTAATAATTTGTCCTTTTTTTATTCATTCTTCCACTGATGAAGAATATTTTACAAAGGAAGAATCATATCACTATCTACCTTTAATTTGTGCATCACCAAAGAAATAAAACATGATTATATATGGTAGTCTTTCAGCCATGCAGAAACCAGAAGTATACTCCCCATCTCGAGAATAAACAACACTATCAACATGCAATTTCAAGAATAAGACCACACATTTTGCTGATAATGGGAAGAACCCTAGAAAATCTTTTACTAACTATGCAGACTTGTATCAACAACAACAAAAATCTCTGGAAATAACGAGATAGGAAGTAGTGTTTCTAAAAGTATATGGAAAGATGTATCCAGATGGCACAAAACATGATCATACATTAGCAATAAGGACACTTGGGATAGATTTGGAAAATAAAATCAAATCAAATGGCATAATTACATGAATAGCTAATTAAAAGATATTAGATATACTATCTGAAAAATGTATGTAGTAATATATACATTCTATGGTTGAAATTATAGAAAGTCTGCTCCTATTCATGGGCTCCATAATTGAAAGTCACAAATCAAAATTTGCTACTTGGTCAGATTGCACTAACAATCTAACAATTCCTACTATATTCCCAATGTTTAATTTGGGCAACTCCTTTTTACCCTATAAGGATGTTACTTGGGCTGCTATGTTGCTGACATCTCGAACTTGTCCGTTACATAATTCTACAATGATTCACCAACTCTAACGAATTAACAAATATAAATAATAATCATCGAGAGAAACAAATCATATTTCGTATGAAAAATTAGACGTATTATCGGTAGACTGAATTTGTAGAATTATAAATTAAACTTAATGATAGCAAATATATTAAAATATTAGCAACCTTTTGTTACAGTATATTACCATAAATATTTAATACACTTTTGTTACCAAAAGAGAGTTTGTAGTTTGATAAGAGAAATTGTTTGATAATTGTAAATAACAATTCTTGAATAAGTATAGTGAAATAACTTGAAACAACCATGGTGGTTGAAAATAGAAATTAGCTAGAAACAAATCTTTAATAATCGAAAATTATTTTATCATTCTGTCAATAGTGGAGTAGTTATTGGAATTATTCAATAATTAAGGGGCCACACATGTAAAACTAATTGTGTTTGGGCTATCTAAATAATTAAGCCAAATTAAAGTGGTCTATTTGGAAAATTGGCTTAAGGGTATAATTGTCATGGAATTAATGTGTAGATACCAGAGATAATTCTAATTTGATGAGGGGCCAAATTAGAAATATCACAACACGCATATCTAGATATATATGTGTGTATTCATTAGGGTTATGGTCCCCAACTTATACGGCCACCAAAGAGAAGGTTCTCCCTTTTTCTCTTCTGCATCCCCATCAACAGAAAGAGAGGGACAAAGGATTCGGATTCACCTTTGTCATTAAGGGTCGTAGCAAGTTGGAAGATCGAACCCAATAAAGAGACGATCGCTTCAACATCCATCAAGCCAAGCAATGGATTCAGGTACGCTTCCGCAATCAATTTAATTTATGTTTTTTATCTCATGAATCGACAGGGTACAATAAAATTTCTAACAAGTGGTATCAGAGCCTCTCTGTCTGATTTATGAGATCGAAGTTTCAGAATTAATTTTTTGTTGATTTTCAAGAACCATATATCGTTTCATCTAATTTAATTGAGGGTTCTGATTGTTTGATCAAAAAATTTATGACTATCACTTTAGATTCCTTCTTATACATATTGTTTAAGTTTTAGTATAAAATAAATCATTATTTTTGTGTTCGGATTGTTGGATAATGATTGGGTTCGACGACTTTTCAACGAACAATTGAATTCAGTTTCATACTATGCTTTCAATATGGATTCAGTTTCAAGCTATTCCATCGGCCACTACTACGGATTCGGTTCTCAAACTATGCTCTCAATATATAAATTATAAGGTGCTAAAAGATTCCTTGAAGTAGTGGCAATGGTGTGAGTTGGTAGCAAAACGCTACAGAAGCTCGATTTTGTTAGAGTCATTAGGATATCTATCGGCTCATTGGACATGGCCAGATGGCTGGAAAGCCATTAAGCCTATTTGCAATGCCAATATATTTTTTTAACCTAACCTGTCATAATGATATCAATGTATTTATTTTTTATTTTTTGCAAGAGTGTCTTCTAATCATAAGTTTTCTACGAAAAGATTGCATTTTTTAAAATATTGCATATTTTAAAGTTATATGTCATCTTTAGCAAAGTTTGGAACTTTATTTGAGTTTAATTGGTTAATATAGTTCTGTTACTAGCATTTAAAATAAAATATATTTGAATTTTATATTTGGTGGATTATTTTATTTGCAATAATCGATATGGATTAATTTATATAATTTGTTAAGGAATATCTTTAGTAAAATATGTCAGTGTAATCTATCGTCGTATATATATTTAGCATATTATTTTTGGTATAATCTTTATAGATTATTTAGTACAATATGTTGATACATATCTTTAGTAAAATATAATCTGTTAATGCATATATTTGGTCTTCTATAGATTATTCTATTTAAAGTAATCCTTATGCATTATTTGATATTATCTTTGGGTGTATATCTTCCATAGATTATTTCATGAATTTTGTTATAGTGATAATATCCAATTTTGTCAAATTGAAATTCATGATTATGCTTTTGATTACTTTATTTGAGTAATAATCTTATAAATATGCATGTACATAAGGATTTATGATTATTTAATTTAAATAAGCATAAAGATTTGGACACAATTCAGTTTTGTAAATTTAGTCAACATTCAAATTTTTGGTGCCTTTTATGACTAGCAATAGTTGTCCAATATTCTAAGTAGACTCATTGAAACAAGATGTCGTCAAAGTGACCTCTCTTGCGTAGATAGTCTACGAGGGATATCGGATAGATAGTCTACGAGGGATGTCGGATGTTTGTGTGTGCATATTCATGCGGGTATTAGCCGGCCCAGAGGAAGATTAATACTTGGCCGAATTGCACACATACTTGTGGTGATAAATGTGTGACAATTATATGGTTTACATGTGAATAATAACCCGATCCAAAGATAGGCTTATTATTTGACATGACTTATTGTCAACATTTGATTACTACACCAAGAGTACCACTTGCAGTTAATATCACTGTCCAAAGACTTGATATTAATGATGCACTAGGTATCTTGAGATGGGGTTCACCATTATTTGAATTTGTTTGACTATCTTTTATTTTTTTGGTTATTAATTAGAGCATATTTGTTTATTTATTTTTTGTTCTTTTTTCAGCTAGTGTTGCTACAATATCTGCTAATCTGAACTCAATTCCAATGCTTAACGGGACAAACTTCAAGGACTGGAAAGAGAACATATATATTGTTCTCGGCTGCATAAATCTAGACCTTACACTTAGGATTGAGCGTCCCACTACTCCTAAGGATGACAGTTCATCTGGTGACAGAGCGAACTTCGAAAAGTGGGAACGCTCAAACCGCATGAGTCTAATGATCATAAAGCACGATATTCCAGAGGCATTCAGGGGTGTAGTATCTGATGAGGTTACCAATGCCAAATAATTCCTTGTTGAAATCGAGAAGCGATTTGCAAAAAATGATAAGGCGGAAACAAGCACACTTTTGTTGCGCTTAATTACCATGAAGTATAAAGGCAAAGGTAACATAAGGGAGTACATCATGGAGATGTCTCATATTGCTTCAAAACTTAAGGCACTTAAGCTCGACTTGTCGTATGACTTGCTCGTTTATTTGGTATTGCTCTCACTTTCTACACAGTACAATCAGTTCAAGGTCAGTTACAACTGTCAAAAGGAAAAATGGACTCTAAATGAGCTCATTTCGTACTGTATACAAGAAGAAGAGAGATTGAAGCAAGATAAAACTGAAAGTGCTAATTTGGCTACCACCCCTAAATACAAGTATAAGGGCACTAAGCGAAAGAATACAGAAGCTACTAAGGGTCCAGTGCAAAAGAAACAACAAACTGAGGCTAATGGTTGTTTCTTTTGTGGCAAGCCGGGACACGTAAAGAAGGAATGTATAAAGTACCACGCATGGCGTGTAAAGAAAGGTATATTTATTAATTTGGTATTATGTTAATTTAGCTTCAGTATCAAGAAACACATGGTGATTAGATTTTGGTGCAACTACTTACATCAGTGTTTCTATGCATGGTTGCCAGATCTACCGAAAGCCAATTGATGGTGAAAGACACATCTATGTGGAAGACGGCAAGTCAATAGAAGTGGATGCAATAGGACAAATTTTGGATATTAGTTATTATTGGATTTGATAGACAATTTTATCTAAAGCTTTTATTGTACCGTCTTTTAGACGAAATTTAGTTTCAGTTTTATTGTTTGACAATCTTATTTATCATTGTTCATTTGGGAACAATAAAGTTTGATCTATCTTTAAATTCAAAATAAATGTTGGTATTAATTTTTTTTAATGTTCGTGACATGCTATTATCACTTGAAACTATTGCGTCCTATAAAGAAACCTTGCATATGGAACCACGTGGTACTAAACACAAAAATAAAGATTTTTTTTTTAGACGAGAAGTGTAATATTTTTTGAGAATGTTGAGTTTGGGGGAGAAATAAAGTCAATGACATTGTCTTTGAGGAGGAATCGATTGCGATTCCTACTATCACTTTTGACGATGTGCAAGATTCTGCTCATGTCATTGATCAAGAAGTGAATTCGGAGCCTCAATAAGACAATGTCGAATTACCTCTATAAGTCGATGTTCAGCTACCTCAACAAGACAACATAAAGGCACCCCCCCCCCCCCCCCATTCAAGATAAAGTAATTATTTCTGAGGAACAAACTCAACAACTTCAAGAGAAGAGGAAAGAATTGTTTATTAAAGAGACTTTCTCTTCGGTTTCTTTGAAAGACTCTTTTAAACCAATCATAGTACTTGTTGTACATTTTAATATTGAGCTACATCAAATGGATGTCAAAACGGTATTTCTCAATGGTAACATTGACAAAATAATTTATATGGTGCAACCAGAAAACTTTGTGTCAGAAGACCCAAAAAATATGGTTCACAAACTGACAAAATCTATTTATGGACTCAAGCCGGCTTCTCATCAAAGACACTTTGAGTTTTAACAAGTGACTATCTCGTTTGGTTTTGAGATGAACACTGTTGAAGATTGTGTGTATCACAAGTTCAGTGGGAGTAGAAATAATTTTCTGGTTTTGTACATTGATTGAAGTATTTAATGCAAACCAGGTGACACCTCACGTTAAAGGAGACAAATTCGGTCTCAATCAAGTGCCCTAAGATTAGCCTTAAAATTAAGAAAATATAATAGATTTTCCATTCATGACCAGTTGTAGGAAGTCTAACGTATGCTCAAGTATGTAAGCGTTAGGATATTGCGTACATATTCAGATGTTAGACAGATATTTTAAGCAAATATGGATGGATCATTGGGTAGCAGCCAAACTACTTAAGCAACAAATAGAGAACAAAGAATTATATGCTCTTTGTAGGAGATCGGATAATTTTGGAGATCATAAGGTATTCCGACTCCGATTTTGTTGGATGCCAACACAGTAGGAGATCCACATCATGTTATGTTGACTAATGGAGATATATTTTGGGTGAGTGTCAAACATGCACTCATAATTTCTTCTACCATGGCAACAAGGTTTATAACATGTTGTTAGGCATCTATTCAGGAAATATGGTTGCAAAATTTTGTCACAAGGCTGCGCCTACAGGAAAGGGTGTTGAAAGACCACTCAAATTACGGTGTGACAATGAATCAGCAATACTGTATTCCAATAACAACAGAAACTTGTATAAGTCAAAGGATATTGACATAAAGTTTCTAGTTGTGAAGGAAAGAATTTAGAATGGTTTAAGTGTCCATATAGCACATTAGGACAAATTCCATGATTAACGGATCCGCTCACAAAAGTATTATCACCCAGGATCTTTCATGAGCATACTGCTCATATGAGTGTTATCTTAATTAAGAATATGGCAATACAGTAGAAGTTTGTATTTTATGTATTTAGGTGCTATTTGGTTTTGGACACATTTATGTATTAAAGTATTTTGGATATTTATCTGATCAGATATATGAAAATTTAGTTCATTCTGTTTTCATTATGTTAAAGTACTGATCTCACTAAAGTTAAGGAGGACCAGTTGGAAATAGACATGTATTGATCACATTGCGTATAATTTTTATGCTACGTATCCATGATTGATTTATGTCGTTTAGCTATATTGGTATATGTGACCATTGATGGTTTGGTTACGCTATATGTGACGAAGGCTGCTTTGACCCTATGTTGATATGGATAATGGACGAGATTGTCCGGATATACCCTAAGGATTAAGATAGCAATTTATGAGCTCACTAAGGTTAACACAATTATAAGGTTACATATGTGGCCCAGTGGGAGATTGTTGGAATTATTCAATAATTAAGGGGTCACACATGTAAAATTAATTGTGTTTGGGCTATCTAAATAATTAAGCCAAATTAAAGTGGTCTATTTGGAAAATTGGCTTAAGGGTATAATTGTCATGGAATTAATGTGTGGATACCAGAGATAATTCTAATTTGATGAGGGGCCAAATTAGAAATATCACAACACACATATCTATATATGTGTATTCATTAGGGTTATGGTCCCCAACTTATACGGCCACCAAAGAGAAGATTCTCTCTTTTTTTCTTCTGCATCCCCATCAACAGAAAGAGAGGGACAAAGGATTCGGATTCACCTTTGTCATTAAGGGTCGTAGCAAATTGGAAGATCGAACCCAATAAAGAGACGATCGCTTCAACATCCATCAAGCCAAGCAATAGATTCAGATACGCTTCTGCAATCAATTTAATTTATGTTCTTCATCTCATGAATCGACAGGGTACAATAAAATTTCTAACATTAGTTAGAAAGAAACTTTGCGATAGTTTAGTTATTTATTCGAAAAGACAAAATGTATATTTAACAAGTATAACTCTTAGATTGTTGGATATATTTGACTTTTCTTGTTGAAATCTGTAAACAAAAACAACAAAAATTAAAGTTACCGGCCTCCGGGGAAGTCGCGGACGAAGCACTGCCCTAAGAGTTAATACGGGTCTATGTGCAGACTATTTTCAAATGCTCCTAGTGGTAAAATCCCTGCTCTACCAGTATCTCCTCGTTGCACACAACTTGGAAAGAGTGACCTTGAACTTAGCTCTACCCAGAGCAAGAAAATGAAGAGAATGATAGAGTTTTGGAGACATCGAGTTGGAACAGAATTTAAGTATTTTCTTTTAGATTTTTCGTGATTTAAAAAGGTTGAGAATGCCACAATATATAGAGGGCTCAATCCTATTGCCAACAAACAGAGTATAACTCTTAGATTGTCGGATATATTTGACTTTTCTCATTGGAATCTGTAAACAAAAACAACAAAAATTAAAGTTATCGACCTTACGTCGCACGAAGCACTACCCCAAGAGTTAATTCGGGTCTATGTGCAGACTTTTTTCGAATGCTCCTAGTGGTAAAACTTTCACTCGACCGGTATATCCTCGTTGCACACAACTTAGAAAGAGTGACCTTGAACTTATTTCTACCCAGAGCAAGAAAACAAAAAAAATGATAGAGTTTTGGAGAGATCGAGTTGGAACAGAATTTAAGTATTTTTCTTTTAGATTTTTCGTGATCTAAGAAGGTTGAGAATGCCACAATATATAGAGGGCTGAAACCTATTGCCAACGGACAGAATTCAATGGGTTTAAAAGAAGACGTTATGAAATAAAGATGAAATTCAATGGGTTTAAAAACAGACGTTACGAAATAAAAATAATGAAAAAAAACGTGGTTCATTGAACCTGGACGTTCAAAATATTAAAGAGAAATTAATGAGCTGCAAAAAAAAAATTAGGGTCTCAACCCGAACCCAATAAAAAAATTAAATCGACATTCGGAACCCGCAAATTTTGGCTGAACCGATGTGGGACTAAAGGGATTGAAATTTGAGCTTTTGCTCATCTTGTGTGAGGGAACAAACACACATAGCTAACAGCTCTCTCTCTCTCTCTCTCTCTCTCTCTCTCTCTCTCTCAAGCATTGCAGCAGCTTGATTCACTGATCTACCCAAAAACTGAAGCAACAACGTTCACCTAAATATAGAATTTGTGACCGCAGATATGTGATCCTCCATTGATTCGATTTGCCGTTGAGAACCTGATGCACTTGGGCTTCATGGACCATAGTATTATATATGCCTTCTTTGGGTAAATTACAAAAAACCCCTCGTTAAATTTGTACATTTTTGCTTAGAAAGACCTTTTAGTCAATTTTAGCAAATAAAGACCCCTGCAATATACGACTTGCTCGGAAAGCCCCATACCGTCTGTTGACCATTAGCTTTGACCGCTAATGACATTTAAAAAAATAATAATAATACCTAGACTACCCCCCCCCCACTAGCCTCTCCCCCTTTCTCGTCCTCCCCCTTAGCCCCTCTTATCACTCCGGCCAGCCCCACCTCCTCCTCCTCCCTGTCCCCCTCAGCCTCTTCCTTACTCCAGCCAGCCCCGCTCCTCACTCCGGCCAGCCCCTTCCTCACTCCGGCCAGCCCCACCTCCTCTGTAATGCCCCACTCCGCATGGCGCATTACGCTGAGGCGTTGACTCAACGAGTCGCGTTGACCGAATGAAATATATCGATGTGAATCGATATGAAAGTTACGTTGTCCCGAGCAATACATCGAACTAAGTCGATGCGAAGAGTTGCATTGTCCCAAAGAAATGCATCGAGTTGAATCGATGCAAAGTGCCGCATTGTCCCGAAGGATAAGTGCGTTGAGACGGCTCGAACATTCTAAGAAATCGAATCGACCAAGGCGCAAGTCCGAATCGATGCAAGTATTGATTTTAGTTGGTTTCATGTGCAGGCTATACGTTTATGCTGAAATATTAGAGGTCGATATTTTACCTTATTCAATAAGGGGTCCGCTAAACCAAATCGTCGCCTTGCGACGGACTGAGGCATTGGCACGATAAGCCAAATGGGACATATAATTCAATGAAGCACGACGTGCTCGAATGGCTAAGTCAGGAGAGTTGGACGTGCAACGAACTTATAAAATCGAGCCGCATCGGCTCGACGAAACGATAAAGTGTATCGACTCAAGGTGGAAGGATTGACTATTCTTTTTACTCCTTTATGCCTAAGTCATATATATCATTGTATGCTAAGTTAACCTATCGACGCCACGGGCGTGGTCGGATCGAAAGATAAATCGTAGTGTGTGTCGAACACTAGTTAGAACAATTGGAATGAAACGTACGTCAAATGCATGAGTCGCTATGGAACATTGAATATCGCAAAGGCGAGCGCCTCAGTGCGCAAGCCGCAAGAACATAGGATAACTGTATTCGACGAGTGCCTTAGTGCACGAACCATTCCGAGCCTTCGTGCACGAGTTAGAAATGCTAGCACATTGAAAGACAATAGGCGAGCGCCCTAGCGTGCAAGCCACGAACATTGAACACTAAGTCATAGAATATGAAAATACGGTCGAAACGTGCCTACGTGCACGAGATCATAAAAGATGGCTTCGTTGCGAAAGATTACAGTTGTCACGCCCCGATTCGGGGAATCGCTCGCTTTGCTTCGATTCACGCCGAATCGATCGTCCTCGCTAAGGCGTGATGCCGTACAAGTCTGGAGTTGCACTTGTACAAGGCTAGAACATACACATTTATATCAATTCATCACATTTGAGAAATAAGCCACAGTTGCGGAAACATTGAGTAAGCGGAATAGGAAGAAAATATTCATTTTATTGATGATTGTAGTCAGAATACAACTTTTCTCGATAATATTTGAAATGCCTTTTCGGCTACATTGATTCATGAAAAGAAGTACAACTGATAGGCTGCCATGAAATAATTTCCCGTTCCATACATCATGCCCCTTTAGTACTTGAAGTATAAACAGCTATCTTTGAAATCTCCGCAATACTTTGTGCGTCTTTAGGGAAAAATAACTTGAAAGGAAACAGCAGTTCAGAAAGCTTTAGTTGCGATGTGCGCCCAAGCCTTCTCCAGTACCTGTGGAGGAGGGGTCAGCACATTATAACAATGCGCTGGTGAGCCCCGTTGGCCCACTCAGCTAAACCAACATTTTATTAATGACAAGCATTTTAAAGATATGAACTTATAAGGGACAGGCAACATTTAGAGTAAATCACAATTCAAATGATATGGTAGTTCATAAAACCATGTTTACTTTACCATTGGCCGAATCCAGCTTTCCTGCATAAGATACAGGATAATAATAATATACTTACCGCCCCTGCATAAGACATTGATTAGCATACATTCCCACGATGTGACCAATGGTGTTGTTAAACCATATGGACACTTTTCATTCATTCATTTGCATTTGGGACTTCAAGATAATGAGATGACAGCACAGTAGGGAGCTAGCCTCTATGATGCCTCGTATTACTCATGTTCCCCAAAGCACTTCATTATTTCCTCCTAGGCCGAATCGGTACAGGCGCCCCTGTACCGTTCGAGGAAATTATTGCTCAATCCTTGTATACAAGTTGTCCATGGTCAGGCGATTGTGTGTCCGACTCGATATACACAGTGTGCATAGAATATTTGAAGTAATAGGCAACAAGATCATTCTTAGCATTTCATAACCATCATTCTAGGCATCAATTCAATCATTTCAATGTTCAGTTCATTGCAGTGTAATCAATTCATTTCAATGTTCTATCTCTAGCATCTTAGTGGTATTGACTTGTGGCATTAGCATCTTGATATCGATCAACGGATGTTGTAAGACAATTATTTAGTTGGCATAAAGGAATAGCGAGAGGGACAATACCACCACAGAGATCCACACTCACCAAATTAGAGAATCGGCGAGAGAGAGAGAGAGAAACACTTGCACGCTTAGCCTTCCGTCACGCGTCAGTCTGCATTGGCACCAAAAGATTGATTAATAATCCGTCTCGTTGTGTTCTCTTCTCTCAGAATTCTCAAGAATGAATGCTATACAAATCGATGAAAACAGGCAAGAATCGAATCATCGAAAATCATTCAGAAAAGCATCCATCAAAACCAAGCAGCAAAACCAGCAGCAAAACATCCAGAGAAAACTCTTGGACGCATTTCAAGAGAAACTGATCCATTAATTGGAAAGGTTCTTATGCACTTGTCCGTGATCGATTCGATGCCGACGGTAAGTTTCCCCAATACTCGGTTCCGACCGAGTTAGCCAAGCCACAAGCCTTACATAGTGAACCGCTAGGAACGGGACACTACATAATACACCACTAAGAAAAAGTTTCGTCCTCGAAACTTAAAGCAAAGGTCCTACCTCAAAATTATCAAATAGCGAGGAGTACTTCACTCGCATCTCTTCCTCTAATTCCCATGTCGACTCCTCTACAGCATGGTTCCGCCATAGCACGTTGACCAGGGATACTGTCCGATTCCGCAAAACTTTCTCTTTCCTGTCCAAAATCTGGACAGGCTCTTCAGTGTAGGATAGGTCAGCGCTCAGCTGTAGCTGATCGAAATTCACTACATGGCTTCGATCATGCACGTACTTCCGCAGTTGAGACACATTGAAGACATCGTGCACATCAGCCAGAGCCGGAGGTAGTGTAAGTCGATAAGCCACTGAGGCTACCTTCTCCAAAATCTCGAAGGGTCCAACGAATCTCGGGCTTAGCTTTCCTTTCATCCCAAACCGTATCACACCTCGCATGGGTGTGACCTTCAAAAAGACATGATCGCCTGCTGTAAATTCCAAAGGTCGTCGATGTAGGTCCGCATAACTCTTTTGTCGACTTTGAGCCACTCTAAGTCTTTCTCGAATTAAGCAAACTTTCTCGACGGCCTGCTCCACAAGTTCTGGTCCAAGCACTTGTCGTTTACCTACTTCATCCCAGCATATCGGTGATCGACATTTTCGTCCATACAAGGCTTCGTACGGGGCCATTTGGATACTTGCCTGATAACTGTTGTTATAGGCAAATTCTGCTAATGTGAGATGTGTGTCCCAGTTTGTCTTCGAATCGAGCACGCACAATCTCAACATATCTTCAAGAATCTGGTTTACTCTCTCTGTCTGACCATCAGTCTGCGGATGGTAAGCTGTACCGAAGTTCAACTTTGTGCCCATTGCTGAGTGCAGACTTATCCAAAATTGCGACAAGAATCTTCCGTCTCTATCCGATACTATAGAAGCTGGCACCCCATGTAATCGAACAATTTCATTTATGTAGATCTGAGCCAACCGTTCTACTCCCTATGTAACTTTTATTGGAATGAAATGTGTCGACTTGGTTAATCTATCCACGATAACCCAAATCGCATCATTTCCCTTCTGAGTTCTTGGCAAGCCAACTATAAAATCCATACAGATATTATCCCACTTCCACAGTGGAATAGCCAAATTTTGTAGTTCTCCGCCTGGCCGTTGGTGTTCAGCCTTCACACGCTGACAATCCAAGCATTGTGACACGAATAGCGCCACATCCTTCTTCATGCCATGCCACCAAAATGTGGTGCGCAGATCTTTATACATCTTCGTGCTTCCCGGATGTAAGGAATACTTCGCAAAATGAGCCTCGGTTAGTATTTCCTTCCTGATACTCTCATCCTTAGGGACGCACAATCTCCCCTTGACACGGATAGTGTCATCTTCAACGGTAAAGTCTGACGCCTTTCCTGCTAGAATCAACTCGCGTATCTTCTGCAGAAACGGGTCATCCTTCTGAGCAATCTTAATCCTTCCCTGGAGACTCGGCTCAAGCTGCAATTGAGCCAACTGTACATTCTGCGGACGGATTCTGAACTCGATGCCCATCTCTTCAAGATCCCGTAGTACCTCTTTTGCTATTGTTAGGGACCCAACAAATTTTCGACTCAAGGCATCAGCTACCACGTTCCCTTTATCCGGCGTGTAAGAGAGTGTCAAGTCATAATCTTTGATCAATTCTAACCAACGTCGCTGCCTCAAATTCAATTCCTTTTGCGTGAATATGTACTTTAGGCTTTTGTGATCCGTGAAGATCTCGCAGGACACACCATAAAGATAGTGTCGCCACAATTTCAACGCGAACACAATCGCCGCCAGTTCCAAATCATGTGTTGGATAATTCTTCTCATGCTGTTTGAGTTGTCTCGAAGCATAAGATATTGTCTTCCCATGTTGCATAAGAACACATCCTAAACCAAGTCCCGACGCGTCACTGTAGATCTGAAATCCCTCAGAGCCCTCTGAAAGTGCTAAAATTGGAGCCGTAACGAGCCGCTGCTTGAGTTCTTGGAAACTACTCTCACAGTCGTCTGTCCACTTAAATACGACTCCCTTCTGAGTCAGGCGAGTCAAAGGCGAGGCGATTCTCGAGAAGTCCTTCACAAATCAACGATAGTATCCGGCTAAACCAAGAAAACTCCGTATTTCACTAGCTGATGCAGGCTGCTTCCAGTCCACAACTGCCTCAATCTTCTTTGGGTCAACGGCAACACCTTCTGCCGAAACAACATGTCCTAGGAACGACACGCTGTTCATCCAAAACTTGCACTTACTTAGCTTTGCATAGAGCTGGTTATCCTGCAGCGTCTGGAGTACTTCTCTCAAGTGCTCGACATGAGTCTCCCTGTCCTTTGAGTAGATCAAGATGTCATCGATGAACACAACAACAAACTTGTCTAAGAACGGTCGAAACACTCTATTCATTAAATCCATAAAGGCTGCTGGAGCATTAGTCAAGCCGAATGGCATGACCAAAAACTCATAGTGTCCGTATCTCGTACGGAATGCTGACTTAGGAACATCTTCGGGTCTGATCTTCAACTGATGGTATCCTGAACGAAGATCGATTTTTGAAAACATGGTCGCCCCTTGAAGCTGATCGAACAGATCATCTATTCTTGGCAAGGGATACTTGTTAAGGATGGTTGCTTTGTTTAGTTCTCTGTAATCGATGCACAGCCGCATCGTCCTATCCTTCTTCTTTACAAACAGTACTGGAGCTCCCCATGGAGATACACTTGGGCGAATGTATCCTCGGTCTAGTAATTCTTGTAGCTGCACCTTTAGTTCCTTCAATTCTGCCGGAGCCATCCTGTACGGCGCTTTAGATATCGGACGAGTATCCGGAAATGTATCAATTGTGAATTCAATTTCTCTATCCGGCGGCATCCCAGGTATCTCGTCCGGAAACACATCGGGGAACTCTGCCACAATCTCGGTCTGATTCGAACCTACACCCTTCGTTTGAGTGTCAAAAACAGAAGCAAGGAACCCTTCATACCCTGAGTACAACATGTGCCTTGCTGTAACTGCCGATATTACCATAGGTCCTTGGAACGCCAAGCCGCACGAGTAAGAGAACTCTGTTTCTCCGGTTAGGCAAAACATAACTCTCTTATCCGCACAGTCAATCGTTGCATGACAAGCGCTGAGCCAGTCCATTCCCAAGATGATATCGTACTCTTTGATATCGAGTACAATTGCATCCAGAGATAAAGTCTTGCCTCCAATTTTTATGTAGCCGTTCCTGCAAATCAAAGTTGCAGGCATATCTACTCCCGAAGGAGTGCTAACACACAAAGCTGTCTTTAGTTGAGTCATACAAAATTTATTTTCCGTTGCAAAATCAGAAGAGATAAAGCAATGAGTAGCGCCAGAATCAAAAAGTACTCTTGCAGGTGTGCCTTTATATAGCAACGTACCTGTTATAACATTCTCCGCGGTCTGGGCCTCTGCCTGAGTCAAGGCATAAACCCTTGTTTGCCCACCTTGTTGATTTGGTGCATTCCCAGCTGGAGCCGGTAAGGCTGGTGGCGCTTCGCCATGATGTTGGTTGTTATATTGGCCTCGGTTGTGATGGTTGTTATGCCCACGATACTGATTATTGTTATGCCCACGAGGAGGATACTGATTCCCTCCTCTACTTCTGCAGTCAGCTTCCTTATGGCCCTGTTCGCCACATTTGAAACACTTCACCCGACAATCCTCAGATCGATGTCCCCAACGGTTGCATGATTTACAACGTTCTGTATATTGAGGCCCTCTATTGTCTCCAGTATTGTGACGCTTAGGTGCATCGTTCCTGCCAGCAGACCAAGGTCGTTTCTGATTATTGAGTCCTTGGTTGCTCTTCATTGTCTCACGACTAGCCGGCTTATGAAATCTCTCCATCTCGAGAGCTGTCTCGTACGCCTCCCGGTAAGACGTACATTTTCGAGTTAGCACATCCCGCTCTAGGCCCTCATTCAAGCCTTGCACAAATCTTCCTCGCTTGGCGTCGTCATTCGGTACCATGTACCCAGCGAATGCGACTCTCTTCAAAAACTCTATCTCGTAGTCATGCACTGACATACTGCATTATCGAAGTACAATGAACTCATTCTCTTTTTGTTGTCGAACAGCAGGTGGAATGAATTGAGTGATGAAAGCCTGCTTGAAGGCCTCCCAAGACATCTTTATATCCTGACTATTTCCGCAAAGTGCCTGTCTCTGCGAAATCCACCACTCCTGGGCCTTGAGACGAAGTTGTATAGCGGTACCCTCCACTCTCTTACTGCCCTGAATCTCTAACATTCGGAAATAGCCCTCCAGTGTGTTCAAGAAGCCCATCACCTCATCTGGCTCCTCTTTCCCATTAAACTCAGGCGGGTCGTAACTTTTAAATTCAGAGAACTTGAAGCTTGTCCTCTTCCGTGTCGGCGTCTCAGATTTCTCTGCCGGCACCTCCACGGTCTCGGTTGCTACGGCCTTTGCAGAAACATTGGAATCGGCCGACAGCTTGGTGACAATCTGAGTTAGACTATCCACTTATTTTTGTTGAGCATCCAGCTGCTCCTGAAACTGATATTGAAGCTGCTCCTGAAGCGTGCGATGTTGAGCTTCGCTCTGCTTCCTCTGAGCCTCCATTTGTTTAATCAGTTTCTCAATCGGGTCAGACGATGAATTCGTCTTTGCGCTATCACCCTTGGTCATTCTACAACAAAGAATTAATTCCATTAGCACTCATAAAATATTTATGGGCTTATTGTATGGAACATTATTTCATGCCAGCGCTATCGACACCATCAATCGAGAAAACTTGCATCAAGACTTCCTTTTTGTAACATTTATTTTTGAAATCCGAGGAAGTGAAACCGTGCTCTGATACCAACTTGTCACGCCCCGATTCGGGGAATCGCTCGCTTTGCTTCGATTCACGCCGAATCGATCGTCCTCGCTAAGGCGTGATGCCGTACAAGTCTGGAGTTGCACTTGTACAAGGCTAGAACATACACATTTATATCAATTCATCACATTTGAAAAATAAGCCACAGTTGCGGAAACATTGAGTAAGCGGAATAGGAAGAAAATATTCATTTTATTGATGATTGTAGTCAGAATACAACTTTTCTCGATAATATTTGAAATGTCTTTTCGGCTACATTGATTCATAAAAAGAAGTACAACTGATAGGCTGCCATGAAATAATTTCCCGTTCCATACATCATGCCCCTTTAGTACTTGAAGTATAAACAGCTATCTTTGAAATCTCCGTAATACTTTGTGCGACTTTAGGGAAAAATAACATGAAAGGAAACAGCAGTTCAGAAAGCTTTAGTTGCGATGTGCGCCCAAGCCTTCTCCAGTACCTGTGGAGGAGGGGTCAGCACATTATAACAATGTGCTGGTGAGCCCCGTCGGTCCACTCAGCTAAACCAACATTTTAATAATGACAAGCATTTTAAAGATATGAACTTATAAGGGACAGGCAACATTTAGAGTAAATCATAATTCAAATGACATGGTAGTTCATAAAACCATGTTTACTTTACCATTGGCCGAATCCAGCTTTCCTGCATAAGATACAGGATAATAATAATATACTTACCGCCCCTGCATAAGACATTGATTAGCATACATTCCCACGATGTGACCACTGGTGTTGTTAAACCATATGGACTCTTTTCATTCATTCATTTGCATTTGGGACTTCAAGATAATGAGATGACAGCACAGTAGGGACCTAGCCTCTATGATGCCTCGCATTACTCATGTTCCCCAAAGCACTTCATTATTTCCTCCTAGGCCGAATCGGTACAGGCACCCCTGTACCGTTCGAGGAAATTATTGCTCAATCCTTGTATACAAGTTGTCCATGGTCAGGCGAATGTGTGTCCGACTCGATATACACAGTGTGCATAGAATATTTGAAGTAATAGGCAACAAGATCATTCTTAGCATTTCATAACCATCATTCTAGGCATCAATTCAATCATTTCAATGTTCAGTTCATTGCAGTGTAATCAATTCATTTCAATATTCTATCTCTAGCATCTTAGTGGTATTGACTTGTGGCATTAGCATCTTGATATCGATCAACGGATGTTGCAAGACAATTATTTAGTTGGCATGAAGGAATAGCGAGAGGGACAATACCACCATAGAGATCCACACTCACCAAATTAGAGAATCGGCGAGAGAGAGAGAGAAACACTTGCACGCTTAGCCTTCCGTCACGCGTCAGTCTGCATTGGCACCAAAAGATTGATTAATTATCTGTCTCGTTGTGTTCTCTTCTCTCAGAATTCTCAAGAATGAATGCTATACAAATCGATGAAAACAGGCAAGAATCGAATCATCGAAAATCATTCAGAAAAGCATCCATCAAAACCAAGCAGCAAAACCAGCAGCAAAACATCCAGAGAAAACTCTTGGACGCATTTCAAGAGAAACCGATCCATTAATTGGAAAGGTTCTTATGCACTTGTCCGTGATCGATTCGATGCCGACGGTAAGTTTTCCCAATACTCGGTTCCGACCGATTTAGCCAAGCCACAAGTCTTACATAGTGAACCGCTAGGAGCGGGACACTACAACAGTTGTGGCATAAATGTGGCAGAACTGTCGGATATGACATGATGCCTCGAAAGGTGTTCGGGACCTTCGGATCATTCGGTTGACGAACATTGAGTTGAGGCATGATGCCATTGAACATTGAAACGAAGTATGAAATGTAAGAACATAGAAAGTTAATAGAAGAAATACGAGATGATAAAGTATGAGTCTCGGACTCAAAGACTATGCTTGGTTGTTTGAATAATAGTACGTTGCATGGTCGAATGGAATGGACTTGAGAAAATTGTGATAATCTCCCGTGCACGGGTGTTCCCTCGAACGGTTAAGTGCTGGGGCGCCGGAATCGTTTGGCCTAGGAGGGATATGATCTTTGACAGGCGCACATCCGTAAGACGATTAGCGACCGCTTAGCAAGATGTGAAAAGTCGCAAATGATGATATGCAGCGGTAGATCTCTGTAATTGGGACAACAACCCACTACGAGAGGCGTCGGGCTACCCAATTCGAGAAAAGAAAGAAAGAAAGAAAGAAAAGAAACACCTTTAGTCCATTCTGACACGAATACGCCAACGACCTTCATATAGTTAAGGAACGATGGGTTGAAAGTGTAGGCACATATGAGTCCTGCACACATAGATCCTGCATAAAGAGCACTTATAACATGACAGGGAAGGAATGGGGCGTATTCACCTTGCGTCTGTGCAAGAAAGAGTGCGTCGACTTGGTAAGAAGTCGCGCCACGAAACAAACACAAGATTGCTTGTCTATTTGTCTATTCAATTCGAATAACATGCTTTCCATGATATCATGCTTTACCGCTTTCGAATATGCCATGAAATCGATCCTAAGGAGAATATAGCAAGATCATAAGCTAAGTTGTATGATTGAACATAAATACTAAAATGTTGGTTTAGAAAGTTGGTCTTTTCGTCAATACATGCGAGGACGAACGTACTGATCCCCCACCAGCTCTCATGCAGGGTGCATGGAATGGATTGCTCGCGGCGAAGCTTCGTTTGATCACGCAGAGGCATGGAATGTCGTAGCATTGAAGCGTGCGATCGCATTGACGCTCGGACTTGCAACAGGATTGATGCGGCCGAGATATAGAAGGTATGATGTATGGAACGGTGAAATCCGTTGTGGGCAAGAGAGAACCTGAGTGTTGTAGCTAACCTGGCAAATTTAGTTGGGCTATTGAAAGCCTTTGTAATCTCAGTTCGAATATCAATAAAGATAATTGTTTCGTATATTCTGTTTTTCTTTCGTTGTTGCTATCAACTCAAAGATAACCATTTGAGAACTTGTCATCTTGCCTTGCACGAGCACAACTCCAGGCTCGTGCGGCTTCACGCCCCCTGTGAGGACGATGATTCGGGTGATTTCGGGTCGGGGCGTGACAAATTGGTATCAGAGCTCTAGGCTCAATTTCCTCAGGACGTTTGCTTTGTTTCAATTCCAAAGTGTTGCCCACCACCAATCGAAATCACTCTTGACTCTACTCGATGTCGTACTGGATGTTCCATACAATAAGTCTAATACAAAGTCGGGTAACGTTGCCGCAAGTACTTCGAATTTACTTGATGTTGCGGAGAAAGTCGTGAAACGTTTCATTGCATTGAATGCAACGAACCACAAAATGTTAGTTGCTGCAAGTGCAACAAATTGTGAAATACGATTTAAAATGTTGTTGTAATATATAAATGTTGAATGAGAAATAAAATAATGCACGAAGTGCAATGGGTTGTGAATATTGGTTGCACCAATGCGGGAACTTAAATAATGCATTGCAATGAAAGTGATAAGTCAATATCGAATTTTTGAACAGATTTGAGCATTGACTTTGAAAGTCGGAAATAAATCGTTGCACGAGGTGCAACAGATGTCAAAAATAAAATCGTTGCACGAGGTGCAATGAATGTCAGAAATAAGTCGTTGCACGATGTGTAACGCGTGTCTGAAGTAAATTGTTGCATGTGGTACAACGCATATCAAAGAAATCGTTGCACGGAGTGCAAAGGAGATTGGAAATAAATTTTTGCACGAGATGCAACGGAAGGAACTGAAATCATAAATCGATAGAACGAATCGTTTGGTTGCACACCGAACTTGTGTTGGCAAACGAAAACATTGGCCGAGTTGTGTCGGATTTTGATAGAATCAAAGTTATGGTTGTGATCAAGCACGATCACTGCAGAAATCGTGAGTCGAAAGAGATTGTTGGTTCATAATAAGTATAATACGAGAGAAATGACTTAATTTTTAAGTGGTATATGCCATACCACGTATGCAATGAATGACTCGATTCAGAGTTATGTCGTTAGATTCGGATTCATCTTGCAATTGAGCTTGCGTGAATCGAACTTATATTCGATGTTGCGAGACGGATAAGTTGGGAATTTTGCTAGTGAATTCCTACTCGTTAGGAATCGAACGTAAGACGTATCGTAGAGATTTTGAGTCAAAGTGATTCTTGCCTTGAGCACCGTCGCCTTGATATAAACTGTTATGTCGGATAGATTGTGGCCTTTGAGCAATGTCAATTTAAAGTTCGTTGGGGCAATTTAAGCACGATGTCTAGGTAGTAACCTAGCGGGCGTAGTCCTAAATGTTGACGCATTTGTAAGTCAACAAAGAAAATAGTATCGAGATAAGTTACGAAGTGAAACTTCAGAAATAGTTGGGTAGCGACATCGAGCGCAAGGCGTTGTGGAGACTCATTGTGATCGGATGCGCGACAGCTAGATGCGACGCATAGAATTGATAGTCCCAATAAAACTTACGAAGTGAGAAATACGATTTTGAATCGCATCGTGTGCCTTGACTTTGTTGGATGATCGCGTGTGTATCAATATGCATATGCAATAGAATTGCGAGAACAAGCACTAGAGCCCAAGTCCGATAGGGAGTACGAGAGGGCAAGCATAGGATTGAAGTTACCTGTCAGCTTTGTTCCAATTTACTACCACTGGACTTGGTCGAAATACATATATCTTCAGGACGCCTTGAATGTAGGTACGGATCCAAATCGAGTTGTATACAAATTCAAATCGAACTACAGGAAAGACTTTGGAATGTTAATGAAAAGCTTGCAAGATAGTAGAAAACTGAACAACATTGGTGGGACGAGATCAGGAAACGATCTATAAAACACTTAGTAGGAGTGTTGGTTTTGGTTCAAGGACGAACCTTATTTTGAGTGGTATATTCTGTAATGCCCCGCTCTGCACGGTACATCACGTTGAGGCGTTGACCGAATGAAATGTATCGATACGAATTGATACGAGAGTTACGTTGTCCCGAACAATGCATCGAACTAAGTCGATGCGAAGAGTTGCATTGTCCCAAAGAAATGCATCGAGTTGAATCGATACAAAGCGCCGCATTGTCGCGAAGGATAAGTGCGTTGAGACGGCTCAAAGATTCTAAAAAATTGAATCGACCAAGGCGCAAGTCCAAATCGATGCAAGTATTGATTTTAGTTGGTTTCATGTGCAGGCTATACGTTTACACTGAAATATTAGATGTCGATATTTTGCCTTATTCAGTAAGGGATCCGTGAAACCAAATCGTCGCCTTACGACGGACTGAGGAATTGGCACGGTAAGCCAAATCGAACGTATAATTCAATGAAACACGAAGTGCTCGAATGGCTAAGTCAGTAGAGTTGGCCGTGCAACGAAGTTATGAAATCGAGCCGCATCGGCTTGACGAAACGATAAGACGTATCGACTCAATGTGGGAGGATTGACTATTCTTTTTACTCCTTCATGCCTAAGTCATATATATCATTGTATGCCAAGTTAACCTATCGACTCCACGGGCGTGGTCCGATTGGAAGATAAATTGTAGTGTGTGTCGAACATTAGTTAGAACAATTGAAATAAAATGTACATCAAATACACGAGTCGCTCTGGAACATTGAATATTGCAAAGGCGAGCGCCTTGGTGCGCAAGCCGCAAGAACATGGGATAACTGTATTCGGCGAGTGCCTTAGTGCACGAACCATTCCGTGCCTTCGCGCACGAGTTAGAAGGCTAGCACATTGAAAGACAATAGGCGAGCGCCCTAGCGTGCAAGCCACAGTCATTGAACACTAAGTAATATAACATGGAAATACGGTTGAAACGTGCCTACGTGCACGAGATCATAAAAAGATGGCTTCGTTGCGAAAGAATACAGTTGTGGCATAAATATGGCGGAACTGTCGAATATGACATGATGCCTCGAAAGGTGTTCGGGACCTTCGGGTCGTTTGGTTGAAGAACATTGAGTTGAGGCATGATGCCATTGAACATTGAAACGAAGTATGAAATGTAAAAACACAGAAAGCTAATAAAAGAAATACGAGATGACAAAGTCTGAGTCTCGGACTCAAAGACTATGCTTAGTTATTTGAATAATAGTGTGTTGCATGGTCGAATGGAATTGACTTGAGATAATTGTGATAATCTCCCGTGCACGGGTGTTCTCTCGAACGGTTAAGTGTCGGGGCGCCGGAACCGTTTGGCCTAGGAGGGATATGATCTTTGATAGGCGCACATCCGTAAGACGATTAACGACCGCTTAGCGAGATGTGAAAAGCCGTAAATGATGGTATGCAGCGGTAGATCTCCGTAATTGGGACAGCAACCCACTACGAGAGGCGTCGGGCTACCCAATTCGAGAAAAGAAAGAAATAAAGAAAGAAAAGAAACGTCTTTAGTCCATTCTGGCGCGGATACGCCAACGACCTTCATATAGTTAAGGAACGATGGGTTGAAAGTGCAGGCACATATGTGTCCTGCACACATAGATCCTGCATAGAGAGCACTTATAACATGATATGGAAGGAATGGGGCGTATTCACCTTGCGTCAGTGCAAGGACGAGTGCGTCGACTTGGTAAGAAGTCGCGCCACGAAACAAACACGAGATTGCTTGTATGTTTGCCTATTCATTTCGAATAACATGCTTGCCATGATAACATGCTTTACCGCTTTCGAATATGCTATGAAATCGACCCTAAGGAGAATATAGCAAGATCATAAGCTAAGTTGCATGATTGAACATAAATACTAAAATGTCGGTTTAGAAAGTTGGTCTTTTCGTTAGTACATGCGAGGACGAACATACTGATCCCCCACCTGCTTTCATGCAGGGTGCAGGGAATGGATTGCTCGCGGCGAAGCTTCGCTTGATCACGCAGAGGCATGGAATGTCGTAGCGTTTGAAGCGTGCGATCGCATTGACGCTCGGACTTGCAACAGGATTGATGCGGCCGAGATATAAAAGGCACGATGTATGGAACGGTGAAATCCTTTGTGGGCAAGAGAAAACCTGAGTGTTGTAGCTAACCTGGTAAATTTAGTTGGGCTATTGAAAGCCTTTGTAATCTCAGTTCGAATATCAATAAAGATAATTGTTTCGTATACTCCATTTTCCTTTCGTTGTTGATATCAACTCAAAGATAACCATTTGAGAACTTGTAATCTTGCCTTGCACGAGCGCAACTCCAGGCTCGTGCGGCATCACGTCCCCTGCGAGGACGATGATTCATATGATTCCGGGTCGGGCCGTGACATCCTCCTCCTTCCTGCCCCCCTCAGCCCCCTTCCTCACTCCGGCCAGCCCCCCTCCTCCTCCTCCCGCCCCCCTCAGCCCTCCCCCCCTCCTCACTCCGGCTAGCCCCCCTCCTCCCTACCCCCCTCAGCCCTCCCCCCTCCTCCTCCCCGCACCACCGGAGAGAGGGGAGGGAGAGAGTGGAGGAGGGGTAAAATGGTCATTACATACCCCACTTAACAGCAGTTAACGGAAAGAGAACAAAATGAGCAGATTTTATACTTTTAGGAATTTTAAGAGCACGAAATCTTTTAGTGCAAAAAGCGAAAATCTAACGATAAATTTTTTGCACTTTATCTGCCTTTTTCAGAATCTAAGGACCTCTCTCCAAGATATCAATAATCATGCATGCCCGCGTGAACTTTACAAGTCTTAGATGATCTTTGCTCCGAAGGATGCCACGGGAACGCTTTGATGGGTGGTGACTGGTTCTCTCTGATGGCAGTGGTGACGGCGGTCAAGGCCTGGTTCGGGCTACTACTGTTGGAAGCCGAGAGGTGACGACGTGGAGAGGGCTTGGGAGCATCTAGACCAAGGAAGAGGGGAATTAAGTCAGGTGATGCGAAGCGCAGATAGGGTGTTAGGTTCGTGCGATGCGACGACGGAGCTTTTTGGCTCGACAGGGGCAGATTTGCTGAGACAAGGTGTCGAACGACCTCTGTTCCGAGGATGGGGTCGCAGGGGTGTTGCGGGAAGCTTCACACAGGTGGTGCAAGTAAGCTCAAACGGGGGAGAGGAGATTCAGCTGGAGGTAGTGATGATGACGTGGTTGCAGTAGTCCTTGTCGTTGTCGTTAGTGTTGCAATTGCTGCTGCTGCTGCTTTTATGTTGTCGGTTATTGTTGCTGGCAACTAGGGAGGAAGGTTGTTTACAGATGTAAAGCAGAAAAGTATAATAAGTAGTAGCAGATGTCCAATAATAAGAAGAAACTGGTAGTATTTGAGGAGGGGTATTTTAAGGAGGAGATTATGGGTGTAGCAGTGAGGTGCAGCATCAATTGAAGAACCTTGGGGAGTGTGATAGTTTAGGCCTTGCCGCCTTGCATAGAAATGGTATAGCAGTGAGAGGAAGAGGAGGACTAAAGTGGCACTTAGCTAGAATAGGAATAGGAAAGAGAGAGTTGGCTGGTTGGCTTGGTTGTTAAGCTTAGGAATTTAATAAATAGTGATGATAGGGAATTAGCTAAATAGTTAGGAATTTAGTTATCTGCTTAGGAGAATTTATAAGATTAATAACTAGGAGTTTATTTGTAATTTAAAAAATATAGATAATAGGTATAGAAATTTACTTAAATTCCTCTTTAGTAAAATATTTAATAAAAAGTTAGAATGTAAATTAGTAATAATTTTATTTACTCAAAATTTGGGCAGGACGGGGCACGGGGAGGAGGAAGAGAAGGTTTTTGCAATATGATATGTTAGCTTGTCAGAACATAGATTTCGATGTCCCAATTCATCGACGTTCTACATTCTGGAATGTCTTTTCAGAACGCAGAACTCTGCCTATAAGATGAATCCAGGTGATCATGCTCCAGCTATCGAGAAATCAGTTTTGTTTCACAACATTGGACCAAGGAATATAGATAGAATCCATAAAAGAGAGGTAGTGGTAACCGAGAGATTATGGTAGTTTGCAGGATAGGCACCTCCTATTAGGCAAGATTAGGTTAGGATGCATTCTTAAAAAGTAACGACTAGAATTTTTCTATAATGAGTTCACTATAATGTAATGATTGGTACATTGTGCATGCCATAGATTAAGATCCTAAATTGTAATTGAACCCACGTTTAAAAAATAGTAATCTTTCATTCATATATATTAATGTAGTAAAATACACCGTATAAATAGCCTAGCAGCTGAACTAATCTTCTAGCTGTGCACTCAGGCTCAGAAATTTAAACACAAGAAATAACAAAGATTTGAATAAGTCAAAAAATGAATCATATAAACTAGGGATTCTCTAACATACCCCTCAAGCTGGATCAAAAATGTCTGACATTCCCAGCTTACCAATCAAATCATTAAATACTTCTTTGTGAAATCTCTCTATGTTAGAACATCTGCCAGTTGGTCCTTAGAAGGCACATAAGGCATGCAAATCAAACCATCCTCAAGCTTCTCCTTAATAAAATGACAATCCACTCAACATGTTTTGTTCCATCATGTTGAAGTGGATTATGAGTTATGCTAATTGCCGCCTTGTTATCGCAATACAATCTCATAGGTGCTCCATAAGGTATTCTTAAGTCTTCAAGCAACTTCATAGGTGCTCCATAAGGTATTCTTAAGTCTTGAAGCAACTTTCTTAGCCAGAGTAACTCGTACGTGGATTACAGCTCCAAATTAAGCTTCTGCACTACTCCTTGCAAAAAATAATTGTTTCTTACTTCTCTAAGTGACCAAATTGCCTCCTGCAAAAGAATAATAATCTGATGTTGATCCTCTATCAGTGCCACTTCTGCCCAATCTGCATCAGTGTAGGCCTCAACATGAAGTCTATTATTATTCCTGAACTTCAAGCCTTTCATTAGGTTTCCCTTTAAGTACTTCAGAACACGATACACTGCCTCGAGATGCCCTTCCTTCGGAGAGTGCATAAATTGGCTAACCATACTGAGTAGGCTATATTCGACCAAGTATATGGTAAAATATCAATTTTCCAAATAGTTTTTGATACCTTTCCACATCAACACCATTACCTTCTTTTGATGCACCCATTTTACACGCAGGATCAATAGGAGTCTCAACGGGTTTGCATCCCAATAAACCTGTTTCTTCATGTAAATCCAAGGTATACTTCCTTTATGACACAAAAAGTCCTTTTAACCTAGCAAACTCCATCTCTAAGAAATACCTCAAGGAGACATGTTAATCTCGAACTTCCTAATAAAAAAAACCTTCAATTTATCTAATTCGGCTAGATCATTAAATGTAAGGATAATATCAAGAAACGCCATCAAAATTGCAACTTTGCCTTCTAGTGAATGTCAATAAATTAGCATACGATCTGCCTGAGTGAAACCATAGCTCCTAACGGCCTTTGAAAAACAATCAAACCATGTCCTTGATGATTGTTTCAACCCATAAAAGAGGTTTCTCCAAATTGCAAACTTTGTAGTTTCCGAAGAACTTCTCGAACCTGGAGGCGGAACCATGTAAACTTCCTCCCTCAACTTATACCATTCAAGAAGACATTCTTCCCATCCAGTTCTTGTAGAGGCCAAGTCAAAAACGATCAAACCATGTCCTTGACGCTTGTTTCAACCCATAAAGAGGTTTATCCAAATTGCAAACTTTGTAGTTTCTGAAGAACTTCCGAAGCTGGAGGTGGAACCATGTAAACTTCCTCCCTCAACTTACACCATGCAAGAAGACATGCTTCCCATCCAGTTCTTGTAGAGTCCAATTCAAATTAGCTACAAGTGACAAAAGGACCATGATTGTATTCAGTTTAGCAACTGACAACGTTCTAAAATTCGCTATGCAAATTCGGTGGGAAGGAGGGCCACCTAGCGCCTAGACGCCGAACACATGTTTTTTTAAAATTTAAAATTTCAAATCCATAATACAATTTTGAAATTTGAAATCCGCCTAGTGCTTAGGCTGATTTTTAGAACACTGGCACAACTAAAGCAAACGTCTCTTGGTAGTCAATTCCGTAGGTTTATGTTAAAGCCTTGGCAACTAGCCTTATCTCTCAATAGATACATCTGGATTATACTTAACGGTAAAGACCCACTTATGGCCCACGGGTTTGGAATCCCTTGGTTTATTTACAAGCTTCCAAGTTTTGTTCTTCTCAAGTGCCCTAGTTTCCTCTAAAAGAGCATCATTACACTCTGGAACATACAAAGGGCAAGGTTGCTCTATATCCCAATTTTTCCTGGCCTGTCTTCCTCCTAGAGTAAACACGGAGCTCAGGGCAAGGTTGCTCTATATCCCCATGAAGTAAATAGTGTTAAAGGCATAAAAGAATTGTAAGGGCAGGGAGGACTCGGGTGCAGGCTGCACGGCAGGAAAATCACTAGAATCAGCAGGTGATACCAATGGTAGGGAACCAGAATCCGTGACAAAAGTCTCAATCTCGTCAGACTACCAAATATCTCTCCGAGGAGAATGTCAAAGTAGGATCAACTTTCTAAGAAGTGCATACATACTTATAAAATATTTGTTCAAAATATAATCACAACACTTGTACCCTTTTTTGAGTAGGAGACAATAACCCAAAAACACATTTAACAGATTTTGGATCCAAATTGACCGAAACTGTTTATGGACATGAACAAAGGTTGTAGGTAAGAACATGTGATTTTGACTGATATCTGGCTCCATAGAATTAACCAGACACGATATGATCATGATATTCTTTGCATCCCACACGGCATATGTTTGATCCGTCTTATTAGGAGCTTCCTTTGCACCAGGCAAGTATCCAATTTTCCACGCCGTCTAACAAAAAGCTTCACATATTGCGACCAGAATCAGTTCCTACAGTTTAGGATCTTTTCTGGGTTCCATTGACACCAGGCAAGTATCCAATTTGCACGAAGAAAATTCTTCTGATTTGCAAGCTGAGTAGTGATCTGAAGGCCAGTTTTATCACCAGAATCAGGTCCTCCAGTTTAGGATCTTTTCTGGGTTCCATTGACATCATCCTCTGCCGTGGCCATGGAATAAGTAGAGACAAAAAGACACAGAGGCGAAAAGAAGTTAGCAGCAGTTGTTATTAGGGTTAGATCAACACAACAAAAATTAAAAAGTTGCCCCATTAGGGGATGGCTCTGATACTGCCAGTGCGAATGCAGGTAAAAATAGTTTTTTTTTTCATTCATATATATTAAATTGGTACAATACATCGTAAAAAATAGCCTAGCAAATGAACTAATCACGTAGCTGTCCACTACTAAGAATATAAACAGAAAAAATAACAAACATTTGTAAATCTAAAACAGACTCCTATAAATAGGGATTCGCCAACAATAACATCTAGCTTAGTAACCAGATATTTAAGTTTTTAACATTGCAGAGTATAGATATTAAAATCAAACATAAATTACTTACTGAAACAAGTTTAGACTTCAGATATGATCTCATCTAACACCAAAACCCAATCTGAAAATGGATGTTATTTTATACACAAATTACAAACATGACAGGTAAAGAAAGAAGGCTAATGTTGAATTTTGGGGCATACCCTAATAACAGATTACTAGTTAGGAATAGAATCTGCACCTTAGTTTCCGTCATGAAAGGTGTGAAAAACTGTGCCTAGGAACTGTGGACAACACACTCGTGTCCTCAACAACGGAGCTTGTTCCAACCTGCAGAATTTTGTGAGGTCAACTTTATGCTTTGAGGAAATTGGATAAGGTGGTAGTGACCCTAGCCAAACATTTTTTCATTTAATAAACTAATGAACTTACAAAGAAAAGAGCGCAAAGTTAAGATAAGAGACCACAACAAAACATCCAACAGAAAAATCAAACAAGAATGTCACAGCTTCAACTCTCAGCAATATCCTCTCCGTAGGTAGCTTCCAAGCAGAAACTTCAGAATCATGTCCGAAAGGTGTCACGAGTACCGATTTCCTGGATATTGGAGAACAGGATTAGAAGTAAGTTTTGAAGACGTAAATACTCTATTCCGTAAGTTTCCAGCAGAAAGCAAGCACAATTCGTTTCTGACTTCCTAGGGTTTTTTTTTTACCCCCAAACACCGAAAGTAAAAAAAGATACCAGCCCTATCTAATCTGATCTTCCTTCCAACTTGTCCCCATCTCCCTAGAAAATTATTAATTATTAGGTTCAGCATACATCCGTACCTTCATCACTATCCACTTGCCCAGGGTGTGTTGAATTATTGTATTTCGTGCCCAAGGTTTTGATGCAAGATTATAAAACAATTCCAGCGAAGACGAACAATAGCAAGGATGTGATTATTGATGATCACATGAAAATATCAAATGAGTGTAGCTTAGAAAGTAAAGAAGTGACCTCTTCTCTTGAGAAGCACTTTTATCTTCAGCAAGGTCTCGTCATCTCCTTCACTATTATAGTATCCAGAAACAACATATTTCATAGCCCCCAGGATATACATTTAAGATATATGTGAGTTGACAAGATGGGAACCAAGATCCTGTCCAGAATATTGAGCCCCATGGTAGAAATTTTTTGAATGTGTATCCCTTCTCTTGTACATTCCTTCTGTTTGTCTTATTAGTCTCTGGTTTAATCCCACGTTGGATAGACACCAAAGTGGAGTGATACACTTTTGTTTCATCCCACATTCAATTATGCTTCCTCCGACGCCCCCATCACTTTCCTCCAAAGACCAGCTCCTATAGTGTGTCCTCTCTAATTTACTGCCTACTTCATTACTCATTTATCTACTATATAAGATATCATATATGCATTAGTCATTCTACTCCCCAGGTCCTTAATTATGTAGAGCATATGATCATATGTTTCATAAGGAGGTTGCATCAAGTCCACACAAAACTATTCGTCGTCAATGGAGATATAAGTCCTGTACTTGGCTCAGATTCTTTCAAATAAACTTCCAACCTCAATCGCCGATCTTGTTCTTCTCATCCCTTCTTTATAGCTAACCTTCTATATGTTAATCATGTTACGACGTATGTAAATTTCTCCATAACATCATCTCCATATGTGGTGATTCTGGATCTAAAGATGCATGTAGTGGTTGATGGGGGTCCTGAGGCGAATGGGCTAAAACCATTTGGATGTCTTGCACAATGCATTGGCCTTCGTTTCTACAATTAATGACTTGGTCATCCTACCCTTCTGGTTCACCAAACTATGTGCAGCGATACATGTGAACATTGTATTTTGAGAAGCATCATCATTCTTAGTTTTAATGCCCTAAAAGAAATGATTCTCCTTTCTCATTATTATAAAGATATTTGGGATCCTAATAAGAAACAAAGTTTATCTGTTTTTGTTACTTGAGACCTTCATCAATAATCATTCTCGAATGATTTGGTTTTTCTTGCTTGGTGATTGTTCCAAAAAAATTCGTCTTTCTGAATTTTTCACAATGAAACCAAGATCAGTTCAATAACACTATTAGAACAGTTTCTACTGATAATGCCAAAGAATATCTTACCCAACATATCCAATAAGATTGTGCAGACCATGGAATACTCTAGAAAACTTATTGCTCAAATACTACCCACATAATGAAGTTTCAAACATTATAAGCATGTCTTAGTCGTAGATATCTGATCTCTCCTATTTCAAACGAATGTTCCTAGCAGGTATTGGAACTTTGTCATTCTTCTCTCACCTTATCACAGCATTCTCTTCTTCATTCTCAACAACCACTCTCTATTTTCCATCTTTCTCCCAATCAAGAACATTGTCCTTTGTCAACTAAGTGTTGATTGTACTTGCTATGTTCATTATCCAAGAGCCAAGTATGATAAGTTTGCTCCTCGAGCCCCTAAACATGTCATTGTGGCTTATTCTCTTACCCATAAAAGATGTGTATATTTTTTCACCTACTGAGAACAGGATTGTTACTTGAGCTGATGTCATGTTATTGGACCAACAGACCTACTTCTCCTTACCATCTTCCTAGTCCCACCCTTGAACAGTGTTCAGGATATCGGCTGGTATGGACGGTATACTGTTTTCAGTAGAGAAACGATACAGTATGTCTATCCGATTCATGGAAAAATCGACCAAAACAAGTGAAATATCGGTCGATATTTAGTGTAAGACGGCGTATATTGATATATTTGTTTGGCCATATCATTATTCTTTTAGGTGTAAGACGAATATATATATATATATATATATATATATATATATATATATATAACCTAAGTTCTAACTCTAACTCTTCAAAAACATTTTCCCCCAGCCTCTGCTTCTCTCTTCTGAGTATTCTTTCAATGTGATTTCTACTCAAAACAAGGTTCGCAGTATCGGTATCGGACCCTTCCTATGAATATCGTGATTGGCCATATCGACTGTTTCAGATCGAAGTAAAGGATTTTTTGGCATCAGAATAATTATTAAAATTCTAGGAAAAAAAATATTTTAGACATTTAGACATAATTTTAAGTATTATATGTGTTGTTTCATAATAGTTTTAAAATTAAATTAAATAATAGCTCCCTTGTTGATTGCTTTACCTTCGGTAAATAAGTTTACTTCATATATATGCTTTGCAATCTTACTTTAAATTTACATCATTGTCGATTAGTCTTTTTCGTTCAATTTTTTTCATTTTTTTGTCAAATTGAGTGCGAAGGAGACCGTCAATGTCGGTATCGGTCAGTATCGGATCGGAATATTCCAAACCGTATCGGTATCGACTGCATCGGATTGGTATCGACACATTCTGACCAGTAGGAGAAAGAGAATAGATCATGTTATCCATGGGTCCGCCGGAACGAACTTGATGGTCGGATCCCTCTAGTTGCATTCCTTGAAATTGCGAACTATGCTTCCATAGAGTCTCCGCTTCTCCTTATCTTTGTGCATTTGCTCTTCTTTATTTGCAATTTTTAAATCTTAGCAAGCAAAAATATTGTTTAAATCTCTACATTCAAATAATCAAAAGCTTCTGAGATCTATACAAGTCTACAAAGGTAAGTTTTTCTTTAGATCCAAAAATTTTTGTATGGATATGTTTATGAAATTGTTTAGGATTTTGTATTGGATTGGGTTTTGGAATGATCTAAACTTATACAAGTTTTAATCAAGGCTCCTAGTATCGGAATCGGACCCTTCATATGAGTATCGGGATCGACAATATCGAACTATCGGCAGTTTCATATCGGAATATGGAATTTTTTAGTATCTGAGAGCAAATAATTATTAAAAATTATAAGAAAAAATATTTTATAAATTTAGGCATAATTTTGAGTATTTTATGTGTTGTTTCTTAATATTTTTGAAATTGAATAAAATAACAGTCAACTTTACTGATTGGTTTACCTGCGATAAATAAATTTCTTCATTTACATACTTTTACAACCCTACTAAGCTTTTACACCCTTGACTCATCTTTTTCATTCAATTTTCTCAGCAGATACTGCAAACTATGGTTTTGATCTTCACTAGACATTTGTGGATTTTGGTTTTATTTGGTTCTTCTTTATTTGATTTTTTTCTTACCAAATGTTAGATAAATCACATTGGTAGATGCTATCAGATCTAAAGATCTATATGTAATTTTTTTTTCCTTCACATCTCTTTGTTTGTTTCATAATTTTTTACAAGTTCTTCATAAAGTTGTTGAAGGATGCCAATATTCTGAATTAGGTATTTAGATCCATCATGGTATATGATTTTGAAAGCATATTGCATTTTAGACTTATAAATTCAAATTTCTATGTTGTTTACAACATTAGGACAACTCATTATTTGGGATAACTTTTTTGGGTCCCTTGTTATGAAATTTATGATGAGGTCCTCTTAGATCTGCTACTTTCAGGTTCTTCTACATGCTCCTTGATGATGCTGATGATGATAATTCAACAATCCATGTGATGTTGCCACAGCTAACGGCTATGACGAAGGTAGTTTTGGGCTCGGTGTATTAGCTTTGTATTTGTAAATTTGTTGAAAGTTGTATAGTTTGTAATTTGTACAATTTTGTATGCTCCTTATTAAATTATGCAAGTTACTTTTTAACATTGTACGTCTGGTTGAAGCATAATACTGTTGACATTATTTCTAATCTATATATTGGAGTTTTGTGATTTATTTGTCACACGGTTTGTTATATAATTTGGTTAATTTGGTTTCTTAGCGGATTATATCACCGCAGTGGCGTGGTGAAATTAATTTGATTAATGCAATTAGAAATCCTATCTTTATTGAAAGGCTAAAAAATATAGGCCAACAAAACATTCAGTTAAAAAAATTTAATATAACATTAGGAAAGTAAAGGCCCAGCCCATTGCAACTGTACACAGCCCAACCAAATAAACCGATTAGACCGAACCGAACCAGTAAGGTTCCGTTCAGTTCGATTTTGGACTAACATGGTTCGATTCGGCTTTTCACTGCTTGTGGTTTTCTATGTTTTATAAAAATTCGATTTGGTATAACCAAATAAACCGAATGCTCACCCCTACTTGGGATCACCAATTAAAATGTAAAACATAAAGCACAAAACATGCATAGTTCGGGAAATTCCTCGGATTATACAATATATAGTGGGTATGTACAGTTGCAAGTTCTGGAGGCTAAATGCATAACTTAAGTCTCCGTCATAAATTAACAAAATAAAACTGGGGCTTTCCATTACTCTGAAGCATGTGACAGGAAACCAAGGCCCATAGTAACTAAACATGTATTCAACTTCTCAACTGTCACCCAAGACCAGCGTAGAAAATAGGTACAACTTATGCATGTAATTGGTGAGATATGATATAAGAATAAATATCTGAAGTTAGAAGCAACAACGAAATTTGTAAGATATCACTAGAATGATAGTTTTTTAAGTAGCATACATTGAGAAGGAATGACAATAGACGAACACTCTTTCTAGTGGTGATATTTTCCACAGGAACTGTTGCTCACAGTTGCAACATGATTACATTCAGTTACTTAATTATAGCTAATAAAAGAATTATTATTACACTGAGATAATGTTAAATGTAGCAATATACAACAATAGCAACTCCTTTATCACAAATTTCTGGGATAGCTACATAAATCATTTTCTTCCACTTCCTCTGTTAAGGACCATCTCCTTACATTATCAATGGCATGTCCTTTTTCACATCTCAGAACCAGATTCTAAAGGTTTCCTGGTCTTAGCATGTTATTGAACTAGGATTGATTATTTCCTCCTAATTGGTGCACTGGTTGGTCTCCATTTTAGGTGTCTAAACTATTTGACACAGTTCTCTCATCTTATCTCCAATTGGCACCACCTCCAACTTCCCAAAAATGTAATATCTGTCAGCTAACTATTATTGTATACTTCACTTTAATCTCACATTGCCTGGCTAAAGGAGGATGTCATAGTTTGCTCCTGTAAATGTACCAAGACTTCTCATGTTTTATTCACATCAATAAACTAAAAATTCTCTCTGAATTTCAATATCCATAATACGTCGTCATTCATCCATCTCAATATTCTCATTTCAGCTATGCTCATTTTTAGGGCAAGTTTCCAATATTTCTAACCATAAAGCATGGTTGATCTTATAGGTGTTTTGTGGAATTGTCCTTTCAGCTCAAGGGGCTCAAGGGTATAGGGGTGAGCATATAACGGTTGAAAACCTAAAACTGAACAGAAGCGAACCAAAATATGACAAATGGTTCAGTTTTTCGGTTATCGGTTCGGTTTTCAGTTTAAAATTTTAAAATTTTGAAATAACAGTTCGGTTTTCGGTTCTTGATCCGGATAACCGAACCGAAAACGATTTAGATTTAGTAATTTATCAAACTACCCTCAATCTACATATACTAATGTTTTGTAACCCCTAGGTGAACGCATTCCCTTCTCCTATTCTCTATCGGTACTTCTTTGAGCACTCTCTCTCTACCCTCAATCTATATATACTAATATTTTTCACACAATGTAATATAATAAATCATAAATACAATAATGCCATATTTTTTAAATTAATTGTTATTTAAATAGGCTCATTTTGCTAAAAATTTGATGGTCCGACACATTGGCCCATGAAACCAAACCAACCGAAAACCGAACCAAATTCAGTTTTTATATGGTTTACAGTTATTTCGGTTTTCATATATACGGTTCGGTTTGAACCGAACCGTTGCTCATCCCTACAAGGGTATGCTGCTAGCACATAAGACTCTGGAGGCACTCTGTTCAACTATGTTGGAATTCTGTGAACAACATTCTGAATCTCTTACTCATGATAAATAATAATTTCAAATAGCAAATAGTATCAGTCTTATGTATGTTTTAGGAATCAATATGGACTACTTTCTTCTCATCAACACAACAATAATAACAAACTTCATGGAACCTCAAGACGGGTGTGCCTAGCAAGTTCATCAATACCTATTGCAAAGAGTTGAAGACTTGATGCCAATCCTTTATGTAAACGAATGGCGAAGGGAAACGGGGATCATATTTCCTCCAACAAATAACGGCATTGAACTTGATCATTAGAACACCAAACTGACATTGAATAAGAGCTCCATAAAAAAAAGGAGTGTACCTCCTAGTGAACATTTGGTGAAATTTGAGCACCAAAAGACCTGTCAAAATCCCGAGTTACAAAAGTTGGTCAGAAGTTCTCTAGTGGAACCACTTCAACAAACTAATGGAAACCATATAAAAAAGATTTTAAAAAAAATTGTGAAAGCAATTATGATAGAAGAAGAAAAGGATAACCTTGACTCAGATTAACATCTGGATGAGCATCTATTGCTATCACTACTGCTCTAAGGTCCTGACGTACATTTATGGTCCACATCCACCAAAAAGAAGTACAATTACATTATCTGGTGGTAGTGAACAAAAATGAATTTGCAACTGAACAGTATGGGCCCAATAAATAATTCTTATACTCAGCAAGCTAACACCCAAATGCCTCCGGTAGTCGTCTTCCTTCCTACTGCCATGGTGCATAACCATACAAGAAAGAAAACTTGCCCATCAAGGAGATAAATTAGCTGGATTCAAATGGCTGTGACGGCTTTGGAGGAGAATTGAGCTCTTTTAATCTTCGAAGGAGAAGCAACACATCTGCTGTTGAACATCCTTGGTTCATTTCACGGGCTATAGGAAATGGAGAATCCTTATTTATCTCCACAAGCATTGTACCCTAAAATCAATATAAAAATATAATCAATGGGTGTTAAGTAATACTGGTAATGCAATTAAGAGTAACACAGGACAATAAAACTACTATATTGTTATAATAACATATCAATTTCCGGATCGAGACATACAAATTAAGAGTAACACAGGACAATAATACCAATGTCTGCAGCGGTCAGTATCGCTATCAGTTGGTATCGGATCGAGACATGCCAAACGGTATTGGTATCACCGTATCGGATCGGTATCGACGAATAGTGCAAACTATGGTTTAAAGTTTGCAATGGTATGAAACCGAAATTCTAATCCAATCCAAAATCCCATATTACACCTTACCTATGTTGGTCTACCGAAGCAACTTCATAGAACCGAGGACGAGTTTCTCCATGTTTCCGGACATCGACATTATCTCCGACCTCTTGTGAATTCTTCACAATATCTGTAAGCTTGAACTTAAATTTTTCATCCTATTGCTTGCTTCTAAAATCTGTTTGGAATTGTTTGTGATGAGATAATTAATCATTATTGTTCATAATTTAGCTTCTGCATAATCTCAAAACTAGATCCATGAATAGAACCCATTTAGGTCAGTCCTATAGTCGAGTTACTTGTCCCCATCTCGATGCCACTCTAAATTCTCATAATACACTTATTTTCTATTATATCTTTTAATATATTGTCATTCATCCATCTTAGCATTCATATTCTGGCTACACTAATTTATGGACATGTTTCTTAACTGCGCAACACTATGATCCATAGTTGGTGTTATGGCATTATAGAGCTTTCCTTTCAACTTCAAAGGCATTTTATGATCACATAGAAATCCATAAGCACTATTAATATACCTGGTAGTGTCATCCATAACGGGCGCAAAAAGGTAAGGGCGTAATTTTGATCCTTGATATAAGCCAATGGTAGTAGGAATAGTTTGTTGTCTACGCCTATTGTTCTCACCTTCATTGTAACTCAACACATATCCTCAATAGTTCCAATATAAGCACTAGAAATTTGTTTTTTCCTCTAAATTCTACCACATTCTCTCTCTAAGTGCTCTTTCATAAGCTTTCTCTATGTCAATAAAAAAAAACATATTAAATCCCTAATTCTTCTCTCTAAAAATTTTTATTAATCTTCTTAATAAGTAAATGATCTTTATAGTGCATCTCCACACATAAAAAAACGAAACTTATTCTCTGATATTATAGTTTGTTTTCACAATCTTTGCTCAGTTACTCTTTCTCATAGTTTCCTGATATGCCTCATAAGCTTAATTTTTAGATACTTATTGCATATACCTTCCATTTTACATAATGGTGCTATAAATTGGACTTTTCCAATCAACATAAAGACCAATAAGAAAACAATGGTCATCTCCTTCGTTTCAGAATCTACAAAAGAGATATCATGCCGTATAGTTCACATCTAGGAAACACGAAGACTCCAAAAATCTTGGACATGTCGTGTCAGATATGTTGGACACAACCCGACACTCAAAAGTACAGGACACCAAAATAGGTTTCATATCTGTCCCCTAAACATGTTGTGTCATATCCATGTCCTTGCAACATCGGTTACACACTCCACGTTATGGTTAACTCCGTTTAGAATCTACCAAAAGAGATTGTCATGTCGTATAGTTCACACAGTCCAAGCTGAACATAATAAGGATGCAGGTACCTGTATGGTTTGTTCCATGGGGTAATTTATTTTTATATAGTTATGTTTTTTTAAAACATAAATATAGTTAGTAATCTAACACTGAAAATAAATTCCATTGTATTCATCAAAATCATAATTCAGTGATTATATGTTTCCTATAGTTGCAATTATATGTTTCCTATACTTGCAGGAATGTTGATACATACTTCGAACAAGGTTCGCAGTATCAGTAATCGATCTTGGATAGGGGTACCGTATGAATGAGCCGAGCTTTGAGAGAGCATCCCCCGCTTTGGGCGAGCACTCTCTACTCGATCTCCTCTCCCTAAGTAAAAAATAGAGCTCAAGCTTTCAAACGAGTCTACAATTAAGCTCAAGCTTGGCTCTCTAAAATATTGGCGAGAACGATCACAACTTGCGAACCACTCTTTTAAACTCGAAATCTTGATGAGCTTGAATTATAGACAAGGTTCTAAACGGCAATAGACGGATGCGCGGCGGAGAGGGTCCGTCTACCGCCTAGACACCGCATAAGCGCACGCCGCCTAAGCGCTTGATACATTTTAGGCATTTTTACTATTTTACCACTATTCTTTTCATTAATATGCATATTTTAAGGTTGTTTTATGTATAACTAAGTTATCGAACAAAGTTCAGTATTGTAAAAGTAAAAGTGAATCATAGGTTCATAATGCTTGCAAAATTGTTTTGCCAAAACATTTAGTCAGGTATTGATTCACCTAAATGTTCGCGTACGCCACCTCACCTCCGCCTATGCCACCAAACCGCCATTGGCCGCCTACTCCACCGTCAACCGCAAAAGCAGTGCGGAGAGCGGCCACCTAGCGCTTAGGCACCGCCTAGACGGCCGCCTAGACTACTATTTAGAATACTGATTATAGACAAACTTAAGCTTGACTTTAGCTTGTTTATCAACTCATGACAGAGCTTTGTCACAAGCCAAAAGTACAACTCAGTACACATTATCAAACTGAAAGTTTCTAAATGGACTTCACACCAAATTGGAAAAGTCTATTAGTGTCTTTTATATAATTATATAAATAAAAACAAGTCGGCTGACGAGATCATGAGCCGAGTACCTCTAATGGGCTCTTTTATCGAGAGACAGTACTATGCTCGTGCTCTCGAGCTTAAAAAGCTCGTCTCAAGAGTTTTTCACCAATCCAAGCTCGAGTGAGCTCGCGAATAGCTTGGTTCGTTAACACCTCTAGTCTTAGACCCTTCTTATGAGCATCGGTATCAGTAGTTTCGGTAGTATGTGAGTCAAAAAACAATAAAGAATTAATTAAAAAGCTAGAAATATATTTCATGATTTAATTATAATTTTTTGTATTAGATATCATTGTTCATTTTACTTTTTTTAAGACAAAATTTGGTATATCGGAATACCCCAGTATACTAAAGACAAAAAAAACTATTTTAAAATAGTAAAATGAAAAATACAAATTCTAAAATAGTAAAATAAACAATACACTGGCTGAAGACAATTTGTTTATTTTACTTTTTCAGAGTTCATTTTACTTTCTTCAAAGAAGGCAATTTTTGGATATTATGGTATACTTAAAATTACACATTTTGGCTTCAGCCAGTGAACCATTAGGATACTGAAATGCCAAAACTTTTCAACAAGATTTGGATCTGTACCACAGTATATTGGCAATACACTGACGGTGTACCTGTAGTATACTGTCAGTGTACAACTAGTATACTGGTATATACCCAAATTTGTCAATAGCTAATAGCCAGCAGACGTTATTTTGCCTACTTGGACTCATGCTAGAAGAATAAGCCAATTGGGAAACAAGATTCAAATACCATCATATTTGGAAACAAATTTTGGCCTCATTGTACATGCAAGTATATGAGGATCATGGTAGTCAAAGGCGCATGGAGCACTCTAGACACAGGGTACATATCGTCCGAGGTGCACTTAAGGCACGCGCTCGAACAAAACGAGGTGCAAAAATAAAAAAAATTATATACATAAAAATAAATAAATCATGTAAGAAATAAAACCAAAGAATGTATTAAAACCTGCGCTGAATTGGGAGCTAGGCGAGGCGACAGCCCACCCGCCTCGCCCAGGCGCACCTAGGATCTAGCTGCTCTTTTGCAAAAATTCTGCAAATATATATGCAATAAATATGTATTTTAACATATAAGCAATAAGTATTAAGCAAGGCAGAGTTTAACTAATATTTATTGTATACAATAATTATATATACAATAAATATGTAGTATAACTAATAAGCAATAAGCATTAGGCCTGTCAATGGTAGCTTATTGGTCGGATATTGGCATTACCATATCCGAACCATTAACTATCGAATATATCCGATAACTATCCGATATCCTATCGGATAGAAGTTTTGGCTACCGTATCCGTTACCGATAATTTTAACGGATATCGGATAATATCCGAACCAATAAGATTACTAAAAAAAATTAAAAAGAGAAGGAAAAAAATTAGAACCAACAGATTTTGTCAAGAAACGACATATTTTCACATTGAAACGACATATTTTGTAAGAAATAACAGATTTCTACATTGAAACGACATATTTTGTCAAGAAACAACAGAAACAATAGATTTTCGATTGAATTCTGAATTCCTGATGGCCCAATATATTTTAAATTTATTAAATAATTTAAATATTATTGGTTCGAATATTATTGGTCCGGATATGACACTTACCGTATCCGTATCCGATATCCGATATGATATCCGAATCCGTATCCATATCCGAAATTTCGGATATTTTCGGTTCGAATACGGATCGGATACGGATTTTCGGTCTACCATTGACAGGCCTAATAAGCATTAAGCAATATGCATTAAGCTAGGCGTCTAGGCGCCTTTTTTTTTCTCTGGTCGACCCAAGAGGGGCGCCTAGGCGAGCACCGCCTCACATGGGAAAAGAAATTCCTAGGTCGAGGCTAGCCCTCTCTGACATGCACACCTAGGCTGCCTATGCGCGCCTATGCTACCTATGTGTGTCTAGACATCGCTTGTGACAACATAGATTAAAACCAACAAAAACATATTAAAACATCACTAAGTAACCCAGCAGAGAAGCAGGAGCAATCAACAGAACTAGCACGAATTTGTATTCTCTAACAATAAGTAACAAAATGAAAGGAACACAACTTTTAGTCTATCTACCAACCACGCTTTTAGTAATTTTTTGTTTTTTCAGTTCAACTGTAGCCAACTTTAGCAATCGTGGAAAGGACTCTCCCTCTCACTAGTATGATGTAAGGTTTATCTCTCTGCCTCAAAAAAATCCAAAAATAAACCCAAAAAAAATATCAAAAGGCGTGCATTTTCTTGACGGTACATTACTACAAGGCGCACTTGAAGAAAGACGCCTTGCCTAGTTAGGTGCAAGGCGCAGCTGGTGCGCCTTGCTGCGATGCATGTCTTAGGCGAGCCTCAGGCGCACATTTGACTGCTATAGTAAGGATATTCTATGGATTGGATGCTTGTCTTTCCAGTTGAGGTTCGCCTCACGATATCGATATTCGTATATGGATACACGTGTGTTTCTCATGTAGCATATTTTCGATTTTTGTAATTTCAGTACCGCGGTCAAGAATAGTAGATTTTTGCGATATGAGTCCTCGACTGTCGGTATTGTGCCATGATAGCAGTTATGGATTTACTGATTCTCGAAATTTTCTCGTTTTGTGTGAATCGATGATCGCACGGGCAATCTCGTCCAATGCTCCAATTTTCAAGAAAAGCTATGATGACATGTAATAAATAGATTTCTTGATTTTTTTAATAATTGGACATTATGGCAGCGTACAGATACAGTTGGCCACCTTCTAGATACTCTTGATACAAGAAATCTCCAATCAAGCTTTTTAGTCTCGTATTGATATCTATAGGTGGCTTGTCACAACGCACTCCAGATTTTTTTTGATCCTAGCTATGTGGGTTTCTAGTCTTGTCAAGATGTGATCTTGTGGTTGTTTAACCTAACCCTAGCATCATTGTTCTAAAAAGTGGTTAGGAGGCCGCCTAGTTCCCCCCGACACCCGACTATACATGTTTTGGAAATTTATGGACTTCTACAATTTTAGTAGATTTTTTGGAAGTTAATTTTATTTATTTGTTGGACCGCCTATATTTATTTGTTGGACCGCCTAGATTTAGCGCTTTTCACAACCTTGCCTAGCATCACATCAGTGCAGACTCCCTCTCCTCCTCTTCCCCTTCTTTACTTCTCTTCTTCTTCCTCTCCTTTTCTTCTTCATTTATTCTCCTCATCCACCTCTTGGGTCAGCCGTGGCCAGCGCTCCCCGGGCCTGTGAAGCCAGTGCTACCATCCCTCGGACGTGCTACCATCCCTCGGACCCCACACGGACAATGGCCCGTCCACATGCAACCAACAACCTTGCTCCTTTCGCAGTTGTTGGCCCGACTACCTTGTGGTCAGCCCCAAGTACCCAAGCCCCCTCCTCCCTAGCCGACCAGCATGTCGTCAATCACATAGCTAGGTCAGTTTTTTTCTAATTATCTGCAATTTAACAGGTCAGATTCTAAGGATACTGAATCCGAGACCAAACCAGATCCGACCCAATTGACTTAACATGGGATGCAGCCGGTATTTTTTAATTGACAAGGGTTATTCTCTTAAAGGATGCCAAAAATAAGGAATACTTCCTTAAAAGTTAAAAGATGCCAAAAGATTACAAAACTAAATGTATGGTATAATAGCATAAGATGATTTTGGACTTCAAGATGATGTTATTTGACCCAAGAGAATAGTTTGTCTTAGAGAAAGATATAGAATAGAAATAAATACACAGGGAATAATTACACTGACCACCCCCTCTCCTTTATAAATTTTATAAAACAAAGGGGTGGTCGGTGTTATAAGTTTCTATAAAAAAAATATATATAAACTATAAGGGTGGTCCATGTAATTAGTTTCAAAGTAGGGGTAGTTTCTGTAATAAGTGTAAAACATAGGGGTAGTTAATGCAATTTATCCTATAGAATACTAATTAAAGAACATTTAACAAAGAGCTCATGTCTCCATACCTCAAATTTTGCCAAGAAAAACTGGAACCTTTTCATGGCCTCCCTCATAACTGTTGCTGTCTGCTTATCTGAAGAAGAAAGAGCAGCAGTGACCTCTTCTGGACGATGCCCTATACCCTTCTCGACAACCTAAGAATGCACCATGACCTTTTGAATATATATTTTACAAAATGATATAAGGGTCGGGTAACTTAAGAAAAGTGATAGTTATGCTAACTTGGTGAGCAATGGTCACTTCATTGATCAGACTGCCATCATCGACGTAAACTTGGAGTTCATACTTACTCCGTTGTTTATACTGGAAACACTTTACCCCAGTCAAAGTACACTGCAGAATTTCCATTATAAAAATCTCAGCACAACATAATTCCTTAAGTAACCAAAACTCTGGCGTTTCTACAATTAATCAATAAGCAGTCTTGTAGCAACAAACAAAAAGAAAGAATAAACATTAAAAACATCTTATTTTTCAGATTAAAATACTTGAATATTTTGTAACTGAAACTACAGTTAATTCCCAACTCACAACAGATATATCAAACAGTTCAAGGTGTGCTTAATTGGGAGATCCGATTTGTAGTATAGAAATTTCTCTGCTCCCTATGTTTTTTTATGAAACCTTTTCCCTATGTTTTGATACTATTCAATAAGGATATCATCTTTATTCAAAAGAAACATACCATATGGATAGTGCACCCTAGTGTCAGAAGTATCATATAATTTGAATCTAATGAACTAATTGCACTTAACATTGTTTAGGATTATAAAAATGAAATGTTCATCTGAATCATCGATCAAATATCATGACAAGGTTATCATGCCAGTAGAACTTTCACTACGTTTTGCTCCATCTTATGATTTCCAAGCTCAATTCAACTTTGTTTTCTACAAATTCAAAGGCTCATTGCACACTGGATGAAACTCAAAGAATGCACATCAAGGATACTAAACATGTCCATTGAGAAGCATACTGTGTTTCGATGGAACCATATAGTTGAAAGCTGATTAGCTGAGAATACAATCAAGCAGCGTAGGGTTATTTTCTGAGTCAGGAACTAACCTTAATTGTTCCCTGAATGAAAGTTACATGGTCCTTTTGAGTGACCCATTTTGCCAACAAGCAAGCCAAATATGTAAAAGGCATTTCTTTATCACCACTCAGAATAAGTGGGTGCTCCAGATCATCAACATCATCCTCCACATCCAATGCAATGGTGTCCTCTGTCGTTGAAGTGGTAGAAATAGTTGTATTCGGTTCAGCATGGTGTATGCTGTTGGCAGCAGGAGGTTCTTCAATAAAGCTTACAGTATTAGGAGGAACAAGAGAGTCTGGGAGGGTGCTTCCTTCAATGCCTCGAGCATTTGATTCCTCTATTGTGTTCCTTCGTATGTTGCCAACATGAGAATCTCCAATGATGCTACTTCCGGCACCACTCGTTAAAGACCCAATGGTGGCAGCTGCAAAATGTTAGAAATGCCTAAGCAGATAATTTTTAACTGAGACAAAAAATATATATTATATTGCAGATGCAAAAACACATCCATGCATAAACATGTATATAACTCAGCCTATGTTGCAGGAGTATGGATACGATACTAATACAGGATAGTGACATTTTCAAACAAGTACAATGTAATTGCCTATGTTGCACGAATACGGATACGGACACAATTTTCCCGTGTCTGTGCAACAGAGAACTCAGCCAAAAACAACAAACTCTTCATCACAAATTTTCACGTCGAATAATAAAACCATATCTTCCATTCAGTGATATAAAGGACAGAATATATACAATGGCAATGCGTATAACTCAAGAAGCTTGTTGAAGAAATATGGATGCAAGATTAATAACTGATAGCTAGATAAGACAATATACTACAGTTGTAGGGGAAATAGTAAGAGATGAGAATTAACTGTTCAGTGTAGATGGATGCATTTATCAAGCAGTGATTAGGCATGTGTGCCTCAGTTATGAAAAATATGATCAACTCATGGTAAAGGACAACCCAGTGTTTCGGTATGCATTCATCTATACTGAACTATAAAAATAGAGAATGGAAAATTTTGACATTGGGTACTACAGTTGCAAAATTGATCCCTGTTTAAGTACAAAATGTTCAAAGCACTCAACGTACACTAACAAGCTTGCAACTTCTTCTGATTTGTATACTATGTTGTTACAGGCGACGCCTAGGTGTCTAGGATAAGGGAAGGGCGCCTCGACCAGGAGAAATTATCTCCGTGTCTGGCGATGGGCGCCTAGGCGCGCCTAGGCGGACGCCTAGGGTCGACCAGGGAAAGTGAGGCGGAGAAGGCGTCTTAATATCTTATATTGTTATAAGTACATACAAATTTATCAACTGTTCATGTTAATGTTAATTGTGTATATTAGTTATCAACTATTCTTGACAAATCAATTGTTCTTGTATACTGTTATATTGTTGATGGTTAATATCTTATACTTTTACAAGTATATAAATTATACATAAGTACATAATTGCACTGTATGCTATATTGTATTTTTTCCTGTACATAATCATCTATGATCTGGACGGACGCCTAGGCGAGGCGGGTAGGCTGTCGCCTCGCCTCGCCTAACGCCCAATACAACATAGCTTGTATATATGATTAGGCATTTGGAACATAAAAAAAATTAATGTTTGTGGAAAAGGTTATGTTGCAAATAAAAGTAAAATAACTTTCTTGAATAACATCAATATAAGCAAGGTTTAAATCTCAGTTTCAATCTCGACCTGCTACCTAATGTTTCAGTTTCACATATTTCAGAAGGTTCAGCAATTCAGACAGTGTTTTGGTATTGGTTTCAATATTTAAAAATTAGACCTTTATATAAAAGAGACTTTGACAATGCAATGAGACAAGTTTGTCTATATAACAAGTAGACCATAGTGAACGAATTTCTTTTGTTTACAAAAATTAAGGACTATCCCAATGCGAATATATGCAAACCAATCATTTCCCCTAATCCCTTCAAAGGGAAAAGGGTTAGTAATGGGGGATCCACTTGGCATAACCATAAATGCATAATCCACACTTTCAAAGTGATATACAGATGCTCAACATTTCTAAATGAATGACCACGTGGTTTTATAATATTCTTAATCCATCCATCAAGTCGCTTCTACTTTATATTGTTGAAAAACAGTTTATTCTATCATTACTTGATGGATGAATTAGAAACATTCAAACGACAAGATGTTTCTTTTATAGATATTTTAAAGCATGTAGATCACTTTGAACGGTACATATCATGCTTTATATTACCTTGCTTGAGTTAATCGGGTTCCACCTTAGGATATTTCCTCGAGGGGTTGAGGGGGCGTGTGGGCTTAGAAACCGTTTCGCCTTAGTTACTACACTATAAACAATGGCCAAACTAGTAAAAAGGACACGGAGGCTACGGCACCAGATACATTATAAGGGATATATGCCATCACATGTACTTCGTTAATTGGATCATGCAATTTTCACCCTATGGTTGTTGGGAGTTGCTTAGCGTTGCTTGATTTATTGGATTTTTACCACAAAAGACATGGAAACCACTTGTATGATTCTGATCTATTGCAAAATGAATACATACATTACAATGAATCAATATATGAAAAAGAGGCACATTTAAGGGGCAATTTGGTATGCATATTGCAATGTTCCTAGAAATTTCAAATTGCTATAAATAATGTCCCCGAGCATCAAATTCATGAGTATTTATTTTTAATATGTTTGGAATAATACATATTATTCCCAGGAATATAGAATTTGTGTTAAGTGCCATAAATAAAATACAATGAATATGACATTTATGAGCATAATTTTCCAAAATTGTCCCTACCTCACAAAATTACATGAAAATAATATGACTAAGTTGGGTCGAGTTTGGGTCTAATCAAGTTGGGTCAAGTTGGTCAAATTTGTGTAAGGTTTGGGCCGGGTCCGAGTTCGGCTCGCGTTGGGTCTAGTTGAGTCTCGTCGGGTTTGGGTCCAATCATGTCATGTTCACTCTGGATCCAAGATCGGTTCAAGTTGACTTTGGATCTGAGTTAGGTCGGTAAGGTTTAGGTCTAGTCCAAGGTTCACAGTATCGGTATCGAAATCGGACCCTTCCTATGAGTATTGGGATCGATGGTATTAGTAGTATCGGCGGTTTCGGATCGGAGTATGGAATTATTTTGTATCGGTAAATTATTAAAATTTTGGAACAATATTTTATACATTCATGCATAATCTTAAGTATTTTTGGTGTTGTTTCTTAGTAGTTTTTGGTATTGAAAAAAATAATAGTCACTTTTGCTGATTGGTTTACCTGCGATAAATAAGTTTTTTTCATGCTTTTACAACTTTGCTATGCTTTTTTACACCTTTGCTTATGTCTTCTGTTTTCAATTTTCTCAGTCATATTGAATGGAAAAGAGACCCCCAACATTGTTATTGGTCACTATTGGTAGTGGTTGGTATTGGAACAGGACATGCTAAACCATATCAATATCGGTCGTATCATATCGGTCATATTGGTATCAGTCAATACTACAAAGTACAGACTATAGTCTAGTAAGATTTGGGTCAGATCAAGGTTAAGTTTTGGTTGAATTGGATCAGGTTTGGTCGAACTGGGTCAAGATATCGTTGGGTCCAAATATGGTCGAATTTTGGTTGTGTTTGGTCCTTGTCGATTTCCAGTGTTTGTAAGATAGTTTGAACAATCTGAAAAATATTGTTATTCCCGCTAAGTGGAAATAACGAAAACTCACCTCATCATGGGAATAATATTCCTTATATGACAGGAATAATATAATCACATATATATTATCGAGTACCAAACATCCCCTATGGGTCATTTTCTTAACTATATCTAAATCCATGCAAATTGTAATACCCCGCTCCCATCTTCAACCTTGCAATGGGTTTCCCCACTATTTGGCTTAATATTGGAGTTTGATTTGGGCTTGGCTTGAGTACTGATTTATCAAATTTGAGGTTTGATCATGTTTTGTCTCTTGGATTTGGTTGTCTTAGTTGGTTTAACCACTTGGTTGAATGACGCTTGTGCTTGTGCTTGTGCTTGTTCTTGGCTTGGACGTGAGTTTAGGACCCTAATAGTTTTGATTTGGAAAGGGATGATTGTTTGATGGGTCAGATTTGGATGGACTATTAGGTAAGGCCAATGTTTTATATAATACACATTAAGGAGATCTCCTACCAAATTTGATCATATATTTTTAAGATCTTTTGATATCTTAGAAGATCTTTTAGGATCTTCTGATATTTTGGAATCTTATATTATCTTACTAGATTGGATAAATATTGTTAAAAATATTTTCGGTTAATCTCCAAGGTAGTAAAAGGCAATGGCTGCACTCGAGACGTAAATAACGTATTAAAACCCACAAAAATATATTACAAAAATAACCAAGTGAACTAGCAAAGTAGCAGCAGCAGTCAACAGAACTAATAAAAATTTGTGTTCTCTAACAAGAAGTAACAAAATGAAAAGAACACAAATTATAAAATAAAAACAAAACCAATAGAACAATTATTTATCTTCATCAAACTCCATCAATCATCATCATCACCAAGCGCATCGCCTAGTGAAGTGTAAGGCGCAACTGGTGTGCCTTGCTGCAAGGCACAACTGGTGTGCTTTGTTGCGAGGCGCACCTTTGACTACATTGTTAATCTCCTAACCACTTTTGTTGGGACTGTTTCTATCATCTAGTTGGACTTTGGTTACATTTGAAGCTAGGTCAAACCGTATCTTTGGGGATTGTATTGGTTATTTGGGAATAAGAGTTCTATCTCTTTGAAACCCTTTGGAACGGTATATAAAGAGTCCCTCCTCCATTTCATTTGTTCCATATGATTCTACTTTTACGAGAGAGAAAGAGAAGCCATTGTGGAAACCTTGTCAAAGTTTTGTCCAACTGGAAGGAGAATTTCGAAAGAAAGAGAAGGCGAGAACCAAGCGTTGCAAAGGATGTCTACTCTTCTCTTAGGCAATTCTCCAAACATGTGTGTCAATCTCTCACTTCATAATAAAGAAGTCTCTTTCGTCACTCATTTTATGTCATTTATGATTGATACCATAATAAAAAGAACCAAGATTAAAAGGTATAACTTAGTATGCTCGTACGTTATCATTTTGTGTTCTTTCTTTATTACTTTTGGAAAGAGTTGGAATTACTGAATAATAGATCATTGGTACAAGTGGTATGAACTCCTATGACTATTACGGAATTTTAAAAGTATAAATCAACTTTCTTTATAACGATATAGGGATTGGTATTTTGGTAATCTATAATGCTATGATGACCGATATTGATTAGTGTTGTATTAATAGAGGATTATAGAGTGGGATGTAACTCTATGATCCCAATGAAATGGATACAAAATTATGTGTTAATTTTACTCTGAGCCTTATATACGAAACAATTGAAAAATCATTTTGAAACAATCGGGATAACTAGAATGAGATGACCCTAAAGAGGGAATTATGTGTACGAGCGGTGGCTCGAGAATGGTGGAATAGTGGAATGATGGTATCGATTATGTTGTTGAAATGGAATAGAACTTCAGTTATATTTTATGTTTTGTTTCTATTCATTATGCATTCTATATTTTAGAGATAGTTGCACACGCATTGGTCATAGACAAATTGTGCACATGGATAATTCTTTGAACGGTGTCCAAGGCATCGGGTCCATGTCGACCTAGGGAGAAAATTATGTATGTGTCTTCTTCGTAACTAAAAATTGTACTGGTACTAAGAGACCTTTAGTGGGGCTAACTACCTGCACTAGAAGGGACATCGTATACCATTAATATAGTTCGAAAATGCCAACCATTTGTCATTATGTAAAGTGCATTGCTAACAAGATGGTTTTGCATGCATTATACATCCTAACCCTTTGTTTTGTAGGGAAGGAACTTCGGTTGTGGGTAAGAATTGCATGCATTATATTTCATGCATTATATTTCTTCTGTTCCCCATAAGTATAAAATAAATGTGCAGCTTCGAGTTGAATGGAAACATTGGATATGATAATGGGAATTGTTTGAAAATTTGTATACTAAAATAAGAAAGGATTATTAAAGAACTTAGAAAGACTAGCAAGATGACATAATAAATTAATATTATGTTTCACATGATTACTTGTGTTTGGTTTAGGTGGGACTGTTTTTACCACTGATCAGTACATTCCCATGTAGTAACCCTACCCTTGCACGTGCGGGAGACATTTAAAAGCTTTCATTTCTGTCCATCGTGTTTCCTATAGATTAGAGGTATTATGATGTATGGAACTCATTGTTGGATTCACGTCATTGGTTGTAAACTTTATTTGATGGTTTCATTCTCCTTTGAAAGAACCTTAATTCCACTTCCACTGTAGATTATTTAATCCACCCTAAATTGTCTTTATATTATAATTGAATTGTTATGTTCATTACAAATCTTGAGTTGAAATGTTATTGGAATATTGTGAAATGTATGGTTTTATACAAGTCCAATTTAGACTTGTACGACATCACGGCCTTTGGACTATCAAATAATCACAAATGACTTGGGCTAATTGAAATTGGCTTACATTCTATAATTAATACAAACTAATTAAATCAAAATTCAATCAATTTGTTGAATCTTGGAACCTTAACAGTAAGTAAAACAAAAGACATGGTACCTTGAGCTGCTTGTTGAGAGTTATTTGAAGCAAGTGGTGTAAAAATATTTGCTTGTGTTGGGCCATTATTGGTGGGTGGCCAAGCAGCAAGAGTTGCTCTTTCAGACAAAGGAGGTACGGTTCGCCTCCTGCATGGATAGTGGAAAATAAGATCAAGTTCTTAAGATAAGAGAAACAGATCCTATAACTGGATAGATTAAAGAGAAGAAAAATATGATATTGTCAGTACAATGGAGGAAATTAAATATATAACTTCCAAGGTGTTCAAGAAAACAGTGGAGTAGAAAGAATGACAAGTTACTTCAATCAGTATAAATTGCATGAAGATACAATATTAAGAGAGATTCCTCAATGATGTTAAAGTACATCTCTGAATCAAAGTAAAGATTCAGCTGTTGGAATATCTTTCTTATCCATGAAGCATAGTCAGTCCTCAAAATTGAAATAACTTATCTGATATTATTAACAATCTATCATGAGTCTTCATTGGGTAATGGTTTTATAGAAGCTGTTAGGTATTTTGCACAACAAATGAAAATAATAGTGAAGTGTACAATATGATCTATTATAAAGACCAAACTTACGTACCTCTTGCTTCTTGGCGGCTTATTTACTTCGACAACCAGCCTCTGGCGTGCCGCTTCCAGATCTTCAACCACACCTCCAAGAATCTCTGTTACTTCTGGGACAAGCATCAGAAGCCCTCTTCGAATATGAATGTTACCTACAACAACCTGCAGTGTAATATAGAATCCTTCTAAGTGCTATTTGAAAACAAGTTAACAGTTCAGGAACTGCTGCTCTTATTTCTTAGTGGGCTGGTTGCCAAAAGATGAAATTCAAAATAGTGAAAGTTAGGTTAGGAATCATTTTTACAGCTATAATATGAGTCGTCATCATCATTCAAGCCTTCTCCCAACAGAATGGGTCGGGTACGGGGCATAAGAACATAAAAGACCTGATGGTAGTGGCAGGTAGGTAGACCTACCATCTAGATATGAGTGTAAGCTAGTTGGCAGGTAGGTAGACCTACCTTCTAGATATCAGTGTAAGCTAGTTGGCGGGTAGGTAGACCTACCTTCTCGATATGTAATGTAAGCTTATGCAACCAAGGAGCACCTTGCAAATTTCCCTAGACTATAAAGAGTCTAAATAAATAAGTAACAACAAATTTTGAAGGAATGACAGAATTTGAAGGTAAAAGAAAATTCATCAATGAAATATTTTAGAATAAAATTTTCCTACTGACATAAAGGAGACAGAAGCTGCTACAAGGATGTAAGAATTCAAAAGTCCACTCAGACATAGGAGCACTTGATGTGGCTTGTGGGGTTCCAACGGTAAAAGTCGTATGAACTAAGGATGTTAATTCCCAGACTTTTACCGTGTTCGGCAAGTGGTAGTATTGGTTAGGAGATTAACCACTAGCGGATTATGTTTTTTGAGTTGAGTACTTGTGTTATTATCTTTTTCTTCCTACTCTGTAGAAGAAAAAAATTCAGTGATAAGTGCTTACCAATTTCTTAAAAAAATCGAGAATCACACTAAAATATTAAACCAGAAGATATTTCCCAAACAAGCAGATAAATATCATTAAATAGGCTGACAAAACACAAAGTACTAGAGATAATAAATACACCAGAGATGTATAAGACCCTATCTTCATATACCAAAAAACTAACTAATCAACACAGTTTGAGACTGAGTGCATGGATGACAGAGAGTATGCCCACATAGAAATTTGATCCAAGATAAATGTCAAGACTCAAATGGGACACAACTATAAGCATAAAAGTACAGGGCATAAAAGTTTGCTGACAACCAATATAGGATGCTTGGCATATTTATCTCTAAAACAGGAAAAAGTATAGGAACCTAATAACCTAAGCCAGTGTGTTATATTCATAGTCTGCAGTATCAGCCGATACCGATCCAATATAGCCGATACCGATACACTTTGGCATGTTCCGATCCGGTACCGACCGAAATCGATACTGGCCGATACCGACATTGGGGGTCCCTTTCCCAGTCAATTTGACAAAGTAAATTGAAAAAAAAAAAAAAGACTAATCAACAAGGATGTAAAAGCATAATAAGATTGTAAAAGCATGTAAATAAAGAAAACTTATCTATCGCAAGTAAACCAATCAGCAAGGGTGACTATTATTTTATTCAATTCCAAAACTACTATGAAACAACACAAAAAATAGTTAAGATTATGCCTAAATGCGTAAAACATATTCTCTAAATTTATTAATAATTATTTGCTTTCCGATACCAAAAAATCCGATAATCCGATTTGAATCCGTCGATATTGCCAATACTGTCGATCCTGATACTCATAGGAAGGGTCCGATACAAATTCTGATACCGATACTGCGAACCTTGGTTATATTCTATGTTGCATTGATACTCCTCTAACCATATTTGTATTTGACATGTATACGACATAACACTTCCTGAACACTCTGGTCAAATATGGCTTGCTCGTGTCTAAGGCATAAGCTCCAAAGAGATCAAAACATAGTTGAAAATGATTTTGTATGGTCATTATCGAGCCAAACATATTTGAGATACGAGAAAGTAACATTTGTTTGTAAAAAAAAAATTCTAGAACTTTTCGGAACATTATTATCCAAAACATGCATAAATATAGATATTATTAAGATCTAATGTGTAAAATATGTATACAGATATCTTTTCATGTATATATTTAACCGTATCCTTTCCTACCTATATCCAATTTCTCTAAAAATATTGTCTTGAATCCTTATCATGCCAATATCCGAATCCGTGTAAGGGTTTGCAAACAAATTTATATTATATAATCACAACCCATTTCAGCAGCAGCTTGAGTGGAAGTGTAATTTAATAAAACAGATATTGGTTGCTTGTACTTTTTAGTGTTAACATCATTCCTTAGAATAAAGCAGTTACAATGGCATACTTCTAATAAGGGGTATTTGTTGTATTTGGCAAAAAAAACTTAAATACATTAAAATATCTCAGTTCCGTCTAAAAAAATTTAACCTAATGAAGCTTCTACAATATATCTACTAGACGTTTTGTCAAAGGCTAAAGAAACATATGAGCAGTCATAAAAACCTAAAATGGCATACTTCCACTAAGGCATCTATTATATTGAACTATTGACAAAATAATTGTTATCTTAGTACTAGATTTACCATGACATAAATACGAACAAGGCATAGACAAATTGCTATAGGTATCAGTATCACCAAACATATCAAAATATCACTAATTATGAAAATGAGTGAACCTTCGATCCCAAGAAAAACTAAGGACTAATTAATCTATAACATATAATGTTGTATGTATAAGTTCCATCTGGTGCTACAATGATGCCACGAAGGATTGAACAACAGAAACACCGACAGGTCTGTGCGCAGGTTAAATCGAATATAAGATAAGAATATATCATGATATTGCAACTAAAATCACAAGCATATATATATATATATATATATATATATATATATAGGAATTCTTCACCAACGGGAAGCTTCTGAAAGAATTGAATCACACTTTTCTGACCCTGGTGCCCAAGAAGGAGGGAGCGACTGCTTTGGCTGACTTCAGACCTATTGCGTGCTGTAATTATATGTATAAGATAATTACGCACCTTATGTGCAGGCGGATGGGGGGGATCATGCAGAGCTTGGTATCTCCGAATCAGGCTGCGTTCATCAAGGGGAGGTCGATCGCAGAGCATAGCCACCTGGCTCATGAGATGGTGAGGGAATTCAGCAGACCCGGCGGGGAGAAAGCTTGTGTTAAAATGGACCTGAGGAAGGCGTATGACATGGTCAATCGCGACTTCCTCTGTCATCTGATGACCGCCATGGGATTCGCGGAACACAGGGTTGAGTTGATCCGGGAGTGCATTACGTCACCTACCTTCTCTGTTCTCATCCAGGGGGTCCCTTATGGGTACTTCTAGAGCAACCGTGGGCTTAAGCAAGGTGACCCATTGTCCCCTTACATGTTCACGCTGGTTATGGAGTATTTTACTTGTTTGATGGATCTGACAGTGCACCGTGGACGGCTGGTACCTCTGTTTCGGAGGATGGTCCCCCCAGTTACCCACCTTATATATGTTGATGATCTGCTTGTCTTCATCCAGCCTTCGACGGAGGGGTTGCAGACGCTTGCGGCTATTATGGAAGATTTAAAGTCCTTTTCGGGTCTCCAGATGAACAGGGATAAGAGTAGGGTCTACTTCAGCTCCATGTGCACCCGGAAGGAGGAGCGGGCTGATGTTCTGGGCATCGCGAGAAGTGATCTTCCGGTTCGATATTTAGGAGTGCCTCTCACTGTCAATTATGCGCAGGATCAGGATTGCCACAGTCTGGTGGAATATGTCCAGAGACGGGTAGAAGGGTGGCAAGCGGCAGGTCTGTCATTTGGCGGGTGCATTGAACTGGTCAGATTGGTGATCTCGGCTGTGGCCCATTTTTGGCTGCAGTCCATCCTCCTCCCAATGGCCACCATTCGGCGAGTGGAGCGTCTATGTGCAGATTTCATTTGGAGGGGAGGTATGCATGCGATTTCCTGGGACCAGCTATGTCGTCCCAGGAAGGAGGGAGGAGTGGGGCTCAGACCGTTGATGGAGATTAGGGAGACTTCTGCACTTAAGCTGGCCTGGAGATTCATCAGCGGGGGATCTCTTTGGGCGGACTGGATGCACAGCAGATATGTGAAGCAGGACAGTTTTTGGACGTGTTCTACTGACAACAACCATTCAGTCATGTTCAAGACTGTCCTGAGACACATGGGGGTGCTCAAGTCTGCTATTCGGAGGGTCATGAAGGACGGGTCGGGTACGGACCTCTGGCAGGATCCTTGGAAAGATCGGCGTTCGCTATTGGACATCAGAGGAGCCCCGACTCATCAGGAGGACAGGCGTGGTCTGACGTGCTGTCGCATCATACGCAATGGGGAGTGGAGGCCGGATTCTTATCGGTTCAATGAGGAGCTGGGTGGGAGCATTTTGTCTACTGTCATTGATCCGACTTTGCCTGCGGATAGGTGGATTTGGGAGCCGACTGTAGCTTCTTCAGGGACTGGGGAGTTCCAATTTCGTAGCTGCTACAACCTTATCCGACGTACTTTCCCGCTGAGTTCTGATTATGAGTTCGTTTGGTGCAAGGGTCTGGCCAGGAAGATGCAGTTGTGTGTTTACAAGCTGCTACTGGGCCGTCTCTTGACTAGAGATCGCCTGAGTTCTTTTGGAGTGCTGGTTCCGGATCCCAAATGTGTTCTTTGCGGGTTCGAGCCTGAATCTATAAAGCATATCTTCTTCGAGTGCACTTTGGCGTGGCAGATCTGGTTGGAGCAGGGTCGTGTATTGGGAGTGTTCGGCCCCGAAAAATGTGTTGGGGATATCATCACGGCGATCCGAGATAGCAGGGATAGAGGGCAGGACTGGTTCCGAACTGCCAGAGTGCGTCTAGCTGCTGCAGTTTGGCATGTATGGCGGGAGCGAAACCGTCGGATCTTTGAGGGGCTGGTCACCCCTCCAGTTGGCATTCTCCGTAACATCGATTTTGATGTAAATGCTATGGAGAATTGATGAGAGTTGAGTGGGAGTCCCACTCGGGTTGTATGTTGTACGATTATGGTTTTTCATTTGGAATAAAATTCACCTTTTTCCAATATATATATATATATATATATATATATATGAAAGAAAATGGTTGCATATTTGGTACTTCTAGCAGAAAGTAGGCTTCACAATACATCGCCTGGCAAGCATGTCCAAACTGACCAAAACAAACAAGAATTGGGTGTTATCTAATTCTATCTTCTCCAATACTTGGTTCAGAAATGATTATTTCGCATCAAAACTCATACACCAGTGTCCAAAATAAATATGGTTCTATAACAATTGTGCCGTAACAAAATTAAACACGTGGAAAGTTTAGTACAAATAAGTTCTGGATCTGGTACTAGCTAAGAACCATTTTTTGCTGCAGGACAACTAAAACATTAGGTGACGTGGGGATAATTGTATAAGTCATAGGAAATATATATGAAATAAAAAATAACGTTCATAGATACCAACATAATGCTACTAAGAAACTCATGACTTACCTTCAAGCCAGCAGGAGCAAAGACCTCAAGATCTCTGATGGGCTTATATTCCATAGCAAACACACGCTGAACACCATCTGTAAGTGAAAGTTTTAGGCACCTTTTTAACCCGGCAGGTGCATCATGATATCTTTCGCTAAGGGAAGAACAAATGTTGACTATTTCATCAACCTACAGGACAGTGATTATCAGTGTCAGGTAAATAATTTTGAGCTATGCATACTAGCAACATCTCAACACGCAGATAGAGGACGTAGTAAAAGGAATACTAAGTTTTACCAAGTCTCTTATGTAACAAGAAATACCAATTAAAGATGTTAGACAAGTAAAACTTTCATCTAAAGGGGAGAAATAAACTAACATACAATTCATAGAAGAAACAGGTGGTTAGGTGCTTCGAACAGCCAACTTTATTGACCAGCCGGATCTAAAAAAGCATGAAAAATTGCAGAAAATAACAAAAGAGATGCTGCTTAATGACAAGTATATGTGTGTATTGTATGTACATCGAAAATTATAAACAGCTACTTTTGATTCACATATAACCTAAATCGTATTAATGAATAAGAAAGGTCTTTATAAACATATAGTACACGTTTTATATTATACTCAGTATAAGTTACAACCAAGAATAATTATCAATGTCTTAAAGGAATCCTTATTAGTTTAGAAGTGTCAAGAGTGAGCATCAAATATGTATGAATTTCCATGATCAAATTTCCCAGCTCAAAGCTTCTTGGGTTGGACTCCCAACAAGCACTTCAATAGGCGAGCGAAGTGAGCTCTATGTCAAAAGTTTGCGCCACATCGAGACGGACTTGCATAACTCTACACGGAGCAGGTTATGCTGGAAGCTTCTGAAACTTTCTAGAAGATGGTGGAATCCTCTGGAAGACTCAGGAATATTCTAGAAGATGGTGGAATGCTCCAGAAGACTTGGGATCTTTCATGAAGACTCGTGATATTTCTAAATGTTCTAGAAGCCTCCTTATAAATATCTAGGTTATGGAGTTTCCTAGAATGATTTCTAGAATATTCTGTTTTCAGAAGTTTCTTGTAAGCCCTATGGACAATATAAATAAGTGGAAGGCCTCATTTGTTGCTCACCGTCCAAAGTTGTAATCTCTTCTAGTATAGTGAAGTTTTCATACTTCCAATCTCTCTTATGCTCCAATTTCTTCTCAATATCGCCTTAGCAATCTAACTAAGTGGGTTCGAAAAGGCTGGCATGGGTCTTCGAGTAGAAAGTTGTGCGCCGCACGGGTCGAAGTGTAGCCTAAAACATTAAGTCCGTGACAAGTGGTATCAGAGCGAAGGTCGGTTGGTGCAATGCCGACATCCAAGAACGTCAAGGTGTGACCCGCATCGCCTAAGGAGGGGCACGCCAAGACGCACAAAAGGGACAAGAACAAGGAGACTACGGTGGAGCGTAGCATTGCCGATCTTCCCGAGCGTGTTGGGATCATGGAGACGGGTTCGAGGGACATAGAGATGCGCATGGGCTCCATGAAGCAAAGCAACACGAGGCTAGAGGAGTTCTATGATGGATTGGAGACTGACGTCGCTTCGTCCATGATAATCTTTCGGGAGCAATTCCAAGAGATCCGATCCGCACTTGAGGAGGAGCTCAAGGGACATCGTGCGGAGATTAAGGACTTGCATAGGAAGGTCCAAGGCTACGAGGAGCTAAAGACCGTGGTCGAGAGTTGCAGAGAACTCAAGACCAGAGTTGTCATCTTGGAAAAGGACGTTGCGGACGGTGGACCTTCGAGTAGGGAGGCACCGAAACGAAAGAAGATCCATGAACCAAAATCCTTCAATGGGGTGCGAGATGCCAAAGAAGTTGAGAACTTCTTGTAGAACGTAGAGCGATACTTCAAGGCGTTGCACATCAACGATGACGTCAAGAAGGTAGATATTGCTTCACTCTACTTCACCGACAATGCTATTGTTTCTGTGTCAAAGGTGCACGAAAACCGAGAAGAATTTGTGCTTGATAGAGACTTGGAAGGATCTGAAGAAGGAGATCAAGTCTCAATTCTATCCGAAGAATATGAAGTTTGTAGCGAGACGGAGCTTGCGGCAACTCAAGCATATCGGGGCGATCAAGGAGTATATTGCAAAGTTTACACGCTTGATGCTCGCGATATCTAGCATGGACAAAGAGGATCGTTTGTTCTTCTTTCTCGATGGACTCAAACCGTGGGCTGCTCAAGAATTGTAGCAACAGAGGGTACAAAATTTGAACACCGTCGTGGCAACAGCCGAACGGCTCGTCAAGTACATGTAGGACGACAATGATGCCAAGGCCAAGCCAAAGTCCACCAAAAAAAATGGTGGGGGAGAGCGGGAAAGCTTTCCTAAGGAGGGTCCGTCAGAGGGAAAGAAGCACGAGAAGGCCCAACCCGAGTGAGTTGTTTCGTGCTTCATATGCGGAAGAGAATCACTTTGCTCGGGATTGTCCAAAGAGGAGCAAGCATGTTAGCGTCGTCCGAACCGAGGTGGCGGCGGACGAGGAGTGCGAAGTGGAAGCGCACATGAGAGCATTGCGCTTACTCAACGCCGTGAAGACCAAGCCTGCTTTGTCGAGGACTCCGAGCAGGGAGCTCATATACGTTGACGAAAGGTTCAATGGTACGAGCACACGGACGTTGGTTGACACGGACGCCACTCATAACTTTATCACGAATATGGAAGTCTGTCGCTTGGGTCTAGCCTTAAAGGAAGATTCGAGCATGATGAAGGCGGTTAATGCGGAGGCGCGTCCCATGCAAGGAGTGACAAGGGGGTCCGCATAGCGGTGGAAAATTGGTCGAGTATTGCCAATTTTACTGTTACGTCACTAAACTTCAAGATGATACTGGACATAGATTTCCTTATCGCGGCTATGGCAATTCCGATGCCATATTTGAGAGTTGTCGGCTTTATGGGAGAAGGCGTGTCGTGCATGATGAACGAGACGTGCCATCGAAGGAGAAAGCTATCTCCGTCATTCAGCTCAAAAAGGGTGTCGAAGGGAGATAGCACACCTAACGGTGCCCGAGAGGAAGGAGGGCTTTGAGGAGGAAGGCCTTCCGCGCGAGGCCAAGGGTGTTACAAAGGGGCGTCCCGGTGAGTTACTCCTGCGGAGGGAAGTGAGTCGTGCTACCAAGCTGAGCACGAACGAGATGCATGTCGTGGGCTGCGCAGAGGCAGAAGCGACAAAGTGGAGTGGCTCGCGCAAGGAGTTGCAAAGCTCGTGGGGGACATTCAGGTCGACAGAGTTGTAATAGGACTCGCACACGCGAAGGTGTGAAAAACTATGTGCAGCCACGAGACGAGGGTTAACGACGACTCGATAGCCCGCACGAGATTCGTCATGTGCCGATGAGGGCACAGATCGAGGCTAGAGTTGGTGCGGCGAACCAATTTGCTTCCGATCTTGAGAAGATGGACAAATCTGGGAAGCGACGCACGAGATCCACAAATAAGGAACGACGTACAGCGACCATGCCTACGAGAGTGGACGTCGTTCCAAGACTTGGCACACTCGTCGATGAAGGCGTCCATAAAACAGGTGGGGGGGAATGTCACGCACAAAAGTTTGCGCCCCACCGAGACGGACTTGCATAACTCTACACGGAGCGGGATTATGCTGGAAGCTTTTGAAACTTTCTAGAAGATGGTGGAATCTGAAAGACTCAGGAATATTCTAGAAGATAGTGGCATCCTCTGGAAGACTTGGGATCTTTTATGAAGACTCATGGTATTTCTAGATGTTCTATAAACCTCCTTATAAATATCTAGGTTCTAGAGTTTCCTAGAATAATTTCTGGAATATTTTGTTTCCAGAAGTTTCTTGTAAGCCCTATGGACACTATAAATAAGTGGGAGACCTCATTTGTTCCTCACCACCCAAAGTTGTGATCTCTTCTAGTATAGTAAAGTTTTCATACTTCCAATCTCTCTCTTTTGCTCCACATTGTTCTCAATATCGCCTTAGCAATCTAGCTAAGCGGGTTCGGGAAGGCTGGCACGGGTCAAAGTATAGCCTAAAACACTAAGTCCGTGACATTTAGCCCTAGTTGCAAATTAGAATTATATGTATGACCAAGCCCCATCTGTCATTTCTTGTAAGACGAAACAAAGAAATATGCAAGTGCTCCCTCCAGTTGCATGGGGAAAACTTGACTAATCGAGACGATCTTTACAGAACAGAAATGGACGGGACTAAATGAAAAGGTAGAACGGGTCCAAAGTTTTACCTATCAGATGAAGTTCAATTTCTCTAGAAGACAATGGATATTGAGGTGTTAGAGCTCTTATGGAGGGGGAAAAACTATGAGGATGCTGCTGATTAAGGGGCAAAAGTTGATATTTTTTATTTTTTTATTTATTTAGAGTGAATTAGGATATATATTTTTTGGCGACTTTTAAGTATAGACACGAAGATATTGTACCTCTATGACATTGAAAATGCCAAAATGGAGAAACTGCATGTCTTTAAACAAAACGACAATTTCTTTTTGAGGTAACCTTGAAATTTCTAATTATGTATTGAAAGTGAACATCTGACTTATATCCATGATGATTAACAATTTTATTACTTTTAACATTTTTTACATTCAAATAGAGGAAAGGGCTAGGAATCGTAGTTCGTGATATCCACCGATATCAATACGGAAACGCTGGAACTATCAAAACCAACCGATTTAAAACAACTGAACCCCCCCCCCCCTGCAGGAAAACACTCTGAAACTGCCAATTAAGAAGGGTCATATGGACTCCGATACTGAAACCAACCGTGAAACCCCTAAAAACACCCCAAAACTGCCATGATGGGTGCATGGCATGTGCAATTATACAGGAAACTATGTATTTGCAGAACTGCCTAGGCTAGAATTGATATGCAGAACCATTTACAAATTGCGGAACATTTTGAAGATTCCAAATAGTTCGATTTTATCTACCTTTTTGTTTAGCCTTGAAGGGAACTTCCATAATAGTGTTCACATACTAGCATTCTAAACTTCATAAAAGTTCACCTCCAATATGTAATACACATCAAAATTTCAGACCCCATCAGAAGTAAAGAGGGGAATCCCTAACTGACTTTCAACTTGTCCCAAAAATTATATAAAAAAATCCAAACTTTTTTATTTTACATTTCAAAAAATGAAACTCCCCATCAATTTATTGGGGTGTAGTCATAGCCTGATTTTAGGCTGATTGTTAAAAACCTGATTTTGGTATGATTTCACTTTTGACTCATGCGTTCGTCATGATTTCACCCTGATTTCCAAATTCAAATTTGGATGATTGGTTTGAATCATGTTTGAATTCTCAAATTCTGATTTCTAGATAAGAACATTTAAACAAAATAAAGTCCAACAACCATGTTATCCTACTGGTTCCCTAGTTCCATAAAATATAAGAACATAACAAATATGTCCAACAACCATGCCATCTACCAGTTTTCTAGTTCCATAAAATATAAGAACATAAACAAAGAAGTCCAATAACACATGTCATCGTACTAGTTTAATAATAACCATGTTATGATAAAATATGTTCAATTATTTCTCATGGCTTCACTACATACCCTCTAGTAGGGATCCTAAGTCCAAAAATGATGTGCAATTCAGGAATATCCTCATAATTGTTGTCACAGGAAAAAAAAATTCTTTATGTCGATCCTAGCATAAAAAATAATTATATCATTACCAATATAAGGGGTTCCTGCATTAAGGTTTTATACATCATATTCTTGGATCTTCATCTACCTTATCCTCCCATCTAGTAACTTGACGTGTCTCACTTATTAGAAGAAAGCACATTGAAGTTTACATAATGAACATCATAGTGTATCTTCTACCTTTTACGTTAAAATGTTAATTTTTCACATTACAACTGAGCAAAAATCATACTTCAAGTCAGAATTTGTGTCAAAAGAACCAAAGAAGTCTATATCCCAATAATGTATGATATAAAGTAGTAAAGTACTACAGATTTCAGGACATGAACAAGAAGTGTTTGACACATGTCCAAAGAGTTTCCAGGAAGTATACTTGTCCAATGAGTTTCACAGATGACACAACAAGGCACCATGACAGAAGCATACTTTTGGAATTTAACCATAGTGTTCTACATATCTTTGGTGTTGGATATTCCTATATGTTACTATACTAATACCTTTAGCCAATATTTGATTCTATAGATAATCGAGAAAACTTTGATCGCATATCCTTTTTCATCTATTTTCTTTTTCCTTATTTCCTTAAGGTGGTGGATTGTGGGTTTGGTAGGCTACTTGGTTGGTGCACTTATAACCTTGATAAGGTATTTTTACAACAAATACTTGTATGAAGTCTTTATCCCAAATTTCTGGGGTCAGCTACATACTTTCTTTTGTTGCACTTTGTTTACTTGATCTCTGTTTTTTTCCCTTTCCTTCTAAATTAGTCCAAGCTGGCTCACATATCCAGATATAGATATACTCTTAATATTGCATTTGGTGAAGTTATAACGAAACAACGTCAAAGTGTTCTATAACAGGAAGGCAGTAACTGTTGTATGTTGAATTCAAGTTTTTCCTATATTTTACTGATATTTTATTCCTTAAGCTAGATCGTGCATTCCCAATTATAATATGCTTAAAATGCAGAGTGGAGGGTATTAGCTGCCATTCTTTTGCCATAGCAGCCCAACCTCATTTTTGAACTTGTGACCCACTCCCTAGGAAAGATATCCTTTGACGTTTGAGTAGGATGTTTTCCAAGGTATTTCATTTACAATTAATTATAATATGAAAAACATATTGCCTAGTCTAGAACATAGGGATCTACTAAGTTAAAGGGAATACTCTGTAGTACATAAATTGCATTGAACACAGAACCAAATACAGACTTTGGGTACCTCTACTAGTTTCTGTTCATTTTGTAACATAATACCATGGTGTAAAGGCCTTTCCAGTACAACTTAGTTATTTTTCTCAACATATACGAGTATTTTAACTATGTTGACTGTTCATGCCAACTCTTATTATAGTTGAAAAAGCTTCGCAAGTGGGATGGGAGATAATGACTCATTATTATGCTGCATGAACCAAACTGGCTTGTGGAATGGTACTGGAAGGAACGTAGCGGGATTAATGTATTTCATTTGATAAATGACTATCTAAAGGGAAGATATAAGCTTCGCATGGCTGGTGACTTGCAGCACTATATGCGCCATTCCTATGTTCCTCAGATAAGCCTGTGCATGTCCAACACTTACTTGTAAATGGTTGTGGTGGGGCATTTTTGCACCCAACACGTCTTTAGAGACTTCAACAGGTACTATGGGAACTCATATAAGAGTGAGGCCACTTATCCATCTTTTGATGATTCCAGTAGGGTAAGTATACTTGCTAGTTTTTCTTGCACAATATTTATCAAACATACTGCATTTCTTTTATTTTGGTTTTTTTATCTGACCATTCTGAAAAAATGTGCTTCGAGGTTGCATTGGGTAATATCCTAAAGTTCCGCAAGAAGAACTGGCAATGTGATGTCATTGGTGGCTTCGTATACTTTATATTGATCTTCTTCTCTATGTTTCTTCAGGTGACTTTCTTCCAAAATGTATTCTCTTTTTTTCTGCTCGACCTAATTCAAGTGCCCAAGACTCCAAGTTGCCTTTTCTCCTTTGAATAGCGTATAAAGAATTGTTATTCGTAAGAGAAAAGACTGTTCGAGGAACTAACAACTAGGTTCTATGTAAATGGCGGATGGCAGAGAACCTTAGCCAGCACGCCACAAAGATTTTAGAGGAAAGAGATGATACCTAATCCAAAGCTTGGAGCACCGAGAAGTGAGAAATCGTGTCCTAGGTGCTCCTGATCACGAAGAAGGAAGAAAAGAAAGGAAGGGAAGAAGATGGAGAATATATTGTGTCCTAGCCCAAGCAAAGAGTGAATTTTGAAATCAGACAAGTTTCACTTGATTTTGGTTGGCCAAAAAAATATTTATATGAGCCTCCAAATTAAGCTCAAATCAGCCCAAATCAAAATCAGCTTGAAATTCAATCGATTTTACTACGCTCAATTTTGCTTGATTTGAAAATTGTCATTTTTTTACTACATCAAATTTTGAAAGATTTCGGTTGGAATCCGGTGATTCACAAATCCGTGAATTAAGATCCCGATTGAATGCAACAGATTTCCGTTGATTCATAATCACGAAATTTGACAACGTCCGATTATAAATGATTTCACAATCGAGTAAAAACAGGATGAAATCAAGCTACGACTATGCCCCTGTTAGTCTTTGCTGATTCTTCTATCAAAACCACTCAGGTTTGAAACTCTAACCCTAGAAAATGAAGCGGATCACCTGAAGAACGAACGGCCCCTCCAGCTCAGCGTTGTGCATCCCGCCCACGTTCTCCGGCAGCACCCCGGCGCCGCAGCAGTTCATGTCGGACAGTAGGAACTGCTCGAAGCACGACCTCGCCTTCCGGTCGAGATCCATGCTCCCGAACCCCGGCCCCGACCTCTCGAGAGCCGACACGCATGATTCCAGCCATTCCCGCCGGAGCCGGAGCCCGAGTCCCTGTAGAAGCCCGTCGATCAGATCAACGCTAGGGTTAGGGTTAGGATTTGGAGGAGGAGAAGGGTCAGAGAGGAATTCCGGGACGTCGATGAACTCCTCGTCGCCGTCGTCAGATATCTCCTGGGGAGGGCTCGGGGGAGGGGAGGTGAACGGATTAGTGTTAGTGTTAGGGTTTGGGGGGATTTGGGGATTTTCTTCTTCTTCGTCGTCGGAGGAGCTCGGGAGACGGTGGTTTCTTCTCCGGGACATTTCTTCCTCTTCGTCGGAGGAGCTCGGGAGACGGAGGTTTCTTCCCCGGGATATCTCTTCTTCTTCGTCGGAGGAGCTCGGGAGACGGAGGTTTCTTCGCCGGGACATTTTTCTTCTTTTTTCAAAATTTGATTTGTGGGGATTTAGGGTTTTTTCTTTCCTCCTCTCTCATTTGAGGGATTTATAGGCGGGAAGAAGCATTTTTGGCATGCAGGTGCTGACCAAGACCCTAACCCGGGCTTGGGCTGGGTTCTAACCCACATGTTGGCTGTTAGGGCTGTTAGGAAAGTAGTATAGTTATTTCAACCCTTCAAAAACACTAGAGACGATAGTTCACTACATTTTCATTGCAACTAAAATTTCTCTCCTCTTTTAACTATTTGCTTAGTTCATCACTTCTACTTTTACACTTCTACCAGTCTAATAATACCATGTAAAATTCTCAAATTTTATTTCAGTTCATAATTGAATTATTATATTCAAAATATTTATTTTTACTTGGTCCAATCTTTTTTTCTCTTCCTAAGTACCCTACTTATTGCTTATTACTAATACATAAAAATCTTAATAGTGTTACTAAATTCTCCCCCCTACTTAGGGGTGTAAACGGATCGGACGGACACGGACAGTGGACTGTCCGTGTTCGGTCCGTTAATGAAAATGAGTTCGGACGGACGGACACGGACAGTTCATTGTTCAAGTTCGGGTCGGACGAACACGGACAACCACTGTTTATTAATTCAATCGGACGGTCCGCGGACAAATTAAATATATTACCAAAAATTATTATTTTATCAAGATACCTTAATAGTTGGTTCAAAAAATCTAGTTGAAAGAAAATACAATTGAAGGTTATAAAATACAACAAACAATAGTAAAAGGATAACAAAAATCGAGACGGAAAAACAAAAATTTGATGCAAAACCAAAATATTATGACATAATTGATACAAAACCAAAAAGAGTCTCCACTATCGGACTGTTCGCGGACGAATTCGAACCGGACATGGATATGACCGTGTCCGGGTCCAATTTTTAATCGGACAAAAAAAAATGTCCAAGTTTTGTTCGTTAATGAATCGGACGTTTCGCGGTCGAACCATTTATCGAGCCGGACACGTACGGACAACGGACTACTTTGTCCATTTTACACCCCTACCCCTACTTAACTTTTCCCTATGTTTGGGAACATATGAGGGAAGGGAGAGGAAAATTTGAGAGGAAGAAAAATTGAGGGAGAGGAAAGTTAACTTTAACTCTTCTTGTTTGGATGACCAAAAAATGGGGGAGGAAAAGTGAAAAATTAACTTTTGTTTGTTTGTTTGTGGGAGATAGATAAAATTACTGATGTGTCCTTAACTTTTTCATGATTTTTAAAATAATCAATTGATAGGAGTTAAACTCACCCGTAAGTTTTATTTATGAGGTGTCTTATAACGTGAGTTGTAGATTAACTAATCCAGTAATATATATGAAGTCAACTAATAAATAAATCTATAAGACACCTCATAAACAAACAAAAAAAATCTTATATTTATGATTTTCTTTTGCTAGAGATATCTCAAAAATCATAAATATATATCTATGAGGTGTCTACAACTCACGTTTATAATTTTTTTAAGATTAACTATATACATGAGTTGTAGAATTTTTTTTTTAAGATTAACTATATGTAGGTGAGTTGTAGATTAACTAGATTTTTTTTAAGATTAGCTATATATGTTTATATTTATATTTTTATTGTTAGAGATAATACAGTAATGTAAGAAATTTAACTAATAAATAAATCAAAATACAAAATCTTATATTTGCATTAAGATTTAAATAATAAAATATTATCTTTAAAATAATAAACTTTATAGCAATTAAACTCCTACGATATTTATTTATTTATTTTTTAGATGTCTTAAACGTGTGTTATAGATAAAATCAATATTTGCTTAAGATTTAAAAATTGGCTTTTTTGGTTTATATTATGTTTTTATTGTTAGAGATAATACAGTAATTTATATGAATTTAAATTGTAAATAAATCAAAATACAAAGTCTTATATTCGATTTAAGATTTAAATGATGAAATATTATGTTTAAAATAATCAAATCAATAGGCTCATACATGAACATTTTTATGAGAGTTTTATATTACTTGATATGTAGCAATCACAACCGATAATTTTTTTATGATATGTAAGCCGATAGGAGAGAAATATATATACTACCCGAAGAAAAAAAATAAGAAAAAAGAATATGAACGGACAACCTAGAAAAAGAAAGAGAATTGATTTAGGGGTAATTGGGTAAATATTACCCAATTCCCTCAAGCACGTACATTTTTCTCCCGATTTTGGGAGAAAATTTTTTTGGTGGGGCCTACCAAAATTTTTCCTCCAAATTTTACTCCTCCTATTTCTTTCCCCCCTTTCCAAACAACTTAGTTTCTAATTTTTCTTTCACTTTCCCTTCAAATTTTCCCCTTCCTCTATTTCCTCTCCTTCCCAAACGTAATGTAAAGGTTCTCACTGAACCTTAGCTCACCACACACTCACATGACTCATTCAATTCCATCCTTCACTCAACCATTTCATGTGTACTCACAAATGCACAACTCTTGCAGCTCAAAAGTTTTTCCTCAGTCACTCAAATGTTCACAACTACACTGCTCACTTACTTTTAGGTCACTCCATGTCACCTCCGTTTTCCGTATACGTATTTCCAGTATACGTGTACGGGATCATGTCCAGTATTTTTTACTTGTCTTGTCTTGCTAGCTGATTTTGATTTAATCTTGTTTAGGCTCATCATGGTTTAACTTGATTTATTTTGGTTGGCTTGGTTTATTTTGGTTCAACATGCTAAACCCCTACCTACCACCATCCCCCTTTATAAATCTACCTACTTTTCTCTCTCCTCATAAATCCTCATAACTTCTTCTTCTTCTTCTTCTTCTTCTCCTCCATTAAAACCTCTCCTCCTCCATAGGCAAGTACACCTTGCTCTCACTCAAGAACCCATTTGGATGGTTCCATTGGTTCCCTAGCATGATTCTCTTCTGTCACCCCCAGTTTCCAGAAACAGGGGTATTTTTATCATTTTTCACTTTTAAATATTTTGAAATTATTTATTTATTTATTGTATTATTTTGGGGTTATTTGAATCGGGTTCGAATTTCAACTCATTCCGACTTGTATCGGGGACCCGGGGTAGTGTTGACCCTACTGGGCCCACACACTAGTTAGCCATGGCCCACATAATAGTATTTTAGTTAGTGACTAGACTAATTATTTTTGGTTAAGATTAATTAGGATTAGTGATTTTAGAAATGACTAAACTACCCCCAACTTAGAAGCCCTTACTTGTATTAACTATTAGATTAGTGTAGGGGGCTTTTTGGCATTTCCTAATAGGACAAAATAGCCTTTATGGCCAACCACAATAAGGATAGGGTTGAGCCTCCCATTTGTCATTATCCATCTATTTTTCTCTCTCTTGTTCTTCCCCAAATTTCTAGAGAGCAAATTTCTATCATTTCTCCACCAAATCAACTCCTTCTTCCACCAAATCTTCTTTTTTTCTCCTCTACTCCATGAAAGGAAGGAGCTAGCCAAGTTTGGGAGGAATCGGAGCTCGTTCGTGTCCTTTTGGAATCTCTACGTGTCGGTGTCGAATCGGAAGGCTTTTTCCTTTGAATCTCTCCCAGTAGGTATAATCTCTCTTCTAATCTATCCCAACATGCATATAGGATTATTTTGAACCCGTAGGAATGACCCACATGGTTGTATCTCCATTTATGTCCATTTCGTGTCCATTTGGAGGTCATAGGAGTGTCCTTTGTGTTGTGCTTTGTGTCCATGTGGGAAACCCCCAATATTGGACACTTCATGTAGTTGTGATCTATTTAATGAATATTTCCTATTTTAATTTCAGATTTTAGATTCCTATAATATTGCTCTTAATGTTTCATATATATATATATAAATATCTCATGGTTATATAATTCATATTTTCATGTGTGTGTGTATATATGTATATATATATTTTCATGTGTGTGTGTATATATATATTTTCATGTGTCTATATATATATATATATATATATATATATATATATATATATATATATATATATATATATGTGTGTGTGTGTGTGTGAGGGTGTGTATATATACGAGAGATGAGAGAGTGATATAGAGAGGAGAATGGGATGAGAGAGTTTGAGTTTGAGAGAGTGAAGATTGAGATTGAGATTAGAGAGTGATAGAGAGAAGTGTATGTGAAGTGTTTGAGGAATTGATTGAGAGGGGATGAGTGTTAGATAGAGGGATGTGGAGGAGTGTTAGTGAGTGGTGCTAAGGAGGAGGGGAACACCCAAAATAGTCCCTATATTTCAGCCACATTCCAGCCCTTATATGACCCCATTTACAGCCCATAAAAACCCCCCTTTGGACTGTCCTAACAACCCCTTTTGGCTGTCCCAACAGTCCATAATTGCAGCCCCCAAACTCCCCTTCATTCAGCCCCCATAGCAGCAGTTTTTACTGCTGATTTCAGCATGTTAGGGGGGGCATTCATCCCCCATAGCAGCCCCCAACTGCCTCATTTAGCTGTCCTAATATGCACCATATAACAGCCCCTTAACACCCTTGGTTGGCTGTCCATTTTAGCTTCTTTACTGTCCCAAATGGCTGTCCCATTGACCACATAACAGCCCTACAAAATCAGTCCCTAAACCACAGAAATTCCAGTCCATATGCACCCCAAGCACAGCTCCAAACATATCCACATATCAGTCATGTTAGCCTTCAAAAACCTGTCAAAACAGTCCATTCAAACCACTTGATGGCTGCCCCTTTAACAGTCCAATATCAGTCCATTTTAGCACCTTACATGGCTGTCCTAAACCCCCATATTCAGTCCTAATATTACCCTCATACCAGTTCCCATAACCCTTCATTTTCAATCCACAAGTCCACTATAAAACAGCCCATGTATTTACCTATGTGTGTGTGTGAGTGTTGTGAGGTTGTGTGTGTGTGTGTGAAGCCTATGAGGGTAGTTAAGTAACCTATAGTTTAGCCTATTGTCTAATCAAATAGGAAACCTATAGGAAACCTATGAGAGTGATAAATATAGGAGTGTGTCATAAGAGTGAGTGGTGTAGATGAGTGTGGTATAGAAAAGGGTAAAATTCATGATATAGAATAGGGTAATAGGGTAAATCTATACCCCGTATCCTAACATGGTCTAGATACTTAGGATACCCAAATTTCTTAGTAGGTAAACCTTAGATAGGTTGATATCTAGCTACCCTAAGGAGCCTAGGCTAGTATCATGGGTATTTGCAAGGTTTCCTTGGGTTTGGGCAAGGTATCGGGATTTACCTTAGAAGGGTAAATGCTAGTTTTGCCTAGGAATAGGGTAATTGTGTTAGAAGCCTAAGATAGGGTTAGAACTTGATTCCCGTGGTTGGTAATGATCAAATATGGTACTCTAAGACTAGTTTTGACATCGGTTGACCTTTTTGACCAAAAGTCAACAAAAGTCAATCGAGAGTCAAACTTAGCCTTTAAGCGACCCGATTTGACCGAAACCAACCCAGAGTTGACCAATTGACTGAAAATCAACTGTTAGTCAACATTTGACTTGTTTGACCTAGGGTTGACCCAGGGTTGACTCAGTGTTGACCAGAGTTGACCAGAGTTGACTTTTTGACCAAAAGTCAACTGTAAGTCAACCCTTGACCCCGTTCGACCTAGTTTGACTTGGATTGACTCCCAGTGACCTAGTGTGAACCAGTATGAGCCAGTATGACCTAGTATGAACCAGTATGCCCTAGTATGACTCAGTTTGACCTAGATTGACCTAGTTTTGACTTAGACTTGCATTCATGGCTTATATTAGCTTCCTTTTTCAGTATTTAGCCCTGTTTGACTCATAGTATCTTATTTTAGGTTTGTGATCACTCTGAGCGTCTGTTCACCCTATCAGCTCAGGACCACAGGCGAGTACATTTACTGATAGTTTTCATTGTCTTGATATCTGCTATATCCGATTCAGTTGTAGTGTCTTACTTGATTTCCAGACACGATATTTCACGGACTAGTATATGTCGGATCCTGTCATGAGATGTTGTTCCCGGATTACTTGGTATATTGGTACATGACTCGATTTGTTACTTGTACTTGTATAGACATGGACTTGGGAGTGGGCTGATCACCTGCTCTTAAATCCCGTGTCATGACGTGTTATGTTCGGATCCTTTATACTATTCGGGGATAGGGAGTTATTAGTGGTTGTGTGATCAAAATACCCACTTGTTGTTTCACACTTGTACTCGACACTTGTTCATAGCTACTTGAACTTTCCATGGTGACCGGCCTTATCTTCACACTTGTTGTTTCACACTTGTTATTTGTTCGTAGCCGGTCAGATGGAAAGCTTGAACATGTTTCCCAAACCGATCACATGACGCACTAATAATTCAAGGCACCTTTTCATATTTATTTATCCTAAGAGGTTAAGTTCTGTTCGGGAGAAGAGTTACAACCCCGGTCCTTGTTTGGTTTAAGGGTTGTAACTCGGCTCCCGGATAGTTCCTAAGCAATCCTACATACATATTGTTGTTCTATTCGGTACTCACACCTATTATACATTTCCTGCTGGTTTTACCCTGTACTTTACATATCCTTGTCTTGTATTTCATTATACTGTCTCTTATAGCTTTTGTCAATTCATATGGAACTGCTGTTGGTATTTGTACTTGCTCATTTTCCTGACAGGATATCGTTGACAAATTTTACAGATAATCCAGAGGCTGATTGCCCGACCTACTATGGGGTAGAGTCTGATGGATTAGACTTAGATAGTGGCTTGTTGGTAGAGCCACTAGACTTTGCTCACCCTGAGTAGCTAGTTTAGTTAGGTTTGCCTGGCCTGCGAGCCAGCTAGCACTAACAGTTGTAGTATCTATTATATATTTTCTGAGACTCTGGATGTTGTGTTAGCTCTGACTTGTAGATTTTGGACTCGTTTCCTGTTTTATCTATCATATCTCTTTTTATGCTATCTACCCTAGTTTTGATTATGTGATTGAGACTGTATTGCTATGTCACCTCCATTCGGAGTGTATATACTGTACAGGTACATTTATCTGTTTTAATCGTAGTATTTACAGACCCTATATACAGCGTTCTACCGCCGATTCTGCGGCGTAGGCTGGACGTAACCACGTGCCCCTCTTCAGGGTGCGGGTCGTGACACGTTTTTGTGGTAGCCCATGCAGGTCAGAGTCGCAAATAGTGCGATCTCGTAATGGTGCTCGACTTAGAGTACTAATTACGAGCCTGCGTCTAGGATATAGGATCTAGGGTATGGTAGGAGTTACTCAATCACATTTTAGGAAAATTCTGATCTTTTGATTACCATGACAACTCTTCTTGCATTTGAATTCAATTGTCCTCATTTGATAATATTTTATCTTGTGCCATATTGATCTTTTAGGTTCAATTCATCTTTAGGATGACGGTGACTCGTTCTCAGGCGGCAGGGCCTAGTACAGTTCCAGAGAGGTCAGATCCGGGAGGTCTTCCATCTCCGGCTACGGGAGTAGCAGTCGAGAGAGCAGTAGCCTCAGTCCCTGCCCTTCAGGCAGGAGTAGCAGCGGCAGTTCCCGGAGGTCTTCCACCTCCAGCTGGGGGAGCTGCAGTTCAGGGAGCTGCCACATCAGTCCCTGCCTTTCAGGCGGGAGCGGCAGCGACGGTTTCAGGAGGTCTTCCACCTCCAGCAGCGAGACCGTCCATGGTCATCCCTGACATTCTTCTACCGCCGCCTCAGCTATCGACAGATGCTCAGGGGATGATGGCCCTTCTGCAGCAGATGCTGCAGACACAGAGAGCACAGACAGAGGCACAGCACCGGCAGGCAGAGGTGCTGTGACAGACCATGGAGAACTCACATCAGTTAGCTATGGCAGCAGTGGAGAGAGATGCACCGGCTACAGTTTAAGGAGCACCAGCACAGCAGCAGGGTCAAGGGAGGCCCGGTACACACCTCCACTTCAGGAAGATGAACCCGCGGGAGTTCAAGGGTACCGAGGGTATCCTATACGCGGACGACTGGCTAGAGGATGTCCAGCAGAGTCTGGAGTTGGCAGAGGTCCCGAGAGGTCTGTGGGTGACGTCTGCAGCGAGCCAGTTCTTCGATATAGCGCTGACTTGGTACCGCACGGATCCGCATGCGTTAGTGAGGAGATTGTCTTGGGAGGACTTCAGGAAGCTCTTTAAGGAAAAGTTCTACCCAGATGTAGCCTTGACAGCTTTGGAGGGGCAGTTTGCCAGTTTGGTGCAGGGAAACTCGTCGGTGGACGAGTACGCAGCGGAGTTTTTCCGCTTGAGCTGGTTTGTACCCAGTTTGGTTCAGGATGAGGGGTGCAAGGCCCGAAAGTTCAGGAGGGGTCTCAACCATGCAGTGCGCACTCGCACATCTGGACGACGAGACGCGACGTTCGAGCAGATCCTTATGGAGGCTCAGATTGCAGAGGAGGACTTCGGCCTCAAGCCGAAGAGGAGCAGTGACATTCTGGGAGCTAGTTCGAGTGCAGGACCAGCGAAGCGCCCACACTTCCAGCAGAGGCAGTTTCAGCAGTAGCAGCCTCAGTTGCAGTTACAGCAGGCACCGGCGCGTGCCCAGCAGCACCAGGGACAGGGCCAGAGGCAGGCCATCCAGTGTGCCTTCTGCAAGAAGATAGGGCACACCGGGGAGGTCTATAGATTAAGGCTGGGAGTTTGTCTATTCTGTGGAGCTCCAAATCACCAGATGAGGGACTGTGCTGCCCGTACAGCCAGACAGGCGGGCCAAGATAGAGTACGGCAGGCTAGAGGAGGCCAGCAGGGGCGAGCTTTCGCCATGACAGTTGAGCCCACTCAGGCAGTAGCAGAGCAGATAGCAGGTTCCAATCTTTCGATCTCATTTCCGTATTGCTTCCTCATAAACTATCTTAAACTTCGATTCTATCTGTTCTTTGCTCGTTGGATGAAATTTTGTTCTTGTGATGTGACATTTTCTAAGATAAGTCGTATGGGCTAGGTTGCCTCGATTATGAGATTCTAGAATCCTCTAGGGTCATGCTAGCAGGCAGAGTGAGGACATATAGTCGGACTATGGACGTATTCCTAAGGTGTGGAAATTTAAGGTTTTCGCTGCCAAGCTAGCGACAATACGAAAATTTTAAATACCATAATTCTAGAGGTATGTACCGTAGTTGAGGACTCTGTGATTATCGTAGCCTTGCTCACTGGCATGACGGAGATTCTGAGTATCATGATTATTGGACAGACGCATACGATTATCAAATTGCATGAATTTTTTGTGTTTGCTTCGTTTTAAGTTTTTGGATAAATTTTTTTAAGGTGGATAGACTTATATTTGAGAGTAATTTTAAATTTTATAAATTTAGTCATTTAATTCCTACTTTGATTTTTGAGATTTTAATCATTTTAAATTTTTAGCCATGACTTGTGAATTTGAGATTTTACTATTGTTTGGTTTTAATTTCGAGGACGAAATTTTTTAAGGTGGATAGATTTGTCACCCCCAGTTTCCAAAAACAGGGGTATTTTTGTCATTTTTCACTTTTAAATATTTTTGAAATTATTTATTTATTTATTGTATTATTTTGGGGTTATTTGAATCGGGTTCGAATTTTAACTCATTCCGACTTGTATCGGGGACCCGGGGTAGTGTTGACCCTAGTGGGCCCATACACTAGTTAGCCATGGCCCACATATTAGTATTTTAGTTAGTGACTAGACTAATTATTTTTGGTTAAGATTAATTTGGATTAGTGGTTTTAGAAATGACTAAACTACCCCCAACTTAGAAGCCCTTACTTGTATTAACTATTAGATTAGTGTAGGGGGCTTTTTGGCATTTCCTAATAGGACAAAATAGCCTTTATGGCCAGCCACAATAAGGATAGGGTTGAGCCTCCCATTTGTCATTATCCATCTATTTTTCTCTCTCTTGTTCTTCTCCAAATTTCTAGAGAGCAAATCCCTATCATTTCTCCACCAAATCAACTCCTTCTTCCACCAAATCTTCTTCTTTTCTCCTCTACTCCATGAAAGGAAGGAGCTAGCCAAGTTTGGGAGGAATCAGAGCTCGTTCGTGTCCTTTTGGAATCTCTACGTGTCGGTGTCGAGTCGGAAGGCTTTTTCCTTTGAATCTCTCTCCCGGTAGGTATAATCTCTCTTCTAATCCATCCCAACATGCATATAGGATTATTTTGAACCCGTAGGAATGACCCCCATGGTTGTATCTCCATTTGTGTCCATTTCTTGTCCATTTGGAGGTCATAGGAGTGTCCTTTGTGTTGTGCTTTGTGTCCATGTGGGAAACCCCCAATATTGGACACTTCATGTAGTTGTGATCTATTTAATAAATATTTCCTATTTTAATTTCAGATTTTAGATTCCTATAATATTGCTCTTAATGTTTCATATATATATATAAATATTTCATGGTTATATAATTCATATTTTCATGTGTGTGTGTATATATGTATATATATATTTTCATGTGTGTGTGTATATATATATATTTTCATGTGTCTCTCTCTCTCTCTCTCTCTCTATATATATATATATATATATATATATATATATATATATATATATATATATATATATATATGTGTGAGGGTGTGCATATATATGAGAGATGAGAGAGTGATATAGAGAGGAGAATGGGATGAGAGAGTTTGAGTTTGAGAGAGTGAAGATTGAGATTGAGATTAGAGAGTGATAGAGAGAAGTGTATGTGAAGTGTTTGAGGAGTTGATTGAGTGGGGATGAGTGTTAGATAGAGGGATGTGGAGGAGTGTTAGTGAGTGGTGCTAAAGAGGAGGGGAACACCCACAACAGTCCCTATATTTCAGACACATTTCAGCCCTTATATGACCCCATTTACAGCCCATAAAAAACCCCCTTTGGACTGTCCTAACAACCCCTTTTGGCTGTCCCTAAAGTCCATAATTGCAGCCCCCAAACTCCCCTTCATTCACCCCCCATAGCAGCAGTTTTTACTGCTGATTTCAGCATGTTAGGGGGGGCATTCATCCCCCATAGCAGCCCCCAACTGCCTCATTTAGCTGTCCTAATATGCACCATATAACAGCCCCTTAACACCCTTAGTTGGCTGTCCATTTTAGCTTCTTTATTGTCCCAAATGGCTGTCCCATTGACCACATAACAGCCCTACAAAATCAGTCCCTAAACCACAGAAATTCTAGTCCATATGCACCCCAAGCACAGCTCCAAACATGTCCACATATCAGTCATGTTAGCCTTCAAAAACCTGTCAAAACAGTCCATTCAAACCACTTGATGGCTGCCCCTTTAACAGTCTAATATCAGTCCATTTTAGCACCCTACATGGCTGTCCTAAACCCCCATATTCAGTCCTACTATTACCCTCATACCAGTCCCCATAACCCTTCATTTTCAGTCCACAAGTCCACTATAAAACAGCCCATGTATTTACCTATGTGTGTGTGAGTGTTGTGAGGTTGTGTGTGTGTGTGAAGCCTATGAGGGTAGTTAAGTAACCTATAGTTTAGCCTATTGTCTAATCAAATAGGAAACCTATAGGAAACCTATGAGAGTGATAAATATAGGAGTGTGTCATGAGAGTGAGTGGTGTAGATGAGTGTGGTATAGAAATGGGTAAAATTCATGATATAGAATAGGGTAATAGGGTAAATCTATACCCCGTATCCTAACATGGTCTAGATACTTAGGATACCCAAATTTCTTAGTAGGTAAACCTTAGATAGGTTGATATCTAGCTACCCTAAGGAGCCTAGGCTAGTATCATGGGTATTTGCAAGGTTTCCTTGGGTTTGGGCAAGGTATCGGGATTTACCTTAGAAGGATAAATGCTAGTTTTGCCTAGGAATAGGGTAATTGTGTTAGAAGCCTAAGATAGAGTTAGAACTTGATTCCCGTGGTTGGTAATGATCAAATATGGTACTCTAAGACTAGTTTTGACGTCGGTTGACCTTTTTGACCAAAAGTCAACAAAAGTCAACCGAGAGTCAAACTTAGCCTTTAAGCGACCCGATTTGACCGAAACTAACCCAGAGTTGACCAGTTGACTGAAAATCAACTGTTAGTCAACATTTGACTTGTTTGACCTAGGGTTGACCCAGGGTTGACTCAGTGTTGACCAGAGTTGACCAGAGTTGACTTTTTGACCAAAAGTCAACTGTAAGTCAACCCTTGACCCCGTTCGACCTAGTTTGACTTAGATTGACTCCCAGTGACCTAGTGTGACCCAGTATGAGCTAGTATGACCTAGTATGAACTAGTATGCCCTAGTATAACTCAGTTTGACCTAGATTGACCTAGTTTTGACTTAGACTTGCATTTATGGCTTGTATTAGCTTCCTTTTTCAGTATTTAGCCCTGTTTGACTCATAGTATCTTATTTTAGGTCTGTGATCACTCTGAGCGTCTATTCACCCTATCAGCTCAGGACCACAGGCGAGTACATTCACTGATAGTTTTTATTGTCTTGATATCTGCTATATCCGATTCAGTTGTAGTGTCTTACTTGATTTCCAGACACGATATTTCACGGACTAGTATATGTCGGATCCTGTCATGAGATGTTATTCCCGGATTACTTGGTATATCGGTACATGACTCGATTTGTTACTTGTACTTGTATAGACATGGACTTGGGAGTGGGCTGATCACCTGCTCTTAAATCCCGTGTCATGACGTATTATGTCCGGATCCTTTATACTATTCGGGGATGGGGAGTTATTAGTGGTTGTGTGATCAAAATACCCACTTATTGTTTCACACTTGTACTCCACACTTGTTCATAGCTACTTGAACTTTCCATGGTGACCGGCCTTATCTTCATACTTGTTGTTTCACACTTGTTATTTGTTCGTAGCCGGTCAGATAGAAAGCTTGAACATGTTTCCCAAACCGATCACATGACGCACTAATAATTCAAGGCACCTTTTCATATTTATTTATCCTAGGAGGCTAAGTTCTGTTCGGGAGAAGAGTTACAACCCCGGTCCTTGTTTGGTTTAAGGGTTGTAACTCGACTCCCGGATAGTTCCTAAGCAATCCTACATACATATTGTTGTTCTATTCGGTACTCACACCTATTATACATTTCCTGCTGGTTTTACCCTGTACTTTATATATCCTTGTCTTGTATTTCATTATACTGTCTCTTATAGCTTTTGTTAATTCATATGGAACTGCTGTTGGTGTTTGTACTTGCTCATTTTCCTGACAGGATATCGTTGACAAATTTTACAGATGATCCAGAGGCTGATTGCCCGACCTACTATGGGGTAGAGTCTGATGGATTAGACTTAGACAGTGGCTTGTTGTTAGAGCCACTAGACTTTGCTCACCCTGAGTAGCTAGTTTAGTTAGGTTTGCCTGGCCTGCGAGCCAGCTAGCACTGACAGTTGTAATATCTATTATATATTTTCTGAGACTCTGGATGTTGTGTTAGCTCTGACTTGTGGATTTTGGACTCGTTTCCTGTTTTATCGATCATATCTCTTTTCATGCTATCTACCCTAGTTTTGATTATGTGATTGAGACTGTATTGCTATGTCACTTCCATTCGGAGTGTATATACTATACAGGTACATTTATCTGTTTTAGTCGTAGTATTTACAGACCCTATATACAGCGTTCTACCGCCGATTCTGTGGCGTAGGCTGGACGTAACCACATGCTCGTGCCCCTCTTCAGGGTGCGGGTCGTGACATCTTCCACCTTAGAACTTGAAATTTTTTATTTTGAAGCATAGATTTTTGTAGATCTAGAAAATTGCCTTTTTCAGAAACTTGAAGTTTTGATCTATTTAACTTCTTCATTTGCATGTTTTGATGGTTCCATGTGGTAGAGAATTTTGTTCTACTCCATTTTGACCTAAGGAAGTCCGAATTTGGACTCCGTACGGAGAAATGGCGGAGTTTTGAAGTTTTCGGCCATGGTTCGTTCTTTCCGGATCTGTCGGGAAGACGAACAGTGCACTGCTTGGGCGCATGGAACTGTCATGTGCCCAAAGCATATAATGACCCGCTTCGCCCTAGCGGAATGTCGATTCAAACGGCAAGTGCAACGACTCAAACGAGCCGTCGACCCGAAGAGTTGGCATCGACCTGATGAAGAATCGATGCAAGGCTTACATTGGCCCGTCAAGATGAATCCAGACTTAGACTTTCAAAGGCGCGCTCGGAGTATCGCTCGGCCGATGCAAACATCGCTAAGGTGGGTGGCTCCGATGAACCCGTCTTTACTTAGCCTAGACACATAACAATACGGACACTATTGCTAGAATCGCTAGGCGTCAACACTGCGCATGCTAATAAATGAATGACTCAACGCACCTATCTAAGGGAATAATTCCATCTTGTATGCTTGTTTAGAACATGAAAAAGAACTCGGTAAATATAGAAACTCCTGCGCCGCACTCTACGCTCGTGCTAAGGCACAAGCTTACGTTCAAGTCCCTTACGTGTTCAACAATGAAACAATAAATGGTTTACAACAATGAAATGGAAGACTATCGACATAGTCTTTCCGAGTAGAGTATATCAACATTGAAAGACTTCGGGACCGATGGGTCGCTAAGGCGACTCCCGCACGGGGAGTTGCATAATGTATGAATGAATGAATGAATGAATGAATGAATGAACGAATAAGTGAATGAATGAATCAACGAATGAATGAATGAATACGTGAAGAATGAATGAATGAACGAACAAGTGAAAGAAAGAAATGAAAGAGTGAATAAAAGATAAGAAAGGAAAGAATGGTTAGCGACAGGTATGACGGACACGTGCGACGGGGTTCGCTACCCGCGCTGCACGGACGCCAACCTGGTCGATAACGCATTATGACTCAGAGACAGCCTATGGCTCAAGACAGCCGTTATATTAAATGACAAGTCAATACGAAATGGTTGTGGATAAACGGCACGGGCGATGGGGGGAATACCGTGGCCGTCATGAGGAAGGATTCTGCGATACGATCGATGGGGGGTATATCGTGGCCGGCCTAGACGGAATCAGACATGGGGCTTACGGGCTACTTTGAGTGGGGGCTCGGCCACTCAAGGAGACGTAAGGCCAGGCATTTCAAGAGACTATCAAGGTGTACCAGCCATCATGCTTCGATAGGTGAGAATGTCCAAGTAATATGTCCAAAATGGCTTGTGATGCCAGCGACCCGTACATGTAGATTAAGTGGGCTATGCTGGTGGCAATCCACGTGCAAGTCCTTGCATTGAAACAAGTAGTCTAAGTTAACTAAATGAAGTACCTCCTGAACATGCTTGAAATGTAGTACTCTGAACATGCTTGAAATGTAACACTCTGAACATGCTTGAAATGTAACACACCAAATGATAAGAGTAATTTATGCAAATGAGTTAGAGTACGTGCCTACGACGTGCTAGAACCTGAGGCAGGGACACGCACTTGACATTGGAAAGTTTATATGAATTGTTGACTAACTTGGTTTACTTTGGACAGGGAAGGCCCGACGGTAAGTATGGGTAAGTCGTGCATGTATTTCCATGCGACACTTGAATTCGGCAACACGAGATAGGTGACGAAATATACCATGAAACTGATCCTAAGACAAGATTAGAAAGACAATAAATGATAGACGGTGCACAAAAGTAAATAGAACATGTTTAGTAATGATAGTATTGTGGGCGAGCTAGCCTCTCCACCAGTGCATAACAATGTACTGATAACCCCACAGTCTGCTTGCAGGATGCAGGAGACGTCACCGGGTGTGGAGCTTCCCTCGAACGTGCTAAGGCGCGGAGCTATCTCTGAAGCCTTGGAGCGTTACAAGGAGCTGGAGCACCATATACAGGACATAATGTATCGGAACATCGCCATGAATCATTCCATCTTGTAAGCCACTTGGCACGCCTTTTATGTTTCGAATAGAGAGAGAGCTTGAGAGACTTGTAAACTCGGTCTAGCGCCGTTTGTAAACTTCTTGAATATCAATGAAGAGTTTGAATACACCTCAACTTGTGTTTATTTACTTTCCGCTGCAAATGGGGACACTCTGTGCGACTCTGTGGCCTAGCTCGAATCAGCCGTTTCTGGGATTAGCCTTGTACGGGCGCAACCTAGGCCCATGCGGCATCACGCCTTAGCGAGGACGATCGCTCCTGCAGGAGCAGGGCGTGACAGATTGGTATCAGAGCACGGCTTTACGTCCTTGGACTTCACATCGATTTCTCAGTTTTGAAAGCTCGTTGTTGGAAAAAGAAGTGTACGCTCTCTCTCATTGTGCCTTGGGATGTTCCATACAATAAGTCTAATATTTTCAAAAGCTCGTACAAGTACTCGGTTGAACGGGATCGATAGGCGAAGGCCTTTGTGCCAAACCACGACGGACTTAAGTCGAAAGAAAACTAAAAATGCTAGAAGTTAGCAAACACAAGGTGTGCTTGAATAACCTTACGCTGACAATGGCGAACGAGTACACGAGACCAAAGTATAGTTCGAATGGGATGGTTATGCATGCAGCCTTTTGGCTAAGTTGTGCGGAGTATCGCGCACCTAGACCTTCTGGTGCAAACGAGTTGCGGGCGAGATCGATTATCGCTCGAACGAGAATAAGTGAGCGTGCAAACTCGAATATAGTCCGCACGGAATAGCTATACACACGGCCTTTTGGTTAAGTTGTGCCGCGTGTCGCGCACCTCGACTTTTGGTGCAATCGAGTTGCGAGCGATATCAAGTACCGCTCGGTCGGAAACGAAGCTACACTTAGAGTGTATATCGATAGGAACGCTATCGAGTTCACGCTTAGGCATGCACGAAAGATTGAATTAGATCTTGAGGAACGGACGAACGCACGATTGAACATATCGATTGGTAATCGAATGATCTCTTGAGGATTTATAGAATGACTTGAACCTGAGTGGTATATGTGATAGGTTCGAAAAAGAATAGGAATGAGTATCGACGACTAGTCGAGTGGCTCGAACCCTGAGTGGTGTATGGACGTCATAGAAGTTATTCGAGCGAGACTAAAGGATATACGGATAGAACGAGTATGTCGGCGAAGCGATGCGATCACACAAAACCTTAAACGCGTCACGCTTAGTTGGTCGTGACCTCGAATGTCCCGAACGAGATGTCGCTCGGACACTTTATCAATGGACAACGCAAGTTAGAAAATGGCTCGGAACGATGAATAAAGATGTATGTCTTGATCGAGGAAGCTAGAGAATAGCACTTGTGATTTCGGATTGAGTCAAATAAAATGTGACTTGAGTTTTAGAGAACGATATTGAAATTAGCTTGAGGAATAGCGACCGAACTTGATCTTGAATATCAAGAAAAATTATGGAATATCCAACTCGGACAACAGCATCAACGTACGACTCAAAATTGGTTACAAAAGAAGATCGTCAGGTTACGCATATCGTCGATGGTATTGAGACGTATCAAAGATCGATATGCGATAACTCGGGGGTACTCTGACTCGGTGAATGACGATCGTGCAAATGTTATTGTTCTGATGGATGCTATACTCGGGATATTGAGACGTGTCGAGGAAAATATAGACGTGGCTCGAGGATTTTTTAGTTGAACGAATGACGGTTAGACTATCAAATCGAGATCTTGGCTTGGATAAAAAATAAAAATGTTTGGATATGCTTCGTTGATAACCACAACGTTGACGTTCTTGTCTTATGCGAGCGCAACTTCAGCCTCGCACATGCGTCATGCCGATTAGGGCGATCACTCCGCGTGAGCGCTGGTATGGTGATTCATACAGCGGGAGTGATCGAACTTGCATGGCATAGCAAATTTGATACATCGACTTGTGGTTTGACGTGAATGTGGACTCGAGAATGACTTAGCGTGCGTGACGGTTGAATTCGAGGATTGTGTAGGTCCAATCCGCGTATCGAGAATAAATTAGTCTAGACGCAAGCAAGAGTTACGCCCCGATAAGAATGATTATTCTGCGAGAGAGTTGCATGGTGATTCATGAACCACCGTGGCTAATCGGACTCGCGTGAGACTGGGGCGCAACATATTGTCAAGGCTAGATGAACTCGTGATCGAATACATGAATTGGTTAGAACTGATAATTTGAAATAGATTTGAATATATACGTAACGAACGCATTGATGCGAATAGGTGATCGTGATTGATGTTTAGAAATCTGAGTGACACGAGCTTGGGTAGAAAACCCCATACTACCGACTTTGGTTTGACCCTAGGATTGGGGTCAGTATTGGCATTATTATTGGGAAACTATGATTCCAATCCTGACATTGACTTAGCCTTGAGAAATGGCCTAGCGGGTAGGCGAGATGTACCTGTTTCAATAGTTAGCAATCGAAAGATTGATATTGAGGATTGGCATGGATGGATAGTGTGAATCACGAATATAGGAATACCTCTCACGAGGTTCAGCTGACATGCATATATTTTAGGGACGCCAGAGTATGTGCACGATGCGACTCGAGTGAGAATGATGAATTCTCTATCACGCGGTTTGGTGAATGCATGTATTTTGGGGACGCCTAGAATGCATGTACGATCCAACCAAGTGACACGTTGAATTTCAAACGAGACTTGAGGAATAGAAAGTATCGAGGATTGAGATCGTGTTAAAATAAAGGAATGATACTAGTACGAGCGTGGCTAGGAATCAAAGAAACGTGTGAGCAGAGTGTGCGTGAATGACAACGAGATTGGCCCTAAACAAGTGAATGATATAGAATCGATATCGTGCAAGTAAAAGTTGGTATAACGAATTGAACCATTGATAGGAAGATATACTTGATGATAGTGCAATACTGTTGGCCCATTGGTCATATGGTCAAACTGATTTTAATAATTGATCAAACTCTGTCTCGATATATAAAGCTAGTCAGGACATCTCGGACTCTTGGACATGATCAAGAACAGCCATCTACACAGTTCAAGATCGAAGCACTGTTTGCCTGTTCGAGTCTGTATTTCTTTAAGTAATGTATTTTTTATTTTATTTGAGTCTAGGAATACTTTGTACACCGAGTCGTACTGGCAAATAGGCTATTCTAAAAAGATTTCAAACTGCTTTTAAAACGTCCTTAGTTTTGTAAAACATTCGTATTTACAAAAGCTTCAAAAAGGTTTTCAAAAAGGTTTTCAAAATTCCCCAAAAACTAATTTTAAAACCCTAACCTAACCCTGACAGAACTCGGCCAGAGTTCAGCCAGAGTTCGGTTAGTGGCCGTTTTGTTTTTGAATTCCTTGGAACTTAGTCCTCCTGCAGTTGCGGATTTGACCGAGATTTTTTCATCGAGTTCTGCCTGAATTCTGTCCGAATTCTGCCAGAATTCTGTCTTTGGAACTCCTATAAATAGAGAAGGATTTCGATCATTTTAACTCACTCATTCACTTTCAATCTTCTCTCTTCTAAAAAGCTTTCAGTCTTCCAAAGAGTTTTTCTCGAGCTTCAAATTTCAGATCCTAAGCCAGTTACAATCCTCTAGTCGATTTGCCAGTGCAGTGCAGTCTAGAAGTTTCAGAGTGATTGTAATCAGAGGCTTGATAGAAGATTCAACTCTTCAAAATTGAAGTTGGACAAGTTCTTCATATCAAAAGCTCGCGTTGTAGAAGTTGCAAGGACTTCGTAAGAAAACTTGCGGTTTTTTCGATAGTGGATTCAACTGGTAGCAAGAATTCTACCGACTGGATTAGTCCTTAACAGAGGAAAACCAGTATACATCGCTGTCTTTGCGTTTGCTTTCTTATCTCTGCCTTTATATTATTTTGTTGTGATTATTATTCTGTGACCTTGCTGCTAACATTTTTAAATTAGCATTATTTCGCTGTCAACTCTATTCACCCCCCCTCTAGAATATTGCGCTTTACGATTTCGTTCCTACAATTGGTATCAGAGCGGGTGTTACAGGTAAAGCAAGGTAATATTACAATTATTTATTCATTTAATTAATTATTATATAGATCACAACACAACACATGGCAACTGTGAAATTCACAAGTAAAGGCTAGGCCACAAACAGACCTCCACTGTTTGATGGTACGAACTATACCTATTGGAAAACACGGATGAGTTTCTTCTTGAAATCACTTGACTTTGATTTATGGTCTATTGTTATTGATGGCTATCAAAAGCCACCTTGTATAAATGTTGATGGAGTTTTAGTTGAAAAACCCCATAACAGATATACAGAGGAAGAAAAAAAAAGGCCAGTCTTGACGCACGTGCTATTAACACTTTATTTTGTGCTTTAGACAGAACTGAATTTAACAGGGTGTCTATCTACACAACTGCTAATGAAGTGTGGAAGCTCCTTGAAGTCACACATGAAGGCACGACTCAAGTCAAAGAATCAAAGGTCAGCAGACTTACTCAAGAGTATGAGGTGTTCAAGATGAAGCCCAATGAAACAGTTACTCAGATATTCGAAAGATTCTTGGATATTGTAAATCCTTTGTCTTCCCTAGGCAAAGATTACAGTAACCATGAAAAGATTTACAAACTCCTGTGGGCACTTACCAAGAACTGGATTCCAAAGGCTACTGCAATCATTGAAGGGAATGACCTTACAACTATGTCCCTCGAAGTACTCATGGGTAAGCTACTCACTCATGAACTGGAGCTACAAGATTTTGAAGAGCCTGCACCAAAGGAGAAGACGATCGCTTTCAAGGCTCAGCACAGAAAAGCTGCTGAAGGTGATTCAGACAGCAGTGAATCTGATGCTGAAGAACAAGCACTCATAGCAAGGAAATTCAAAAGATTCATGAGATATGAGAAGAAAGCCAAAGAAAACAATAGCAGCAACAACTGGTATCAAGATGATGCTGTCTGCTACGACTGCAAGAAGAAGGAACACATGAAGAAGTATTGTCCTACAAACTCATCATCAAACAAGAAGAGCAACAGGTATGAGAAAGGGAACCTGAAGAGATCAACATCTCGGAGATATGCCAACACCAGCATATGGCATGAGAGTGAAGCTAGCGATCATAAGATGAACAATCAGAAGACGCTGCAAATGTATGCTTTATGGCATCCGATCAGGTACTCTCTGAACCTGTAGTTGATACATATGATGACTTCACCTTTGAGCAATTAGGAGATGCCTTCAGTGAACTGATAAGTGATTACAGGAAACTGTGTAGCAAATATTAGACCTCTAAGAAGGTACTCAAAGAGTACAAAGATGAAATAGGAAGACTTACCGACCTACTAGCTGAGGTTAGAAATAATGTTAGTGAGTCTGGTGAGCTTTCCTCTATTAAGCTCTTATTACACGAGACTACCAAGTCATCTGAAGAGAAAGACAAGGTTATTGACCAACTGAAAGACGAACTTTCTAAAGAGAAGAAAAGTCTTCAAAGTGCACAAGTCAGAATGGAAGCACTAACTTCTGACTATACTAAGTTGTATGACACTTCCAAAAGATTGGAAATTAGGTTAGGAAAACAGCCTGAGACTGCTGCTTCCTACCCTAATATGTGTCACTTACCGAATAATCGGAACATTAATACTGTCAGACCTAACCCTATCAAACCTTTACCCCAAAAGGTTAAGCCCAAACAGGATTATAGGTATGCTTTCTTCTATACTAGAAAACCTAAACCTACCAACCGTGTACGTCACTCAACTTTCAATACTAAACATGCACAATGTCATTATTGTGGCCACATTGGTCATATTTCTTCTGCATGTAGAATCAAAAAGCTTGTTGATTTAAATATTTATGCATGGATACCAAAAGCTAACATTTCAGGACCCTACAAGAAATGGGTACCAAAAGTTTCATCTGTAAACTGTTTTGTAGGTGGAACACCTTTCACATGCTAAAAGCAAATGGATTCTCGACAGCGGTTGTTCACGGCATATGACCGGTGACGCTACACTATTTGCAACACTGTCGAAGAAAAAGAAGGAAGGTTATGTCTCCTTCGGTAACAACTTGAAAGGGTATATCATTGGTATCGGTGATGTTGGTAAGTCTCCCTATCCTGTGATTAAGGATGTCTGTCTGGTTACCGAGTTGAAACATAATCTACTCAGCATAAGTCATCTAGTTGATCATGGTTATGGCATCAACTTTGGCAAAGATAAATGTACTATAGTTGATAGCTCAACTGGTAGTACTATCTTTGAAGGTATCAGGGAAGATAACATATATGTTTTCTATTTGTTGGAAGAAACTAACATTTCAGGTAGATGCTTAATGGCTAAAAGTGATGAGTCATCTGTGGCATATGAGACTCGGTCACGCAAATATGGATACAATCTCAAGATTATCCACGAAGAAGCTAGTACGCGGTTTACCAGACATAATATTCAAGAAGGATTCGGTATGCAGCCAATATGAAAAGAACAAAGCTACCAGATCCACATTCAAGTCAGTAAACACAGTATGTACTACTAGACCTCTACAATTACTACATATGGACTTATTTGGTCCTAGCAGAGTTGCTAGCCTCGGAGGTAAGCTTTATGCTTTTGTAATTGTAGATGATTACTCTAGATACACGTGGGTATACTTCTTGATACGCAAGAATGATGCATTATCCGAATTTATCACCTTTTACAAGAAAGTACAGAATGAAAAAGGTTACATGATCACTCGTATTAGAAGCGACCATGGTGGCAAATTCGAGAATGCAGAGTTTGAGCAATTTTGTGACACACACGGTTTTGTACACGAGTTCTCCTGCCCTAGGAATCCACAACAAAATAGAGTTGTGGAACGTAAGAACAGAACTCTATCCGAAATGGCCAGAGTAATGTTAAACCAGTTTAGTCTACCCAAATATTTCTGGGCTGAAGCTGTCAATACAGCTTGTTTTGTTCTCAATAGAGTTCTAATTCGACCCAAATCGAAGAAGACTCCATTTGAGTTATGGTTTGATAGAATTCCATCAGTTTTATATTTTAGAATATTTGGCTGTAAATATTTTATTCTTAATACAAAAGACAATTTGGGAAAGTTTGACGAAAAGGCCGATGAAGGTATATTTTTAGGTTATACGGCCAAGAGCAAAGGATACAGAGTCTTCAACAAATAAACTATGATCATCGAAGAGTCAATCAATGTCACTTTTGATGAACTGAATCAAATGACTATCGATGACAATGACGAAGATCTAACTGTACCAAGCTCAACAATAGCTGATTCTCAACCAAGCTCGGTACTAGCTGATCCTCCTAGAGAGGATCCAGGAACCAGCTACCTTCAGAGTCTGCCGAAAAGATTAAAATTTACGGCTGATCATCCAAAGGATTTGGTAATTGGTGATATTACCAAACATGTAAGTACTCGTACATCCAGTAGAGATATTGTTTCTAGTGTTGTATTCATTTCACAGCTAGAACCCAAAACTATTGATGAAGCATGTAGTGATAGTTTTTGGATAGATGCTATACAAGAGGAATTAAACCAATTTGAACGGAATCAAGTTTGGAAACTTGTTCCCAAGCCTATTGATCATCCGGTCATTAGCACCCGTTGGGTATTCCGAAATAAACTGAACGAGAATGGTTTAGTGACTCGTAATAAGGCTCGACTCGTAGCTCAAGGATACAATCAGGAAGAAGGTATCGACTACGATGAGACTTATGCCCCAGTTGCGAGATTAGAATCCATTCGCATGTTATGTGCATTTGTATGTTTTCATAATTTCAAATTATTTCAAATGGATGTCAAGAGTGCATTTTTAAATAATTTTATAAAAGAAGAAGTTTTTGTAGCACAACCTCCAGGTTTCACAGATTTTAAAAACCCTAATCATGTTTTCAAGTTGAAGAAAGCTTTATACGGTTTAAAATAAGCCCCTCGTGCTTGGTATGATCGTCTAAGCTCTTTTCTACTTGACAACGATTTTTTAAAAGGCAAGGTTGACACTACACTTTTTATTAAGTCTTTTAATGGCAAGCTTCTCTTAATACAAGTCTATGTTGATGATATTATATTTGGATCTACTGATGAATCTCTGTATCGAGAATTCTCTAAGTGTATGTAGAATGAGTTTGAGATGAGCATGATGGGAGAGCTAAAATTCTTTTTCGGACTGCAAATCAAACAAACTGACAATGGGACATTCATAAATCAAGCTAAGTACACAAAAGATTTGCTAAAGAAGTTTGATCTGGACAATGTCAAACCTATTGGCACTCCGATGGCAACTTCAACAAAGCTTGATATTGATGAACAAGGCAAGCTTGTCGACACACGTAAGTATCGAGGTATGATCGGTAGTTTACTTTATTTAACTGCTAGTCATCCAGATATTATGTTTAGTGTTTGCCTGTGTGCACGTTTTTAAGCTAATCCAAAGGAATCACATCTGTGCGCAGTTAAGCGTATCTTTCGATACCTTAAGGGCACTTCTTCTGTTGGCTTATGGTATCCCAAAACTAAGTCCTTTGACCTTTGCTGGATGCAAATTTGATAAAAAAAAGTACCAGCGGCACATGTCATTTCTTAGGCAAGGCTTTAGTCTCATGGTTTAGTAAAAAGCAAAATTCTGTAGCCCTATCAACAACAGAGGCTGAGTATATCACCGCAGGACGTTGTTGTGCTCAGATTTTATGGATGAAACAAACCTTAGAAGACTATGATTTATTTTACACACACATTCCCATTTTCTGTGATAACACGAGCACTATTAATTTAACTAAGAATCCAGTATGTCATTCTCGTACTAAGCATATCGAGATCCGATATCATTTTCTTAGAGATCATCATCAAAATAGAGATATTGACCTTGTGTACATAGATATTGAGAATCAATTAGCTGATATTTTCATAAAACCTCCAGCAGAAGATCATTTCAATTATTTACGTCGAGAATTATGAATTTTAGACGTCAATAATGTTAATTAATTTTATTTTATGATTTTATTTCAATATGCAAAAACTGTGTTAGAGACAAGCCAATAAAGAGTCTGTCTGTCACCACAACTACGGTTGAAGCGAAGCGGTATTTAAGAGTTCCCCGGTGAACCTCCGCCAGCTGGGACAGTACTCGTACAGCTAATCCGAGACAGTCATTGTGTAATGATATTTAATCTATAAAATAATATTTATTATATTAATTGAATGTTAAAATTACTAATCTTTGAATTAAATCTTTGAAATGAGCCAATGAAAAAGAAAGTGTTCCAAACCAAACCCAGGCGAATTCGGCCAGACTTCGGACCGAATTCGGCCCGAGTTCGGTTGAAGGTATCTGGTTATATAACCAGAACCCGAGAGCCTTTCTTCTTTATTACTTCTAAACACCACCATCACAGCAACAGCAGCCGTGGGAGAGCCCCCTAACCCTAGTTCTTCACTACTCCGTTTCTCCCTATCTACGTGGTGAAATCCATCCAAATTTTGGATTCGTGCGTAGTTCGTTGTTCTCTACAACATACTCGAATCTCGAGAGATATAACTTCATATCTCTCCTTTTTTCAATTTTATGCATATTTACTTTTATTGCACAATGGCACCTAAGGGATTTAACCCCTTCAAGAGGAAGAAGACGACCAATCCTAGTGAGGAAGGATCATCTTCGAATCTACCCATGGATTTCCTCTTTTCGCCAGTCCAATCAAGCGATGGCGCGTTCGATGGATTTTACTTTCAAACCCTAGATCAAGCCCTTCTGTGGTATGGACATTTTTCCATGCGATCCATATGCACAGGCGCTCCTATCAAATGGACCGTGTTTCCAGAATACTGCCAATATTTTGAGGCATTAGGGTTACAACACGTTGTTAAACTTTGTTTTCCGGTAGCAACTAATGCCATTAGACTGTTCTACTGCAATATCATATTAAACACGTTTGACGTAAGTACTCGTGTTGGCGGACTAGACATCGAGTTCAATGATGTCCTCTTAGCGAAAATCCTTGGTCTATCTAACGAAGGTGCACCGCTTGTTGATATCACTAAATTTGATTTCCCCGACGGCACGACACTTGCTAGTTTCAAAGCTGAACTCTGTGCACCTGATCGAGTTCGCTCTGTAAAGTTTAAGGCAAACAACTTGAACTTGTTTAATTATGAATTGCACCGCATCATCTACTCCACTCTCCTTCCGAAGTCTACTTCAAAGGATGATGTGACATCTCTTGAATTATCTGCTATGTATCACATTCTTAAGGGGATTCCATTTTCTGCCCCTAAGACCATTATCCAGATGATGGGACGTTGTCGTGCAAGAGATAGAAATCTCTCTTATGCGATGATTCTCCTACACATCTTCCAGCGTTTTGATATTGATTTGTCAACTTGTACTCAAGACCCTGAGCCCAAGTTTCTGAAGTTATCTCGTCGTAGTATGACTGCTGCTGCTCCTCCTACTGCTCCACCTCCTCCATCTACTCAGCAGTATGCCATGACCGTTGAGGGCATTCACCAGCATCTTTCTGATTTGTACGTCTCGATGACGGATATGGCCTGCGAACGTGAGTTCCGCGATGTCACTCGTTATCAGGCGATAGCAAATTCTCTCGCTGATCTCCGATTTGCTCAGACTGGATATTCTGCCGGTTCTATTCCTAGAGATCCAGCCTTCTCTGGTTATCGCTCTGAGGATGAGGCTGTTCATGTCTACTTGCAGCCCGGTAATACATATGATGGTACCATTCTGATCGTGCTCCTCGAGACTATGTCGGTGAGTTTTACACTGGCGCTCCTCCTCACCCTTCTGGAGCTGGTACCTCTGCAGCTGGTCCCTCTGGACATGCCGGTCATGCTGATGATGATGATGATGAGGAGGAGATGTGATATATTAGTTAATTTTTGAGACTTAGACATTATCTACTGTATACTTGAAAATGCTCCGATATTTCAAGTTTCTTTTTTTTATCAGATTTGTACTGGATATTTTACTGATATTTCTTGCACATCATTTCATCTTTATGGATATCGTAGTTTATTTTTCACATCAGTTTATTTATTTATAGCATCTTTATCTGCTTCTATATTATAAACTGCCTGTGACATAATTCTCTATTATTCTTACTGTTATATTAATTCTCTGTTATATTATAAACTGCCTGAGATAAATACATGCCTGTGATGTTATTTTTTTTTATTGTCTCTACCATATGTCATATTTTTTTATATAAATTTTTATTATGTGTTTCTTCACTGTTCGTTTTTATGCATTGATTGTGGAGAGTTTTCTCTTTTGTAATTATTTTGCTAAGTGACAACGGGGGAGAAATAAGGATCTAACATCTTTTGAGAAAATGCATGCAGGATATGAACAATTTTACCTTACAATTTTTTTGATTTGATTCCAAGCTTAGATGTTATATCACTCATAGTTTGTCAATTATCAAAATGGAGAAGATTGTTGGCCCATTGGTCATATGGTCAAACTGATTTTAATAATTGATCAAACTCTGTCTCGATATATGAAGCTAGTCAGGACATCTCGGACTCTTTGACATGATCAAGAACAACCATCTACACAGTTCAAGACCGAAGCACTGTTTGCCTGTTCGAGTCTGTATTCCTTTAAGCAATGTATTTTTTATTTTATTTGAGTCTAGGAATACTTTGTACACCGAGTCGTACTGGCAAATAGGCTATTCCAAAAAGATTTCAAACTGCTTTTAAAACGTCCTTAGTTTTGTAAAACATTCATATTTACAAAAGCTTCAAAAAGGTTTTCAAAATTCCCCAAAAACTAATTTTAAAACCCTAACCTAACCCTGACAGAACTCGGCCAGAGTTCGGCCAGAGTTCGGCCAGAGTTCGGTTAGTGGCCGTTTTGTTTTTGAATTCCTTGGAACTTGGTCCTCCTGCAGTTGCGGATTTGACCGAGATTTTTTCATCGAGTTCTGCCCGAATTCTGCCCAAATTCTGCCAGAATTCTGTCTTTGGAACTCCTATAAATAGAGAAGGATTTTGATCATTTTAACTCACTCATTCACTTTCAATCTTCTCTCTTCTAAAAAGCTTTCAGTCTTCCAAAAAGTTTTTCTCGAGCTTCAAATTTCAGATCCCAAGCCAGTTACAATCCTCTAGTCGATTTGCCAGTGCGGTACGGTCTAGAAGTTTCAGAGTGATTGTAATCAGAGGCTTGATAGAAGATTCAACTCTTCAAAATTGAAGTTGGACGAGTTCTTCATATCAAAGCTCGCGTTGTAGAAGTTGCAAGGACTTCGTAAGAAAACTTGCAGTTTTTTCGATAGTGGATTCAACTGGTAGCAAGAGTTCTACCGACTGGATTAGTCCTCAACAGAGGGAAACCAGTATACATCGCTGTCTTTGCGTTTGCTTTCTTATCTCTGCCTTTACATTATTTTGTTATGATTATTATTCTGCGACCTTGTTGCTAACATTTTTAAATTAGCATTATTCCGCTGTCAACTCTATTCACCCCCCTAGAGTATTGCGCTTTACGATTTCGTTCCTACAAATACTTGGTCTTGAATCGGACAAAAATTACTTAGACTTGGTCGACCCCGCTAAGAAGAAATCATACTGATTTCATGGATAAGAACGCTTGAGAAGCGAATCGGGTCATCTCGATGACCGAAATAAACGAAAGTGAGTTTGCCTTAGCCTACGACCCTCGCATTTGACGAATTACAACGTGCCTCGTACGACCATTTCAATCCTATGACATGAAAAAATAACAACCAAGACGAAGAAACACTTGAATTGAATAAGTGAAATCAACTCTAAAATGAATGAAAAGTTATTCAATAAAATCGACCAAACGTATACGACATGGAACTTAGAAAGGTATCGAGTATAGTTCGGTGCCATCGAGCGGTAAAGCCATTTGATAGGGATTGTCTAAGAAACACGACGACACGAGTTAAGGAATGGTAGGATGACCTGCACTCAGGAAGTCTCGAGGATGAGACTTATTTTGAGTGGTGTATTATGTAATGACCTGCTCCGCCCTAGCGGAACGCCGATTCAAATGGCAAGTGCAATGACTCAAACGAGCCGTCGACCCGAAGAGTTGGCATCGACCTGATGAAGAATCGATGCAAGGCTTATATTGGCCCGTCAAGATGAATCCAGACTTAGACTTTCAAAGGCGCGCTCGGAGTATCGCTCGGCCGATGCGAACATCGCTAAGGTGGGTGGCTCCGATGAACCCGTCTTTGCTTAGCCTAGACACATAACAATACGGACACTATTGCTAGAATCGCTAGGCGTCAACACCGCGTATGCTAATAAATGAATGACTCAACGTACCTAGCTAAGGGAATAATCCTATCTTGTATGCTTGTTTAGAACATGGAAAAGAACTCGGCAAATATAGAAACTCTCGCGCCGCGCTCTACGCTCGTGCTAAGGCACAAGCTTATGTTCAAGTCCCTTACGCGTTCAACAATGAAACAATGAATGGTTTACAATAATGAAACGGAAGACTATCGACATAGTCTTTCCGAGTAGAGTATATCAACATTAAAAGACTTCGGGACCGATGGGTCGCCAAGGCGAATCCCGCACGGGGAGTTGCATAATGTATGAATGAATGAATGAATGAATAAGTGAATGAATGAATCAACGAATGAATGAATGAATACGTGAAGAATGAATGAATGAACGAACAAGTGAAAGAAAGAAATGAAAGAGTGAATAAAAGATAAAAAAGAAAAGAATGGTTAGCGACAGGCATGACGGGCACGTGCAACAGGGCTCGCTACCCGCGCTGTACGGACGCCAACCTGGTCAATAACGCATTATGGCTCAGAGACAGCCTATGGATCAAGACAACCGTTATGTTAAATGACAAGTCAATACGAAATGGTCGTGGACAAACGGCACGGACGATGGGGGGGAATACCGTGGCCGTCATGAGGAAGGATTCCGCGTCACGATCGATGGAGGGGTATATCGTGGCCGGCCTAGGCGGAATCAGACATGGGGCTTACAAGCTACTTTGAGTGGGAGCTCGGCCACTCAAGGAGACATAAGGCCAGGCATTTCAAGAGACTATCAAGGTGTACCAGCCATCACGCTTCGATAGGTGAGAATACCCAAGTGATATGTCCAAAATGGCTTGTGATGCCAGCGACCCGTGCATGTAGATTAAGTGGGCTGTGCTGGTGGCAATCCACGTACAAGTCCTTATGTTGAAATAAGTAGTCTAAGTTAACTAAATGAAGTGCCTCCTGAACATGCTTAAAATGTAGCACTCTGAACATGCTTAAAATATAACACTCTGAACATGCTTGAAATATAACACACCAAATAATAAGAGTAATTTATGCAAATGAGTTAGAGTACGTGCCTACGACGTGCTAGAACCTGAGGCAGGGACACGCACTTGACATTAGAAAGTTTATATGAATTGTTGACTAACTTGGTTTACTTTGGACAGGGAAGGCCCGACGGTAAGTATGGGTTAGTCGTGCATGTATTTCCATGCGACACTTGAATTCGGCAACACGAGATAGGTGACAAAATATGCCATAAAATTGATCCTAAGTCAAGATTAGAAAGACAATGAATGATAGACGGTGCACAAAAGTAAATAGAACGTGTTTGGTAATGATAGTATTGTAGGCGAGCTAGCCTCCCCACCAGTTCATAACAATGTACTGATAACCCCACAGTCTGCTTGTAGGACGCAGGAGACGTCATCGGGTGCGGAGCTTCCCTCGAACGTGCTAAGGTGCAGAGCTATCTCTGAAGTCTTGGAGCATTGCAAGGAGCTGGAGCACCATATACAGGACATAATGTATCGGAACATCGTCATGAATCATTCCATCTTGTAAGCCACTAGGCACGCCTTTTATGTTTCGAATAGAGAGAGAGCTTGAGAGACTTGTAAACTCGGCCTAGCGCCGCTTGTAAACTTCTTGAATATCAATAAAGAGTTTGAATTCGCCTCAACTTGTGTTCATTTATTTTTCGCTGCAAATGGGGACACTCTGTGCGACTCTGTGGCCTAGCTCGAATCGGCCGTTTCTGGGATTAGCCTTGCACGGGCACAACATAGGACACCCCTCCTTGGGCGCATACGGTGTGCTGCCCCTCCTTGGGCGCATAGGGTGTGCTCCCCCTCCTAGTGGGTGCACACTATGTAACCAGTGTGGGTGTATGACTTGGGTATGGCACATGGCCTTCACCCGTAATGCACAACCCCTTCACCATTCCTTGGCACATGGCCATGTAGGCACCCATGTTTGGGCGCATAGCCACCCTCATGTGGGCGCATAAGTCCCCCTTCACTTGGGCACATGGATGCCCATGATCCTCGTGCTTTGGTTTTGCATGTTTCGGCTTATCGCATCTTTTACGACTTATGATTTTATGCAACTTTCTCGCTATTGATCTTCATGACACGACACGACTCGTGCGTGCCATGTCTAGGCATGGCACAACTCGACACGGCATGACTTCTGCAAGTCACAGTATGACTTGGTACGACTTGGCACGACTTGGCACGACTGGCACGACTTTGTTTGATCATGGCACAACTTTCTATGTCCTTGCTAAATAGAAAATCGTGGCACGACTTGTGCAAGCCGTGACACTCTTAGCAATAATTTGGAATTTTCTCTTTTGTTATGACATGTACTTTCCTCTATATGCTGCCATATCTTTTGACTTATCACATCGGTAGCCCGTTGGACGCACTCAGGATATGTCTTTTTGCTTACATGATGATCTGTTATGATCATAAACATGATGTGTGAACACGAAATGATCAATGACATGTAATGAACCATGATGGTGGCCCGTCGTGGCGCATCCCTAACAAGTAACAAGTACAAGTAATATGACATGACAGTGGCCCGTCGTGGCACACTCCAGACAAGAACATGACAAGTAACATGACATGATGGTGACCCGTTGTGGTGCACCCCTAACAAGTAACCTTGACATGTAATCCATGAACGTTGTTGCGACGGCTAACTTGACATGCTAGTAAATTATCTTCTTGAACACCGTGGGTGATTGTATTGAATGTGCTTGTAGAAGCTACCAGTCTTGTCTCGTATCATGTCTAGGACATGTATCCCTGGTTACCACGGTCAGGAATTCATATTGAATCTGACTAGGTTAATGACTAGATTGATCAAGTAGAGCATATAGAGAGGTATTCCGGCTACAGGCAATCCCGTTATCTGGGCGTCTTCTTTGATGGACCCTCAAGTCACCTAATAGGGTACATTTGTCTCCTGGGCGATGTACCCACTATTATATGAACAAGGGATACATTTGTCTCCTGGGCGATGTATCCGGTACCAACTCTTAACGTGAACCTTGCATCTGGATAACCTGGATAGTCTGCAGGGCTTGTGGCCGTAGGAATCCTCATTGCATCTTGTTAGTAACTAGGCTTGTGATAACCCTAGCTAGTTTACTATCAAGCCGTACTCTTTCTTGGCCGTGAATGATTGAATGGAGTCTCATCTTGTCTAGTCTTGTCTAGACCCAGTACATGGCTATCTATGGACATGATTGATTATGCTTTACTTTATCGATAATTGGTTAGATGCTAAGTTCTGTTCAGGTGAAGGGTTACAACTCCGGTCCTTGTTTGGTTTACGGGTTGTAACTTGGTTACCGGAATAGTCCTTTAGTTATCTTATCGTTTATCACCCTGTTATCTCTACTTATGTCTTATGCAATTTCTTCTATGATTTTATGTGCTGATATGCTATTTTTAGTTCTTAAGTGAAGCCTCCTTTGTGGCACTTGCTTTTTCTGGGGTCTGACCCAACTGGTTTTGTATGACCAGATTTTGGAGCAGCTTCCGAGGATCTTCCAGCCTTCCTGCCAGATGGTGACCACTAGAAGGAATCCTGGCAACGAGTGAGTTTTATTTTGCTCTCCCACTCTATTGTAAAAATATTCTTTTAAGGCGTTTAGCCGCCGAGCAAGTGCTAGCTTGTTTGCAACTTTACTTACTGTCTGCCTACGGGCTGTAACATGATTGACAAATCCTAGGGTTGATCATGTATGACTTAAACTCTTGCTAGTCTTCGTGTTTTGTATGACTAGCTTCATGATCATCTGAATATGTAATGTATGGGACGCCTTACTTTGTATGTCTGATGATCTACCATCTTGTTACATTCACTTACTTGCTTGAGATTGAGACACTAGGCTTGTTCTTAACCCTAAGATACTGATGGCTTGTAGTAAACCCTCATGCATCTAGACAGCCGGGACCGTATTGCGAGGTAAGATTCACTTCAATATACGTAGCTGGCTGTGTTTGTCTCCCACTCTCCAGTATTCTGGTTTTAGGGCGTGACACTCCATTATTTTCTTTACAACACTCATTCTTACATTCGAAAAAAAAGACAATCGATAAAGGCACCCTCAAATGTGATAGGGGGCAACACAAATTTTTCTCAACTTTTAATTTCCAAACTATCCTTTCAAAAGTGATCAGGGATAATATGATATTAATTTTAGGACAGTCATGTCAATGTTTAGGACTGCCAAAATTTTGGTAGTCATGTCTTTTTGAATCTTTATGTCTTGGTTATATTTCCATAGATCACATGGCAATGAGTTCCCTCGTATATCCACATTGCCATGGAGATAGCAACATACGCATACAGACAATATCAATCTCCTTTGAATTGAATGTGAATGTTGTGAGACAAGATGCATTTGAGCTTCTCCCCTTCCTCCTACTTCTTCCTCAGATGAAGGGATTCGAGGGGAGGAGGATTCCCATTTTGGTCCTCTATCTATGTCTCGGAACAGAGGTTTTCCGAAACTTAAACAATAGAGATTTATTTGAGGAAGAATGCAAAATACTTTTTTTTGTTGATTTATTGTAGAAATTGTTCATGCACGTTTTTTGTAAAGTAAGTTAGAGTGAGTTAGTTGACCAAACTAGTTAGTAAAGAAAATATGGGGTGACATAGATTGAGCTCAAAATGAAGCCCAAAATAACTCATATATATATATATATATATATATATATATATATATTTTTTTTGAACAACTCCTTTATTGAAGATAAGTAGCGGAAACAAAAAGTACAGTGGACTTAAAAGAAGAAAAAGAGAAATCAACAACTATTGATTCTTTCGCCCATGGAAGCATGCCACCGTTGCCTTTCCGATTTGCCGTTGGATCTCCTTGCAAACTTGCCACCCGTTGTATTTGTATTGTTCGTACCGCCACTTGTTCCTGTTCTTCCACAGAACCCAGCAAATAGCCCCGACAGAAATTTGTTTGAAATGAAGATTATTTCTTCTCCACCAAAGTTGAAGACATTCCTCCAAGCTGGACACACGTCCTCTAATCTGAACGAGAGATTGGTTCGTCCTCCATGCTTGCTTGGCCAAATCACTCTCAAAGAAAATGTGCTGGATATCTTCAGGTTGAGGATGAAAACAACAGTGACAGGAGCAAGCAAGCTGATAGCCGAGTCTTTGAACATTGTCATCAGTAGGGAGGCGTCCAAGAAGAATTCTCCAAAGCAGTATAGACCATTTAGAAGGAATGCATGAACTCCATATATGTTTGAACCTAGTATCAACAGGGAAAGGTTGACGAATCACTTTCCAAGCCGAAGACACTGTGAAGGTGGATCCATGAAGCCAATGAACGCCAAGGTCATCATCTGCAATTAGAAGAAACCTTTCATCCATGTCACGCCCTGCAAGTATGCGACGCCAAATATGGGAAGCATTAGAGTTGATCATTGCTTGTGATGGATGAATATGGGGGAAGTACTTCTTTTTCATAAATGACGTCCAAAGAAGATCTTGAGATCGCAACTTCCACCATAGTTTAACAGTGAACGCGTCAAAGACGTCCTTCAATCTCTTGATTCCCAAGCCTCCCTCCTCATGGGGTCTAGCAATTTGATTCCAACCAATCCATGAGCGTTTCCTGTACCCATCCTTCGAACCCCATAAAAATTCACTGAACATGGCTTCGATTTGCTTAAGGACACTCATAGGGGGATTGCAAGCAGCAAGACAAAAGATCGGTATGGAAGAGAGAACTGATTTAAGAAGAATCAACTTACCCCCAGGCGATAACGTCTTGTTGTGCCAGCCTTCAATTTTGCTATGAATTTTGTTTTTTAGTTCGTCGAACATCGTCGAGTTCCTCCTGCCATTCATAAGGGGGCAGCCGAGATAGGTAATAGGGGGATATTGAAGTTGATAGCCAGTCAACAAACTCAACGAAATGCCTCTATCCTCAGGGAAGTCCTCTGAAACACAGATCGCTGATTTAGACGAATTTACCCGCTGGCCTGAGGCACATTCATACCGATGGAGGACCTGTGTAAGCAGTTGTATCGATCTCCTATCACCACCCGAAAATATAAGTAAATCATCGGCATACGCAAGATGTGTCACTCTAGGGCAACCACTGGGAGAATAATAAGGAGTAAATCCGCGTTGCGTAGCTAGTCTTTATAGATTTCTACTCAACGATTCAGCAGCAATAACAAATAGCATAGGAGAGAGTGGATCACCTTGGCGTAGTCCACGAAAAGCTTGGAAATAACCCGAAATGTTGCCATTGATCATGGTCGAGAACCAGACGTTGTTGACCAGATGAAGAATCATGTTGATCCAAGTTTTATTGAATCCAAGCTTGCGGAGAGTGGCGAAAAGAAATCTCCAATTAACTCGATCATAGGCCTTACTCATGTCGAGTTTAATTGCTGTATTCCGTCCCCAGTTATCATGACCTAGCATACTGAACATCTCCTGTGCTAGGACGATATTATCGACTATTTCCCTGCCCTTGATAAATCCACTTTGTTCAGGTGATATGATCCTCGCCATCAAAGGGGAGAGCCTATTAGCCAGGAGCTTTGAGAAAATTTTGTTTACAAAATTACAAAGGCTAATAGGTCGATAGTCACCAATGGAAGCCGGACTTTTGTTCTTCGGGATCAAAATGAGGAGAGTGCTAGTGATGTTTTTGGGCAAAGAAAAGCCATCAAAAAACATATGAACCGCAACAAGAATATCATGTTTAATGATTGGCCAGCATTTGATAAAAAATACCCCATTGAACCCATCTGGGCCAGGGGCACTATGACGATCAATAGATTTCACCGTTCTAAACAGCTCCTCCATATCAGGCTTCTTAGTCAATGCAGCATTATCTTCTTCAGACAGAATGGTAGGGAGGACGGACATAAAATCGTCATCTATGCTAACAGGTTCAGGGAGGAATACCTTAGTAAAGTGTTCATTTGCAATCTTTTGAATATCCTCTAACTCCGTAGCAGTAGAGCCATCCTCACCCCGAATGTGATGAATGTGAAGTCGTCGGCGCTTGTTCGAGACGCAAGAATGAAAATACCCAGAGTTACGATCTCCTTGCAAATCCCATTTAAGTCGAGCCTTTTGCTTCCAATACGACTCTTCAATTTGAATTCTTTGTTTGAGATGAGCTTGAGCCTCCTGAAGATCTGAGCGTAATGAAGGATCATTCTCAAAAGCAACTTCGGCTACAACCACTCTATCCTCAGCCATTTTCACAGCCTGAAAGATATCACCGAAGGTGGCGTGACTCCATGCAGATAAGGCTTTTCGAGTAGCTGTCAGCCGCATACCCAAGTTGAGGATGGGATGATGATGGTGAACCGAAGTCCAAGCTTGCTCCACCGTTTGTTGAAAAGAGAAATGATTTGGCCAAAATGATAGAAAGCAGAACGGCTTTTTAGGGACTGTGGCTCTAGCCTGAAGCTGAAGTAGGATGGGAGCATGGTCCGACTCCGTACGATTGAGGTGATCACATTTAGTGAGAGGCGCCTAATCCCACCACTTGTTGTCCATAAGCACCCTATCCAGGCGGGAACCCTGTCGGTCGGGGCCATCCACTGATTTAACCCATGTGAAACGATTTCCGGAGAATGGGGCCTCCTCAACCCCAGCCGCCATGTGGAATGTCCTGAAATCCTGCATAGACGCCTCATTGGGGGGTAAACCCCCAAACTTTTCATCAGCTCTAGTGATTGCGTTAAAATCCCCACCAATCAGCCATGGATATGGGAAGACGGTCTGTAGCTGTAGCAGAGAATCCCAAAGCAGACGACGTCCCTCCTTGGTGTTACAACCATGAACAACAGTAATAATAGCAGTTGACGGGATCAGTGGATGAGAAAAAAGTACAGAAAGAGATTGATCTGTCGAATCAGCTCGAGTGAACTGCCCCTCCTTACTACAAAGTATCCAGATATTCCCTTTGTCATTAGAAACAGCCATGTGAAAGCCAAGTTTGACTTGATAAAAGTGAAGTTGATCTGGACTAACTTTAGGTTCAATAATAGCAAGGAATTGCACTTTGTGAATACGACAAAGAGTTTTCATTCTTTTAAGAGTCATGTTATTTGCTATACCCCGAACATTCCAAAAAAGTATGTCAAACATCAGAGGAGGTTGAGGAGGAAGGGTTTGAGGGGTGCTTAGCTGCCGAGCGAAGGACTCGAGACGAAGGAGGCGGTGGCAACTTCTTAGCTCTGGGTTCAGTTGGATGGATGGCTTCTGCCGTATTCTGAGCATTACGGGCTTCCTCGTCTTCAACCTGAAGAGCCCATGACCTTTCTTGAGTAGTGAGTTCGCCTTCCTCGTGCTGGTCATCGGAGGGGGAACCTTCTTGGCCGGAATTGTGAGGAGGTGGAATAAGTGGTGCAGGAACGACAGGGTCCTCCACACCCTCAGATGTGTTGGCCATGGAAGTGGGCACCGTCGCTGTCACAGGAGCAGTGTCTGTCGAATCAGTAAGAATGACGCCGCCGTCAGGAGCTGGTGGGATGGCAGGGTTTATTTGAGCCTGGAGAGAGGATGGACTACGTGGCAGTTCACTATTGGAGGGAACCGGAGAAGTAGTGGTGGGGTTCACGTGAAGGGTTTGAGTAATTAAAGTTTCCTTGGGATCCGTAGAGAGCTGTGGTTCATTTATAGGTTGCTGGGCCTGATCATTAATGCTTCCGGCGATTGTAGGTGCAACAGTAGGGGCTTGAGTTGAGCCTTCACCATTTGTTAATTCGTGCACGGGATCACCAATATGAGGAATATTCTCTTTCATTGGCTGTTTGTCTTTTTGGATGGCTTTACATGAGCTTCGAACGTGTCCTTGATGTTTGCAGAATGAGCAGTACCTGGGAGAGGACTCGTATTCTACCTTTTGAGAGATCTTTCTGCCATTAGATAGCTGGATGTTAAGAAGCGGGGGATGAGATTTGCTCGCGTCAAGTTCCACGAGGATGCGTGCGACACTCGGACGCGTCAACTCTTCGGTGGCTCGGTCCAGCCGCAGAGGGTTTCCTATTCCCATGGCCAGAGAGAACAAGGCGTTCTTGTTGAAAAATTGTACGGGAAGACCTGGCAGGGAGATCCATACAGGGGCTAGAGGGGACTCTTCAGAGGGAGAGAATTCTTTGTGCCACCTAAATAGACGCATCGGCGCCTTGGTGATGAACCACAGATCTTTGGAACGGAGGCGTAAAAAATCCGCCTCCTCCTGAGGCCGAATGAGGATGTGCTTGGGATCAATAGATCCGACTTGTATATATATATATATATATATATATATATATATATATGTTGGTTTAGAAAGAGACTATAGATCAGAAGTATCAAATGCAACAACACAAATTATTTTTATGACTGCCAAAATTTTAGCAGTTCTAAACATAGTTAGGATTATCACGATTTTTATAGTCCTAATGATAGAGAAGTTTGCCTTCAGGATGGCCAAAGTTTTGGCAGGCCTCGGTATCTTTATGTCACATTCCAGAACCGGAATACAGGAGAGTAGTAGCAGTACTAGGTCAGCTACGCATTTCAAAGTACAATGGTACCCAAAGATACAGTCATGACTATTAAGACACGGGGCATAGTCTACAATCCAATAGTATAAGCTAGGTCAAGCAAAATCCCACAAACTATAAGTAATTAGCAAGATTTATGACCATCACAATGTAGTAAAGTCTCACAATATCAATATAGATGATCATGAAACTAGTATACCAAAAAAATACTAGCAAGACTATACAATTATACATAATCATGTCTAGCTATAGTCTAGAATATATATAATCATGATGCACACAGGCGGGAACAAGATTCCAAAACACAAGCTAACATGTGCTTAAATGTCTCAAGAAAATATACAATTTGTACAATTGCAAGATAAAACAAGAAATCCACTCAGGTGCTCGGCTAGCGATCCTCCAGGTATGTACCATCAAACGAGAGATACGAAAGATGATCTAGCTCCGCTACGAGATACGGTCATACAAAACTGGTAGGGTCAACCATAAAAAATAAGTACCACAAGAAAAGTTCTATGGTATACTTAAACTAGCATGCAAGAAAATAAAAGATAGAAGCAAAAAAATAAATACAACAAGAAATAAGCTAAGCATGAATAGTAAAATACTAGGCAAGATATAAAGAAATACAAGCCATGTCGGCCAATCATCAGCTGACGTCTTGATATCGTTAGATAACTAGGCTTATCACAAGTTTTGGTTACTAACATATGCAAGTTTGAGGGTTGGGAAGTCATGCGTTATAGATTGTCAAGGGTAGTCCAAAAATATTATATATATAATAGACATCACTCGACGGTGAGCTAATAATCAGAGTACAAGAGGCATAACACGACGATGAGCTGGAAATATGCTTCTTATGACGGAGAGCTCAGCCGTACTGTATTAAAATAAAAAATCTCTCATCCCAATGCACTATGTAATGAAGGTAGTTGTTTTATCCTGATAACTTTGACTTTAGTTACAGACCGTGGGCGTCCATAGAACTCACCCTATAATGATACTTTTCTTCGGGGGAAATATTGGACAAGATAGGTAGATTAGACAACCACAAGACAAATACTAGACAAGACTAAAAACCCGCATAGTTAGGATCAAGATAAGCTAAAGTGCTAGGACTTGTATGTAGAACCCCTGAGTTTTCTGGAAAAGAGGAAATTAACGGTTAGATCGGCATACCATTAGTATACTGCATCATACCATCCGACTACCAATCTGACTGCCATTGACGCATCCCTCGGTTAATAACCAAGCCATTCTTTCATCCAATGGTTTCTTGGTTTTGTTTCGACGATTGTGATATCTTGATGAAGGACTTAGTGTAATGACCCGATCCGTACGGTGCATTACGATGATTCGTTGACTCGAAGAGTTGCGTTAACTCAAAATATGTATCAATATAAATCAATGCAAAGAGTTACGTTGACCCGAGGAATGTATCGAGTAAGTTCGATGCAAGTGTTAAGTTGGCCCGAAGGAAAGTATTGAGTCGGTTCGAAGATTCTAAAAAATCGAATCGATGCAACGCACAAGTCCGATTCGAACAATTATTGATTTTAGTTGGTTTCGTGTGCAGGCTATACATTTACGCTAAAATATAAGAGGTCAACTTTTTGTCTTATTTGCAATGGTGTCCGCAAAACCAAATCACCACCTCGCAACGGACTAAGGCATAGGTACAGTAAGCCAATCGGTCGGATAATTCAACAAAGCACGAAGTGGTCGAATGGCTAAGTCAGATCAGTTGGCCGTGCAACAAAGTTATAAAATCGAGTTGCATCGGTTTGGCGAAATGGCAAGGCGTATCAGCTTAAGGTGGGAGGACTTTGACCCTTCTTTTCTACTCTTTCATGCCTAAGTAAAATACATAGTTGTATGCTAAGTTCACCTATCAAGACCACGGATGTGGCTCGATCAAAAGATGAATATAGTGTGTGTCAAACAGTAGATAGAACAATTGAAATAAACGTACATCAAATGTACGGGTCGCTATTAAACATTGAATATCACAAAGGCGAGCGCCTCGGTACGCAAGCCATAAGAATATGGGATAACTGTATCGACAAGTGCCTTAGCATACGAGTCGTTCGTGCCTTCGTGCACAAGTTAGAAGGCTAACAGATTGAAAGACTATTAAGGTGAATGCCCTAGTGCATGAACCATGAACATTGAACACTAAGGCATATAACATGAAAATACGGTATTGAGACGTACATCGCATGTACGGCTCAAATTATAGAGAATAATTATGTTAAAGTGTGCGTACATACACGAGAATCATAAAAGATGGCTTCGTTGCAAAGAGAACAGTTGTGGCATGAATGTGATGGAACTGTCGAATATGGCACAGTGCCTTGGAAATGTTCAGGGCCTTCGGCTTGTTCGTTTGACGAACATTGAGTTGCGGCATGGTGCCATTGAACATTGAAACGAAGAATGAAGTCGTACAAAGAATACAAGAACATAGAAAGAGTGATCACATTGAAAGAAAAAGAATTACAAGACAACGTGAAGTCTGAGTTTCGGACTCAAGACTATGTTTGGTTGTATGAGTTTGATGAACGTTACATAGTCGAATGGACTTAAGATATTGCCCGTGAACGGGTGTGTGATGATTCTCTCGAACGAGTTATTAGCCGGGGCATCGGGACCATTCGACCTAGAAGGTTTGTTAATCATTGTTGGTGTACATCTTTTGAGCATGACTTGTGATCTGCTACTAATGTAATAAGTCATAATTGATGGTAAGTTCGACGTCTTTTGGATACTTGAGTCTAGCAATCTGTATGGGGAGGACACTGAGTTATCCAATTTGAGAAAGAAAAGAAAAAAAAGAAAAAGAAAAAAGAAACTAGTTATTCCATTCTGGTGCGGATACGCCAACGACCTTCATATAGTTAAGGAACGGTGGGCCGAAAGTGCAGGCACACAGAGATCTTTTACAAAGAGCACATATAACATGACAGGAAAAGATGGTAGGCATATTCACCTTACGTCGGTGCAAGGGTGAGTGCGTCGATGTTGGTAAGAAGTCATAAAACAATACGAAAGTGCTATTGGTTGCCTGCTTGCTTATGCAAATCATAGATAACATGCTTGCCATGAAATACATTGCCTTACTACTTTCGAATATGCCATAAAATCGACCCTAAGGCAAATATAGAAAGATCATAAGTTAAGCTGCATAATTCATATATCTACTTAATGTCGGTTTAGTAAAGTGGGTCTCTGATCAGTACGCGAGAGTATTAGTACTAATCTCTCACCAGATTGCTTGCAGGTTTAGGAAATGATCTGCTTGCATCGGAGCTTCGCTTGAATGTGCTGAGGTATGGAATGTCGTAGCGTATTGAGACGTACGATCGTATTGATGCTCGAACTTGCAACAGGATGATGCGATCGAGATATAGAAGATATGATGTATAGAACAGTAAAATCCTTTGCAGGCAAGAAAGAACCTAATTATTGCAAACTAATCTAGCAAATTCAGTCAGGCTATTGAAAGCCTTTGTAACCTCAGTTCAATTATCAATAAAGAGAATTGTTTCATATATACTCTGTTTCTTCTGTTGTTAGTATCAAATCAAAGGTAACCATTTGAAAATATGTCATCTTGCCTTGTATGAGTACAATTCTAGACTTGTATGGCATCACGTCCCAGCGAGGACGAATGATTCGAATAAATTGATACAAGGACGAACGATTTTCTGGGTCAGGGTATGACAATTAGATCGCTGAGTTGGCAAATCTAAGGGCTCTCATTTATTCATTCTTTCTTTCTATATAAACCTCTATCTTTCTCTCTTCGATCTTCTTCTTCTTTTTCTTTATTTCTATCTCACTCTTCTCTCCTTTGGGCTGCATATTGGACTTGCTTTGGAGTTTAGATTTGTGCTCTACCTTCGTAGAAGCTTAGGTATGTGGCTAGGTGTCACACCTAGAACCAGAATACTAGAGAGCTAGAATGGAACTAGGCCAGCTGTGTATATCAGAGTACTCTGGTGCCCTAAGATACAAATACGATAGTGAAGACATAGGGAAATATACTACAAGTCAACATTCAATCATAGGCCAAGTGATCCTACGTATCTCAATCACTATTAAATAAGTAAAGAGCAAGATAATGATCATCATGGCGTATAAAACAAATGAATTTGCTCATTATATTTGATATATACTACTCTTCTCCCCCATTGTCATTTAGAAAAAATGGAGGCTCCCCCGTAAATAGTGAGCACACACAACGAAAATAGAGAAGGTATAATAATACCAAGAGATAATAATGAAAATAAATGTCACGACCCTCTCCCGAATAATCAGACATGATTCAGACACGTCCAACCTTCGTCGTTAGACACGACGAAGTAAGCTGTACCAAGCTAAGAAAATCTAACCAGATAAACATGAATGTGCACAATCATAGCATCTATAAAATATTCCCATAAAGATCACCATAATCCACAAATCCATATAACATAAAGGTACCAGAGTCAACAAGAATGAAATATACTATGAACTCTAAAAACAATATCTAGGAATAAAGCTAAACAGTCTAAACCTGAAGCCTCTAGCTAAGTCATGTCTCCATCCTGCTCAGCTAAGATCTCGAGCTCTGGCCCATAAGGTAGAACAATATCCTGCAAGTACACCTACAACATATCCAGTCAGGAGCGGAGCAAAGTACAGTTCTAGGTAATGAACAAGAACATCATGATATGGAAATGCATACAGGAGAACATGAAATATAAAATACAGAAAAAGAATATGAAGGTACAGAAATGTAAGTACAGGAAATAAAGTACAGGAATATAAATTATGAACCTGAAGTACAAGACATGACATGTATATAATGTTTGAAATACAACTAGCCTATGTGACCGACTGGGGTGAGTACAGGAATATGTACAGGAGTACATGAATATCGGTACGGCTTATGACCCGCGTGCATGATGCGAGGCCTAAGCTATCTACATGAATATTAGAACCGAGGTTTGGTCACATAGCTAGTATATTTTCCCTCTCCGACACAAGTACAAGAATAGGAAGTACAAGGGTACAAGATATCGTGTCACATCGTGTCATCAAGAGAAGTACAAGATATGTAAATGCACAAAACCATAGAAAGTACTTGCCTTACTCTGGAAGATCAGTAATAGGAAGTAGAAATATTTGTATGCCCTCCTGTTAATAAATTAGGATTTTAATTAGACTTTAAATACTTAGCTTACTAGGATTGCTAGCTATCAACCATTACCAACTATGACTTAGCTAAATTATAGAATCACTACTACACTCATTTCTATCTAGGTATATAAATAGACAATTTCTATAAGGTTATTTTAGAACACGATGCTCAAATAATATAGATAGCCTATTTAGTAGAATGATAAAACATGGCATAATTTATTGATGCTAAGGAAGTATTAGGAAAATGTGGCCTTATAATTTAACAGGGCTAACACTACTATCAATTAGTTAAGAATCTCCTAATAGTTATCTAGTTGCTGATAATATTACTTAGTTACCATATTAGTCTATAGTAGTTAGCAAAATATCCATAATAGTATACAAATAATTTAGAACCAAAATATTTTTCTAACAATCAACATTAATTAGATACATGAATAATTTGATTTGGAAATATTTCACTAAATCAAAATAATACTTAGTAATATTTTGTATAGAACTAAACCAACCATTAATTATTTAAATAGTAACAGGCCCAAGCCCTCAACCCCAAATCACACAGCCCAGAGTCAACATCAGCCCACCTTCTTAATTATATTTACGTCTTTCATTATGACTCAGGGCCCATTAATCCAGTCAGGCCCCACCCAGCCTACTTGTAAAACCCTTAAATTTTTGAATTTTTTATTTAAAAAAGACTAGAAAATGAATTTATGCAAATTATGACTTTTATTAATTATTAAAAATGACCTTAGCCATTATTGAGTTTTGAAGCACAAGACGACCATGAATTTTGGCACGAAAGATGTAGCAATATGCCTGGACTAGTGTACTAGCCATGCTAGGGGAAGCCTAGCCATGGGGATGACCGAACTAGGAAAACCAGGCCAAGTTGCGACTTAACCTCCACCGATAAATTAATTAGTTATTAATTTGATTATTGATTTTTTAGATGACCCGGTTTGTCCAAACCAGACCAAACTGGGCCCGGACCGAGCCCAAGTCCATGTAGACATGTAGGGTGACCAAATGTGGCCATGTAGGCATATTATATGTGCGTACAAATATTTTCTAAATTATTTTAGAATTTTATGTACCATTTCTAATTATTTAATTACTTGTACGATTATTGGTATTTTATTATTAAAATAATATTTTATATTATGGTACAATTTTTGGACCCAATTAAGGGTGTATGGCCAGTTTACCCAAAACCTCCATTGGACAATTTTTGTTATTAAAGCATTTTATGGAAATCCAATAAGCAATTATTTTTATTTAAATAGATTTCATCTATAGATAGATAATATTAAGTTTATTTTAAATAGATTTCATTTATAGATAGATAATATTAAGTTTATTTTAAATAGATTTTATTTATAGATAGATAATATTAAGTTTATTTAAAAAAGATTGTGATAATTTTTAAGCTATGTATAGATATATACATATATATAGAAATATATATATCGATATGTAAGAGATTGAAAAGTTTTTTAAAAAAATATATATATATATATTAAGGTAAAGGGTGGTCGGCCCCACCCGACCACCCACACCACAACATAAAGGAGAAGCATAACAACACTTGTGCGTGCTTAGCAAGTGGGGTCCGCCCTTACAATTTTTTTTTTGCAAGCATAAGCATATCAGTTATAATATGGTCGAGCCTTTTTTTTCATCTGTACATATTTTAAACTCCAAAACCCAAACCCTAATTTCTATCTCTGTAAACCCCCAAATATTTTGAGATTTTATGTACATATTTTATAGTATTTTATTTATTTTAATTTTTTTTAAGAATTTTTATCTATTCTGGTAGCAAGATTTAGTGCTACACTCTATATCTACATAGATAAATTTTTAAAAGGTGCCATGCTAAATAGTTCAGGAAAATACTTCTGCTATTTTCAAATTTTATTAGAAAATTTACTATATTTTATTTTTATTTTTACAAGATTTATTGATTACTAAAATAGTGTATATTTAATAAATGGTTATTTTTTTATACTAATAGAAGCAGGTAAATGCTACAAACTAATTAGCTAGTAGGTATATTATTATTAAAAAAGTCTTAGACAATTTTTAGGAATTTATTATTTTTATTTAAGTTATTTTTTTCTAAATTTTTATATATAATTGTAGATTCTTTTGGTATATTTAGATTTTTACAAAAAAAAATATAAACATGGGGCCCGGCCACACCCCAGCAAAGGGGACAGGCCAGGCTCAGTATGGGCGGCCTAAGGGATTTGGCAAGAGTGCAATGTATGCGTTAAAAAAAGAAAGAAAGGAAACCACTGTTCCCTACAAGGGGGAACAGTTTGAAACCGAGCCCAAGGGGGGAGCCCGCAACCCGTGCATAGGGAACTCTCCCCAAATGCAACTAGCGCCTATTTAAACCCCTTTGCGTACGAACCTCAAACCCTAGATATACTCGACCATGTGCACAGCGCCCTAACCTTGAAGTACATACGCGCCACCCCGACACCGTACGAGGTGCCGGAGATTCGCCGCGGCCACCTGAGACATGCCGGATGGGAACGGCGGATAGCAACAGCTGCTTGAGACACAATCGCGAGGTACTCTTCTTCCCGATCCCGTTTCTTCTCGCATACTAAATCGTTTGATTCTGTTGGATCCTCTAAAAACCCTACATGACCATCTCGAATTCCCATAAAGGGGATTCAAATATTATTGCACGACCAGTCCAAGAAATCGACGTAGAATCGAAGAAAAAAGTCTGAAATGACTCCTAAAACCAGTGCAATACCCTCCTTTGGAAGGCAAAATTTTGCCGATTCCTCGACTGTATGGAAAATCTATTTGAACAGGTTTGATAACAACATATACCATATGGAAACCAAACTTGTAATTTTTAATTTCATTGATTAGTCTGTTAGTAATTCATTTTCAAAGTTAGCAAAAAAAATTGTCTTAAAAACATTAAAATTTAGAATTCTGTCCGATACGGCTTGCACCCCGACAAGTCGGGCGACGTGGTCGTGCGCTATATGCATCGAAAGGCGCGTATGGACGTTGCCAACGTGTGGGAACTGACGGAACTCAATTTCGTCGTATGTGCGCGACGAAATCAGTCCGTATCCGTCAAGATACCCCCGTATCGCCAATTTGCAAACTTCGCCCTAACTTCATGTATAGTCGTCAATTCGAAACAAGGCTTGCGCCAACAGGTCTGAATCAAAATTCTGGTCCTGTGTGCCAAGTTTGGTTCGATTTTGAGAAGGTCGAAATCGGAACCCCTTTTTGGCGGGCCCGCGACCCACTCAAACGGGCAATTTTGTACACGGCTCATCAAAATCCAAAACTGGACATACCATTGAGTTCTTCTCCTCAAAATGAATCCATAGACATATAGTTTGACGACTTTAGAGACCATAAACTTTGGCACGCATTTCGGTACAAAACGTGTCCAACGGCGGACATCGTTTTGACCCGAAATTACGATTTTGCCTCTGTTCCAGAATTAGACTTTTGGACAGGAGTTTTCTAGGTATATCTTTTACACCGAGTGTGTTTTTGATATTTGTTTCAGTGTTCGGAGTTGTTTGGAGATTGTGACGTTTCTTGGCTGACATTGTGATTTTCTGGACTTGCCATTTTTCACCATCAGGCAAGATACCTTGCCATTTTACTATGTGATTATTATATTCTTATTTTCAGTTATTATTTTCAGCATTTCTTATTTGTTAATATTATAAAACTGTGCGTCCAAGTCACACTTGGGTGCAAGCGACCCTATCGGTCATTTTTTTGCTTTATTTATTTTTCTTACATTGACTTAGTCTAGTGACCACCCATTGATGTTGAGGTATTGGTATATCTCATATGGCCTTGACACTTGCTTTACCATGTTGTGTGAGTCACATGTAGGACACGTATCCGCGTAGTCGGCTGGCCACCGATACGTATGGAGCGTGCGACGGATATGAGTAACTGCCAATAGAATTGCATGCTAGAAGACTTGGCGGTTACTAGAGGTTCATGAGTCATGGATGTGACCCTAATAGGCATTGGTGGGAAGAACAGTTCCTTAACGTATGGGTCATATATGCACTGTCCTGATTGCTGGTTATCTCCGATGGAAGGTACGGTCCTGATAGCCGGTTATCTCCAGTGGGAGGTACGGTCCTGATTGCCGGTTATCTCTAGTGGAAGATACGGTCCTGATTCCTGATATTCCTGATCCTGCCCATGCATCAAAGGTTTGTTCTTATTGTATTATCATTATAGACTGGTTAGGCACCTGATTGCATACATATTTCCTTCTTTATATTATATTTCACAGTTATTATGGCATGGTGTTTTCTTGTATCTTGTTACGTCCCTTTGAGGACCTGGTTATCTCTCCAGGTGTCTGCTCTTCTCTTCCGCAGGTGTTCTAGCTCTAGTCGTGATCATCGTTATTTCTTCGAGGATGATTGCACTTGGATCATCTTCGCTTCGCTCACCAAAATCATTCTTTTGTATATCATGTATTTCTTTCCTTACTTGTTGGTAGTAGATTTGTCTCTGCCCAACATATTGTATCAAGATAATTTCATAGTTGATTATATGATATCTTTTATTCTTTTATTTTGTGGATGAGATTAGTTAGTTGTAGTTTACTGCATTTTACAGCTTATGTATCCATACGAGGCTTATGTACTTCGTATGTATACAGCTGGCATGTCTACGTTCCTAGTCCTATGTATTTTGGGACTGGAGCGTTACATGTTTTTGTGGTGGCCCATGTAGGTCAAGATAAATTGTTTGGTTACCTTACTGTGCCAAGCAAGCCTACGAATAGGATTAGAAGTCTAGGATCTCATCCACATACTTGACCTCCTATCTCGATTCCATCTTCAAACTCTCACTTGACTCATTGATTGCATCTTGTTTGATCCTTCTATCGTAAATCTCATCTTTCCTTCGTGCTTAATAGGGATATTAGAAGAATGACTTGTAGGCCTCTTTGGTTCAAATAAAACCATTAGTTTGATTCTTATAAGTTGGGTAGACTTCCTTATGACCTAGTATTTTCGATGTTCTTATAACCCATGGTATAGGGTACTACTTGAATTACTTAGACTATATACCCCTAGAGGACCATACCCCATTTGATTGACCAAGGCCTTAGACAAAAAAAAAGATAGTAGGACGACTACATAGGCACAAACCCCGGACAAGACTTAGATTCTCAAGAAACTTGAGTTATTTGTATTTCTTTTCATTATCATCTCGCGTACTCATACTTCACCATCTTGACCAATCCTGCTGTTATAGCCTAGTTTTGCAAGCGTACCCTTTTATCAAGCTTGTTTCAAGACATATGTTATTTGGGCATGTCCACTAACATATTGTCTAGTCAGAACTGGTGCATGATGGTCTGATCAACCTAGTGCACTTTGGTTCGCCCTTCGATTGTTTTATATGGATTGAGATATAGTTAAACTTGTCCTTTAGGGTCTCATCTGCAACGGTCTTGACAAATTTCCTCTTTGAACTGTTCAACCGCCCTTGAAACCCATATTTGTAATTCCATTCCATTCCATCTCCCTCAAACTCATATTATTTTTTGTCACCTACTTTGAAGAACAATGCTCGAAGACATGAAGTATTTTTCTATGGCCATGAAGGTTGTATATACACAAATGTTTCCATTTATTCGAAATCGGAGGACTAACTCCAAACTTGATTCATATCTACTATATCATGATTTCTATTACGTCATCTAGTATTCCCTTATAATCAAGAGTCAAGATGCTACATCATGACTGAAATTCCCTAACCTCATTACACTGGATCCATATCTTAGTCATATGGAGTATATATTGGGGAGCCCTTCGGAATTTTAGAATTTGCTAGAATTATTAATGGAGTAAGGAAAGTTGGTTTCTGTTAGGATAATAAACTAATGCCCCATGAACTCCCACTTTCCATTTAGGTTATTTGGTGTCCCGACCGTGAATTTTATATTCAGAGCACGAGACCAACTGTTACCTTTCAACAAATTTTATATACAAGACCGAGACGAGTTCACCTTTATGTAGACATATCATGTCCCACTAAACACGTTTCCTTGTACTCTATATTTATGATACAACTTTTAGGTCAAAATGGCTAGTTATAACCCCTACCATGATACCATTGACCTTTCTGACTTCAATTAGAGATCCAACCTTGACTCAATTCTTTCGGCCAATATATGGTTGTGATCTACTCGAAATTCCCTACACACATTCCACTAGTGTGCCACTCAATAGCGGCCCCTTATGCTACTTAAACACAAAGGTCACAAAAGGCGTACCTCAAGACTTACAGAACCTTCCTAACCAACTCGACTGACAAATTGGCCAACCATTTGAGTTATAACCTATTCTAGGCTACCCTCCCCCAGTAGGAATGGTTCATATTGTTTTTAGGAAATCTTGCCCAGCTAATAGAGGCTAAAACCTAGGATTTAAGTAATCAAGGATTGGTCCCAAAGGGACTAATACATCATTAGTTTGTGGCATTTATTTTATCCGTATCATCTTGATACCTCATTGTGACTTTGTTATTTGGAGCACAATACTAGCCACTTTCTTCCAACCAACTCACCCTCATGAACTAGACAAGCCACTCTACACACATGATCTATATATCCCATACAAACATACCATCTTGTACACTATTTCAAATACACCACGTGTATGGCACATGTTCCCGTAGAATGAACCACAAATTCCTATTTTCGTCCCATTTTGATTTTACCAAGCAATCTTGACCATTCCTTCAAATGAACTAAACACCTAGGATCCATGTAGGACTAAGAATACCATATCTGGCATAATATGTTGACAGTGTGGATTCCTTCTATAACTACCACCCCCATCTTTTCTGGAATCGATTTACGATGTGGAGTACTTACTCTCCCTTCGTATTCAGTCTCATTATATATATATTTTTTTGTTATAGTAAGTTCTATTTTAATTTCGAGGACAAAATTTTTATAAGTTAGGTAGGATATAAACCCCCAAATATTTTAAGATTTTATGTACATATTTTATAGTATTTTATTTATTTTATTTTTTTTATAATTTTTATCTATTTTGGTAGCAAGATTTAGTGCTACACTCTATATCTACATAGATAAATTTTTACAAGGTGCTGTGCTAAATAGTTCAGGAAAATACTTCTGTTATTTTCAAATTTTATTAGAAAATTTACTATATTTTATTTTTATTTTTACAAGATTTATTGATTACTAAAATAGTGTATATTTAATAAATGGTTATTTTTTATACTAACATAAGCAGGTAAATGCTACAAACTAATTAGCTAGTAGGTATATTATTATTAAAAAAGTCTTAGACAATTTTTGGTAATTTATTATTTTTATTTAAGTTATTTTTCCTAAATTTTAATATATAATTGTAGATTCTTTTGTTATATTTAGATTTTTACAAAAAAAAATATAGACATGGGGACTGGCCAGGCTCAGTATGGGCGGCCTAAGGGATTTGGCAAGAGTGCATTGTATGCGTTAAAAAAAAAGAAAGAAAGGAAACCGATGTTCCCCACAAGGGGGAACAGTTTGAAACCGAGCCCAAGGGGGGAGCCCACAACCCGTGCATAGGGAACTCTCCCTAAATGCAACCAGCGCCTATTTAAACCCCTTTGCATACGAACCTCAAACCCTAGCTATACTCGACCATGTGCATAGAGCCACCACTCGACTAACCTTGAAGTACGTGCACGCCACCCCGACACCGCACGAGGTGCCGGAGATTCGCCACGGCCACCTGAGACATACCGGACGGGAACGACGGACAGCAACAGCTGCTTGAGACCTAACCGCGAGGTACTCTTCTTCCCGATCCCGTTTCTTCTCGCATACTAAATTGTTTTCGATTCCGTTGGATCCTCTAGAAACCCTACATGACTATCTCGAATTCCATAAAGGGGATTCAAATATTATTGTGCGACCATTCCAAGAAATCGACGTAGAATCGAAGAAAAACAGTCTGAAATGACTCCTAAAAACCAGTGCAATACCCTCCTTTGGAAGGCAAAATTTTGCTGATTCCTCGACTGTATGGAAAATCTGTTTGAACAAGTTTGATAACAATATATACCATATGGAAACCAAACTTGTAATTTTTAATTTCATTGATTAGTCTGTTAGTAATTCATTTTCAAAGTTAGCAAAAAAACTATCTTAAAAACATTAAAATTTAGAATTCTGTCCGATACGACGTGCACCCCGACAAACTGGGCAATGTGATCGTATGCTATATGCATCGAAAGGCACGTATGGACATTGCCAACGTGTGGGAACTGACGGAACTCAATTTCGTCGTGTGTGCGCGACGAAATCAGTCCGTATCCGTCAAGATACCCCCGTATCGCCAATTTGTAAACTTTGCCCTAACTTCGAGTACAGTCGTCGATTCGAAATGAAACTTGAGCCAACAGGTCCGAATCAAAATTCTGGTCCTATGTGCCAAGTTTGGTTCGATTCTGAGAAGGTCGAAATCGGAACCCCTTTTTGGCGGGCCCGCGACCCACTCAAACGGGCGATTTTGTACACGGCTCATCAGAATCAAAAATTGGACATACCGTTGAGTTCCTCTCCTCAAATTGAATCCATTGACATGTAGTTTGACAACTTTAGAGACCATAGACTTTGGCACGCGTTTCGGTACAAAGCGTGTCCAACGACAAACATCGTTTTGACCCAAAATTATGATTTTGCCCCTGTTCCAGAATTAGACTTTTGGACAGGCGTTTCCTAGGTATATCTTTTACACCGAGTGCGTTTTTGATGTTTGTTTCAGTGTCCGGAGTTGTTTGGAGATTGTGACGTTTCTTGGCTGACATTGTAATTTCCTGGACTTGCCATTTTTTCACCATCAAGCAAGATACCTTGCCATTTTACTCTGTGATTATTATATTCTTATTTTCAGTTATTATTTTCAGCATTTCTTATTTGTTAATATTATAAAACTGTGCGTCCAAGTCATACTTGGGTGCAAGCGACCCTATCGGTCGTTTTTCTCGCTTTATTTATTTCTCTTGCATTGACTTAGTCTAGTGACCATCCATTGATGTTGAGGTATTGGTATATCTCATACGGCCTTAACACTTACTTTACCACGTTATGTGAGTCACATGTAGGACACGTATCCGCGTAGTCGGCTGGCCACCGATACGTATGGAGCGTGCGACGGATATGAGTAATTGATAATAGAATTGCATGCTAGAAGACTTGGCTGTAAAACCCCTAAATTTCTACTATATTTTTATCGATTTTGGTACTGATTTAAAATTTTTGTATTGTACGTCGCGTAGTCGTAGTACGTTGTGCGCAAACGACATATTTCGTAAATTGCTCGACGAGTACGAATATGTGCGAGCGTACATATTTTTAGAAAAATATTTTATTATAAAATTATTTTTTTATAGGAAAGTACTTGTTCAAATAAATATAATAAATATTTTATCTTTATAAAAGAGTTATTTTGTTCGTCGTTTTAAAATAAGTAGTGAATTGGAAAATTTTGGTTTATACAAAAATATATTCTAGATGTTTGCGAAATTTGGAATTTGTATAGTAACATATTTTTGTTATTTATAAAAAGCTACTTATTGATTTAATATTTAAGTAATTACCTTGATTTTTGAAATTAATTAATGTTATATTTTAATAATTATGAAAAAGATATTTAAGAATTTGTTTTATTAATATTTGAATTAATTTTGATAAATAAAAAAATGAATTCTTGTGAATTTAAATTAAATGAGGGTTTTATCTAAGTTTGATTCGGATTTGAATAAAATAAGTTTAAACCAAATTTAATTTAATATGTTATTATCTACGGGGTTTTAAATTAATCCAAATCCTTATCCTAATGGGAATTCTCACCTCCTATAAAAGGAGAGGTACTCCTCCATATATTTCTACCATTCACAAATTCCTCCAAAAATTTTCTCCACACGTGCGTGCATCGTGTCCATGCCAACCTAAGCCAGCGTGCACCGTGTCGGTGTCAATCTTATTTCAGCTGTTGTATAGTTATCCGTCTCGCGTCAGGACACACCCCGGCACGACACACGTCGACACGTCGACAAAACCCCAACCCTACACCTTCTCGACAACTGCCACCGTTCTACCGCCACCAATGTTATCTCCGACAACCCCCTCACAAACTCCATTACTGCCATCACCGCCCCTCCTCTTGACCATCCCGGTCAAAGCAACGCCGCCAACAGCACCATCATCGACCACCTCATCGTCCGGCAAACTCACATCACCACAGCCCCTCAATCATCAGCACCACCACCATCATCCGGCCATACGACCGACCGTCTCGCTGAAAAACCCCGATCTCCTCCACAATTTCGGCTAGCCCCAAATCAAATCCAGCCACCACCCGCCGGGATAACACCATCGTGTTCGCCACCACCCTCAACATCCCATAACCACGACCATCAAAAGAAGAGAGAAAGGGGAAAACACCACCCCTTACCTGTCGCCGCCGGCGAGCCCTAGCCGAGCGCCGTCCACCGCTCCCGCCGCCACTGATCCCCACCGGCCGGAAAGACCTAGTCGCCGCCTCATCCCAGCCGCCTTCTCCGCCGTGTCTTCTTCTCCGTCGCTGACCCCGACCACTCCTCCGTGCCGTTGAAGCCTCGCGCCCTCCGTCTCTGATCCGCAGTGCCCGCGGCTGTGCCGTTCCCCTCCCGGCCGTGCCATGACTCTCCCTCACCGACCGTGCCCTTTCTCCGCCGCGATCCCCACAAGTACGCTTGCCGTGCCGGAGACCATCCCGAGTGCCGCCCTCCTCGCCTCGAAACCCCCGTCGGCGCCGAACTCCGCCTCGCCGTAAGCGCTCAGCCTGCGCCGCCGAGTTTTCCTCGGTAAGCCCCTTCTCTCCACTCCTCTTTGTTCTCTCTCTCTTCCCCTTTCTCTCCTATATTCTCTCTCCCCGTTCTGCACTTTCGCTCTCCCTCTCTCATGTCGAAATTGGAAGGGGAGAAGGGGAATGGAATGAGCTGCTGAGTGATTAGGTTTATAAATGTTATTATTAGTTTTATTATTATAAGTTATTATTATTATCATTATTAGTGTTATTATTATATATATTTATTTGTATTATTATTATTACTGTTATTATCATTATTATTATTATTATCATTATTAGTGTTATTATTATATTTATTAGTATTATTATTATTACTGTTATTATCATTATTATTATTATTATTATTATTATTATTATTTTTACATATATTATTATTATTATTATATTTACATATAAGTATACTTTGTTAAAAGATTTACTAGTATTATTATTATTATCCTTAATATCGTGTTGTATTAAACAAATAAATATATGATAAATTCTAAATTTTGTAACAAAAGTATATTGTAGCTTGACTATGTATGAATTTCAAAACTGATTTCCGAACATAAATATTTTACTAAATTATTGACATTTTAAAATATAGTCTTCGACCTAAATCCTATTTTGATAAAATTTAGATTTTCTCCCTAAATCGATTTTAGAATATTTTGACTAATAAAGAGGTAATTTCACTTTATGATTTTTAATTATGTATGTAATGAAGATATTGTTTGCAAAAATAAAAGTTCTTTTATTTCACAAACTTTGTAAGAAGATTACAATTGAATTCTGGAAAAGTACAACTATAGGAATCCGATCTGAAGACGATCGCTTTATCCCTTGGACGATGTGAACTGTGAAGACGATAGCCTCTGAAGAATGCAGCAGCACTTGGGTAAGAACTCCTGATTTCTCTGATGATCTTGAATGATCTGATCTTTATAATCAAGGATTTGAAACTCTATTTATAGAGTTCTGGAAAATAACTAATTAGTAGTTATTTCTGGATTTGCGTATGTTGGATTGCGCAGGCATTGGACTGTGCAAGCCGCGAACTGCGCTGGCAGTTACTCGATCGTGGCTCAACTGTATTAGACGCGTGGCATTGTTTGATTGAAATGCGCATGGTCGTGTACAGACGGTTGCCACGTGGTGAGCAATTAATGGCATGTAGGCCACGTGTAAATTGTCAGTTATCTTGATGGATTGTGCTGCTTGAACTGCGCTAGCTTCAGACTACGCTGGGATCGAACTGCGCTGAAGGGAATCTGACAGATTGTACTTTGGTTGAGCTGGCGGATTACGCTGGCTGTACAGCTGTCCTCAAATGCGGCGCGGCTCGAGAAACGAATAGACTCCTCGCTTTTCGGGCTGTCAGTTGTCAGAAGATCTGATTTTTTATCAGGTAATGATGATGTTGCCACGTCAACATTGCGCGCTTGGATGTTAGCGCGGTTCGGCCTCGCGCAGTTGATTTGTTGTGCAATCTGCTTCCTGTACAGTTCATTGAAGTGTGCACAATTTGATTTTTATTACTTTTTTGATGGGTGCAACTTGATTTTTAGGACCTACAAGACCCCCTTCAAAGTTTTCAAAATTTAAAAATATTCAAAGTTTCGAAATACTTTGAATTTCAAATTTAAAATCAAGTTGCGCAAGTGGCGCTCTTACCGCGCGTTTGGAAGAATCAGCTCCGACTTATGTGGCGCAATCTGAGGTGACTGTTGTACTTCTGAAAACTATAAATAGTTTCCATTCTCATTCTGTCAACCTTTACTTGGTTTTGATTTTCTGAAGAGATAAAATCTTCCCTCCTATTCCGACTTCCTTCTTCTTCTTCCCGTCGTCGATTGCAATGGCACCCAAGCGAACTGCAATAGAGAAAGGCAAGGCTCCGGCTGAGTCTTCGACTCGGGTTGCGCCCCGAATCTCTCGTCATAAAGTTGGCCACCCAGCACTGCAAGGTAAATGACAAACTCGATCGAAACCCTTTTTAGGGTTTTTGACATTTTCGAAACTTTATACCTCTTTTTTTTTAGAGATTGATGGTATTGCGCCGCCCTGTATAGGGTTTTGGTTGCACACACACAATAGTTTTTCATTTTTATGAAAACTATATTCTTGCGCAATCAGTTGGAAAGCGCTGGCAGATGTTCGGCGCAGTCTATCGATTTGCGCAAGTCAGTTGAGCCAATGCAAACTGATGCCTTGCGCAAGCAGGTTAGCGCAACCTATGCCTTGTGCAAGTGGGTTAGCGCAACCTGATGTCTTGCGCAAGTGGATGTGTTGGCGCAATTGGATACTTTGCGCATGTGGGTTGCATTGGCGCAATCTGATGCTTTGCATAAAGCGCAATTTGATAAACTCTTTTCACAGAGACTTTTTGATTTTGCATGTACTGATCTTTATCTCTTTATTTGATGCAGTTAACCTCAGGGAAGACCCAGAATATGAGGTCTTTGCAGGATCTTTAGCGGAACTTGAGTTCAAGGAGGATCTTTCCCATGTGACATATCCTCAATATGCCTTGCCGTCATCTCGGCAAGCCATCCTGATAGCCCAAGATAATAAAACTCTGCTGTGTTTAATGAACGGACAGCCACTCTAAACTGCAGATACGGTTACTCATAAGAAGCCGTTGTTTCTGTTCGGTGAGGCTTTCGACAAGAACTCCCAGCCTAGACCCCGTATGGAGTAAAGACTTTTTCAAAGAGGCGAGAAGATGATACTTTTACCGGAGATTTCCAGATGCCTTCCCCTGTCTCGCTATGCTTTTGTGAGCTATCCTAGAAGGATGGAATGGGATATAACTCCACTCCAGCAAGCTCGAACGGGGAACATTTGTGTGAAGAAGGGGCCGAACAGTAAAGACATGTTCTACAGTTTCTCAGAGCGTCACAGCTCCTTACTCAGAGGACTGAAACCTGGGTGCATCCCACCAAAAAACTCTTCCCTACTGCTGCCGATCAGAACAACGATATTCGCAAACGAGTTTACGAAGGTTGAGGAAAGATATCCAGACCAAGATATTCGATTGACTGGTCTCGTGAATCCAGATAACAAGAGGTGGAGCTGCATAGCCAATTGGATATTGGCTCAATTTGAAGACAAGCTCAAGGAGATTGAGCTGTACCAAGCGGTGTATGCCACCGTTTATGGTTTCCCGCCTAATTCACATCTCTTCCTTGCATTAGCAGAGAGATACAATTACAGAACGGGGACTTTTATGACACCCTATGGAGAGATCGGATTGGCTTTACATGAGATGAAGTACATCTCCAGCTTGCCCATGGGGGATATCCTCTACGAAGAATTTGTCCCAACCAATGATGAGTTGGACAAATTACGTCAAGAGAATGCCGACATGGTGGCCGTCTTCGAAGAGCTACTATGCCAATATAAGATCTATTCCTTGTACTACAAGAGTGGTACATCCGGCACCTACTACTCAACAAAATGGTTGCCGTATCTCTTTCTCGACCATATCATTGAGAAAAAGACAAAGGAGCACAATAACTGCCAACCCGCCTTCTTCAGACCACTTAGCCACAGCGAAGTGATAGGGTTGATGGAGGAGAACAAGGATCTGGATATCAAGATCGAAGATGATCTTCAATATCCCCCTCTTAAGAAAGATGATATTATTGAGAGTTATATGAGGATGGGCTATAGGCCCATGTCGAAGGAGGCCCAGTTGGCGGGTTTCCTCACTTATTGGCTCCGGAGATACGTCGTTCCTGGAGCCAGCGCCGTTGATCAATTTCATCGAGGCGTGCTGTTTGCTACTGTCCGCTTAGTCTTCGGCTACCGGATGGATCTATTATCGGCGATGACTTGCAGAGTAAATGCTGGCCTCCGCCTTTTTGTTGATCAAATGCTTCGATGAAAGGGTAAGAAAGGAAGCTTTCCCCGACTGTAGCTACCATATACTTATCTGTTCGGATGGCTGCTTCATACTATCCTTCACTAATGAACCCCGATATGGGAGCGGTGAGCGGCAGCTTCTTAGGGAGATTCTCCAAAAGCAAGTGGATATACACCACTTTAAGAGATTACAGACGCGCTCTGAATCTCAAAAAGGGATGGAACTTCTATTGTGTTCCCCCTCCGGATGGCTACGAGCATATGTCCACCAACCTTGTCGATTCTGGGAGGGCACAGCCTCTGGGCCACACAATTTTCAACTGGTTGAAGACGATCCGACCATTTCACTTAGTGTACCGATTTGAAGATGAGTGCTATCTGGAGCCTTATCTCTCGAGCCGATTTGCAGGCCAATTCGGCTATGACCAATTCCACGTAGGCAACGCCATAACGTGCCTACAAGAAAAATGTTATCTGATCGATAGAGCTCGGGCGTGGGCTTACTATAATGCTCGGGACACGAGGACGATATTCTCGATGCCGCTAAAGAGCGATCACGGTCCTCGTATGCTATATACATATTCGCTCTTCTACACATCGGCGAATACTTTTGCAGAGAACTTTAGTCTGGTAGACAGTTTTGCGACTGCGGCCCGATTAAAGAAGGGAGCATCTGTTGTGTTAGCTCCTGGCAATGATGAAGAAGATGAGCCAGTTGATACATCGTTGGAAGCTTCAAGGGAAGCCAACTTCCCTGAAGAAGTCAACGAGCCACTGCGCGTCTCCTTGAAGGTCGTCAGATCTCCAATTAAGGAGAGGAAGAAAAGGAAGGCGAAAGAACCCTCTTCTCCAGTTGCTAAGAGGAAGATTGTCTTAGAATCTTCAGAAAGGGTCACCACCAGGTCGCAATCTCGGCAGCATGCTGAGTCGACTCAAAGAGAAGAGGCAACAACTCCGACATCTCTTCAAAGGTAAGTAGATATTATAGATGTAGAGAGTCCGGAGAGACCTCTACGCAGAAAGAAGATAGTTTTCAGGAGGAAAGTGGCCACTCCTTCAAGACCAATTCTGTTATCGGTCGTGACCAGTGCTGTTGCCGGAGTCATGATGTCGTCCCCTACACCTGCCATTGAACCCAGGCCGGAAGCCTTTAGTCCAGAAAGAAGGGATGAGGTTGTAGATACCAGAGAAAATATAGTGGAGACAGTAGATGAAGCTGCGAAACCAAATGAGCCAGAAACAGAAACAGCCCACCTTCCGGCTTCTCCTCGATCACTACGTGCTGAAGAAGATAAGTTAATAATTGAGGCACTAGACGATTGTGACTTTGGCTTCTACGATGATGTAGATCCAGTTGCCGCAACTGATAGTGAAGAAGCACGTGAAGAGAGTGCAAGTGATAAAGATACATCAGGAGAGGCTATTGATGACACTCTAAATCCAGAAGAGGATGTTGATGTACATGCATCACCAGAAAAGAATGCGGTTAAAGAAGTAGCACCGGAGGGAGCTACTATCACCCATCAAGGAGGTATTGGTATTGACTGATATTAATATCCTTTTTTTATGGATTAAATGGCTGACATCTTAATTTTTATCCATACAGAAATTCAACTTTCTTCGATTCCTCCAATATGCACTGATATAGTGCCAATAAAGGAGATAGCCAGCAGTAGCCGTCACTTGTCAGGCGGCTCTGAAGCGGGTAGTAGCCAGGCAGTAATGTCTGAAGCTACTTCTGCGAAACTATAACCCACATCAGCAAATGACAAACTTGTCACTGGTCCCAGCAATGGTAAGATTACCCTTACTCTTGATCCTTTTCGATAGTTGCTAATGACAGCAAGCTGATGGGGTTTATGTGATTTTGCAGAGGAACATCTGGGAGGAGCAACTAGCTCTACCATGGCTCCCTTGTCTAAAGAGACTACAGTTCATGTTGCCGAGCCTGTACAGGCACCTGCTGCTTCAACGTCCATGGGAGTAGCTGCTACACCTGGTGCTATAGCTACTAACAGATTTATTATTGGTTCCTTCACCAACCTTTTCTTCAATTCATTAGGACCCTTAATAGAAAGGGTAATAGAGAAAGAAGATGTTGGTTTTATCACTGTTAGAGGTCCAACCTCTTATCTGATCGCTGCCATCTGAAGTCAAGGTGACGAAGCGCAAGATGCTTACCTTGAACACATATTGGATGAGCTGGAAGAATCAGTTAAGATCTATAAAGATCTCAATCGGGGAGAGGTGGAATCCTTGGTACATTCTGAGTTTGAGAGGATGTCTCGAGAGGCTGTAGCTACAAAAGCTGATTTCCAGGTTTTCTTGGACACTTTTGCTGCAAGTCTTCAGAGTACAACTCCCAGATGGAAATAATAGCATCTGCTGCTGGGGAGAAGGAAAAGAAAGTTGCTGAGCTGAAAGTAGAGTTCGATCGAATTCAAGAAGAGTTAAGAATTGTTCAACTTGCTCTAGAAGAAGAGACTACTCAACATCAAGCTGCAGTCCAGCAACTGGATATTCTGACCCACGAAAGAGATGAGTATGTCAGGACTCATCAAGCTGAAATCTCCCGCCGACTAGTAACCTTACCGACTTTTGATGAAAATTCGGGAATAGAGGAAGCTAGAAGGAGGGTTATAGATTCTCGGAAGAAGCGACTTCAAACTTTAAAGTAGCAGATGGCTAGTTTGATGACTCCACCAGCTGAATACAAAGAATTTTTTTATCTTCTGTTTGTTACATGTCTTTTTGTAATGTCTTTAAATTTTGATCAATAAAAAGACATTCTCTTTGTGGCTCTATTATTTATTGTATATCTCATTCGGATATAAATACTAGCGATAGAAAATATATTCAGAGGTCCGAGACATGATATATTTCTTGATTTAGAAAATAAGTATATTCATTATATCCGCTCAGAGGTAATGTGGACATGGCAGAATATAATTTGTTGAATATCGTTATTTCAGTAGACAACTTAATCAAAGATGACAAGTTGCTGATATGAATGAACGGACAAATTGTCAAAATGCATGAACGAAATAAATCATTAGAATGAACGGATGAACCGTCAGAAGAATTGAATGAATGGATGAACCGTCGGATGAATGTAATGAACGGGCGAGCCGTCAGATGAATGTATGAACGGATGGACCGTCGGATGAATGTAATGAACGGGCGAACCATCAGGTGAATGGGATGAACGGGTGAACCGTCGGATGAATGTAATGAATGGACGAACCGTCAGGTGAATGGGATGAACGGGTGAACCGTCGGATGAATGTAATGAACGGGCGAATCGTCAGATGAATGTGTCGCTTCGTTGTTTCATGAATTTCTGTCTATAAATAGAACAAAAAATTAGATAGAATGATCACTTTCACTTTTCAACATAAATATGTCATCTGGAGGTGCATCCAAGAAGACTGAGATCACCCTGAAAGTTGAAGCGGGCACTGAAGAACGTCCTGCCGAACCGACTCAGCCAAAGCAGACGAAGGCAGGTGAAAGTTCGTCTGTATCCAAGCTACCGCGGGATATCTTGGATTTTCTACTTGAACCAGAAAAGACTGAAGAAGAAGAGGCCATGAGGATGGCTGCTTGCAAGTTCCTGGTGGGTTCGAGCAAGGATGTTCTCGGCTCTTTTGCTAATTTTATTTTTAAGAAGGACGACAGTGGTTCTCGTCCTGTCTATAAAAAAGACGATAGTGATTCTCATCCTTGATATTATGTAACGTCATTTATGATGAAATAAAATCAAACTTTATTTATGCACTGTCTTGTTGTATTTATATGAAATCCTTGTTACATTTATACATAGTATTTCTTAAGAAATTTGCCATTGATAGGCATCATAGCAACTCGACCGTCCAGCTCTGAGAGTTGATAGGCTCCATTTGAAAAGACTTTGCTCACAATATAAGAACCTTCCCACTTTGCATCGAACTTGCCTTTGCTCATGTGAGTCATAGTCATGGGACGTCCGGCCCACTTGGAGAAGTAATCGGTTATAGCTAGTATAAACCGATGTCCCTTAGAAGAAGGAGGATTGATGGGACCTATAATATCCATGCCCCAAGCTTCGAAAGGCCAGAAAGCAGCAGTCGGATGAAGGAATTCTGATGGTTGATGGATGAAATCTGCATAGATTTGACAAGCTCGACATTTCCTTGCATATTCGATGGCATCAGATACCATAGAGGGCCCGTAGTAACCCATGCGTCAGATACGATCTTGTAATTTAGGGCCGGGTTGATGTGCTCCGTAAACACCATCATGAGCTTCACACAATACTTGCTTCGCTTCATCACCAGCAAGACAGCGTAAAAGAAGACCGTCATAAGTCCGTCGATAGAGAGTTTTGGTGGTCTGATTATAGTAGAACCGGAGAGATCGTCGACGAATACTCGTAGCCTCCTTGGGGTCTTCAGAAAGTATATTATGGACCACGAAGTCGATGAAGGGAGTTCTCCAATCTTCACTGATAACATTGGCTTCAGTAAAATTACTAAACTCAATATGACGATTGTTTTTTATGCAAAATAATTCCCGATTAGAGACAACCACCACCTGCTATCTTTTAACAGGGATGGCTAGGACTACTGCAAGATTGGCCAAAGCATCTGCTTCAGTGTTGCAAGCTCGGCGGACATATTGGATGAAGAAGGCTTTGAATGATAAATCAATGTGAGCCGTAGCTTCATGATAAGGCACTAGATCTTGATGACGAACCTCATAGATTACTCTAACCTGGTTAACAACTAGCTTGGAGTCACCATAGACTTCAAGATATTCGACGTTTAGTTGTTTAGCTAATTGAAGGCCAATGAGAAGAGCGTTATATTCTGCCACATTATTGGAGCAAGGTTCATCTAGGGAGTAGGCTCTTTGGATAGTTGACCCGTCTGGAGAAACGAGAACAACCCTAACTCCTGCGACAATGGCACCATTTGGTCCGATCCTGGATGCACCATCGAAGAACAGACGCCAAGTAGGAAATTCTTCGGAGATCATATTTGATTCCAATGTCTCGTCTGGAATTTTATCATAGAGTTTTGATGTTTCTGGAATAGGATGAGCTGCTAAAAAGTAAGCCAGTGCTTGACCTTTAACAGACTTTTGTGGAACATATACCATGTCATATTAGGCTAGCAGAATGGCCCATGTAGCCAATCGAGAGTTGAGTGTACTTGGCTTCTTCATCAGTACCCGAAGAGGATTAACTCGGGATATGACATGAATAGTTTGGCCAATGATGTAATGCCTCGTCTTTTGAACAGCAAATATAAGAGCTAAGCATTCTTTTTCGACCGGACTATAACGGTGTTCTGTACCAATTATAGTACGACTGAGATAATATATGGCTTGTTCATGGCCCTCTTTGTTATTTTGGGCAAGTAAAGCACTCAATGAATGATCCATAGCGCAGACATACATTAAGAATGGTATGCCAGAGATTGGTGGCACCAAGACTGGTGGGTTCATGAGATACTGTTTTATGTTGTCAAATGCTCGTTGATATTCTTCAGTCCAAATAAAAGAGACACCTTTCTTCATTAACTGGGTAAATGGTCTGTAGCGTCCAGACAGATTTGAAATAAATCTTCTGATGTACGCAAGTCGACCTTAGAATTCTCGTAGCTCTTTTAAGTTGTGTGGAGGACGCATCTCTTGAATGGCTTTGATCTTCTCAGGATCCACGTGTATACCTTTAGAGGTAATGACGAAGCCGAGAAATTTACCACTAGAGACACCCAAGAATGACTTGGTGGGATTCATGTTCAGCTGATGTTGGCGCATTAGATTGAAGATAGTTCTCAAATCTTGGATGTGATCTTCCTTTAAACGACTTTTGACAGCAATATCGTCCACATAGCATTCAACAGTCTTGCACAGATGATCCCGAAAGATGGTACTCATAGCTCGTTGGTAAGTTGCACCAGCGTTCTTGAGACCAAATGGCATTACGGTATAGCAGTAGACTCTACGAGGAGTGTAGAAAGATGTGTGTTTTTCATCTTCAGGATTCATCCGATTCTGATTGTATCCAGAGAATCCATCCATGAAGGATATCCTTTCGAACCCACAAGTATTGTCGATCATGACATCTGTGATAGGGAGAGAAAACTCGTCTTTTGGACATGCTTCATTAAGATCCCGGAAGTCGATACAAACTCGAACTTTACCAGTTTTCTTCAAGACTGGAACAACGTTGGCTACCCAAACTGGATGTTGTTCTTCTCGAATAAAGCCACAAGCTATAAGCTTTTTGACTTCATCATCAATAACGTCCATCATTTCTGGCTTGAATCACCTTTGATGTTGTTTGACTGGCTTTGCATTCGACAAGATATTCAGTTTATGAGTGGCAATTTTGGGATCTAAACCTGGCATGTCTTTATAACTCCAGGCGAAGACATCAATGTATTCTCGAATAAGAAAAATTAATTCTTGCTTATCCGCTTCGGGGAGGTTCTTGCTGATGAATATTGGACGAGGTGATCCATTTTCCCCTACATCAATTTGGACTAATTGATCTTCGGTAGGAGGTTCTCGTTGTTCGAATCTTCCCATTGGGTATCCATTCGTTGAGCTCAAGGATCTGTTTCAAGATTTTCTTTGATATCTTCGTCGTAGCCTTCTGAAAGTTCGGCGGAGACCATGTTAGAAGATACGATAAGCCGATGAACCTGACCAATGCTGGTGTCAGAGTCCCATGATCTAGAATCAGAAGAATTAGAGCTCTCTTCACTATCGGATTCCGAGACTGCTGGAGATAAGATCGGAGGTGAAGCATATCCGAAACCTCTTTTTGTCATGCTCTAGTACATCTCTGATTTTTCTTCCGGAACAACCGTACGGATAGGAGTTCTTCTACCCTTACCGTAGTGTAGATCCTAAAAAATCAAGTTGCACACATCAACAAAGTCATAAAGATCAAGAAATGAATCTTTCAAATAAACTGCGCATAGGGATGGCAACTTCCCCCGAATCCGACGGGGACCCGACTTTTTTTCCCCGATGGGGACGGGTTTGGGGATATAGAAACGGGGATGGGGACGGGAATGGGGATTAAACAAAATCCTCTATCGTATTCGGGGCCGGGTATGGGTATTGTACTCCCCGCCCCGGTAAATCTCCGACCCCGATTACTTATACTTATATATGCAACACATTTGTATGAGTTCATGATCTATCTAGTACTAGCTATAATTTTTATTAAATTAATGTTTTATCAACATGTCTTGTAATTTTTTTTGGAATGAAATTGTTTATACTATACAGAAAAAATTATTAACGGGGAGGCAAACGGGGACAAAAAAATTCACTCCCAAAAGTGTTAATGGGGCAGGTTACGGGGACGGGGACGGGGACGGGGACGGGGACGGGGAGTATATTGTTAAACGGGGACGGGGATGGGGATAAAAATTTAAACCCGACCAGGGATGGGGACGGGGATGGGGATTCGAATACTACTCGGGGACGGGGATGGGGGGTATGGTCCCCGCCCCCGACCCGCCCCATTGCCATCCTTAACTGCGCAGACATCAGATTGCGCAGTATACAGATTACGCATACTAGATTGTGCACACTACCAAGCGCGCATGCTGACGTGGCAGATCAACATCATTACCTGACACAAATCAAATCTTCTGACAGCTGACAGCGCAGAGAACGAGGCGACCGTTCGTTTAATCGTGCAGCACGGCGCTCGAGGACAGCTGGCAGCGCAATCTATGTTAGCGCAATCCATGTTGGCGCAATCCATTCCTGCGCAGTCCAAGTCTGCGCAATCCATAGCCAGCGCAATTCAGGTTGCGCGTTTTATCAACATAAATGACAAAATGCACGTGGCATTCATGCCATAATTTGTTCATTACATGGCAACCGTCTATATACGATCATGCACATTTCAACCAAATGATGCCATGTGTCCAAGACAGTTGGCCCATGATCCAGCAACTGCCTGCGCAGTCTACTGTTGCGCAATCCAATTGCTGCACAATCCATCATGCGCAGTCCAGAATAACTAAAAGTTAGTTATTTTTCAGAACTCTATAAATAGAGTTTCAAGTCTTCATTCAAAGGGGGATCAGAGATCAGATATCAGATTATAGAGAGACCAGACTTCAAAGTTCAGAGAGTCCAGGAGTTCTTGTCCAAGTGCTGCTGTATTCTTCCGAGGCTTTTGTCTTCAATTTTCGAGGCTTTTGCCTTCAATTCTAGAGTTGTCTTCAACTTCAGAGGCTATCGTCTTCAAAGTTCACATCATCCAAGGGATAAAGCAATCGTCTTCTAGATTGGATTTCTACAGTTGTACCATTCCCAGAATTCAAATTGTAATCTTTTATAAAGTTTGTATCAATAAAGTTCTATACTTTTGTTTTTGTAAACAAAATGGCGACTCTGCTGGGGAACGACTTTCTCCTCCGATGAGGAAGTGACAACTCAATGTGACGTAGCGTCTATTAAAAAGACGCAGAAGACACTGGTTATGAAGATCAACCAGACAGCCTACGAGGCTATGATCAACTCCAAGACCACTCCTCGCACTGCAACCACTTCTGCCACAAGCAAAGTGCACCCAGTGTGGGTCCCAAAGACTGCTGCACAGTTTATTGATGCTGCCAGCAAGACTTCTGCGCAGTCTGCTATCAAGACTGCTGTACAGTCCAAAGCTTCTGTCATCAAGCTTACTGCACAATCTGTCTCTGCTACTGCTACGCAATCTGCTATTGCCAGTACACAGAAGACTTCATATGCTGCCTTAGCCAAGTACAAGACTCCTATGCCCCCGGCACAATTGGCTGCCAATCTGTCTGTGCAGTCCAATGCTCCAACATCCAGAGTCCACCCTAAGCACTCTGTAGCAAGAACTCCTGATGGACAAACCATAGTTTCTGTGGCCAAAACCAGTGCTCCATCCATTCATGCGCAAACTGCTCCTGCACAATCCAAGAACGATAGCCTTTTGGCTAAATTCTCTTCTTCTCATAACAAGGGGAAAGGCTCTGCTCCTCTTCCCAAACACCCTGTTGCTACGAAGCAATCCACTGGGGGTAGTCCATTGGCTATTCCTCTTCCTCTTCAAAACAAAGGAAAAGGCCCGTTGGTCTTTTCTCAAACTTCCTTGTCTCATGACTTGGAAGATAATAGAGGGAAACGCTCTTTAGCTAACCCTTCTTCACAAAACAAAAGAAAAGGCCCTTTGGTCTTTTCTCAATCTTCTTCAGTTTTTACCGAAGAAGATCAATCTGAACGTGCCTCGGCACCAATCAGTACTAGAACTCTTTCAAACAAGAATTCTTCTTTCCTTTATGACAAAAGAACTTGTACTGACCAAAGAGGTATTCTGCCTACCCCGGTAGCAGAATTCCAGGACCTCCCAACTCTCAAGATTTCCCGTTCCAGGCAGGGAAAACTGCTGGTGTCTCAAACAGAAACCCCTGGGGGTGAGTTTGCAGATCTAAGGACTTATCTCAACAGACCCACTTCGGTGAAACGTAAACAGCCAATGCCGAACACCAAACATCATCAAAAACAAATCTCTAGGATTAAAAATCCCGATACTTATGCCAATGAAGTTAGCACTTCCCTGTACACTCAAGGGACTAAACATTTGAAGAATCGGAATCATGTTCCGAACATTATCAAAGAACAGATCCCTCAGAGTTTTTCTCATCCTGCTGTTGTTCCCGATCTCCGAGAACATCTCAGACAAAAATGAGACAATGTTTCAACACCTTCAGTTCAACCATCTGATCATCATTGCAACCACAGAGTCATCATCCAATATTGTTGTCAAACAACAAAACGATCTGTCTTCGATCGTCTGACTTTTGTTAAATCTGAAGCTATGTCAGAAGAAGATGAAGTCTTGTATGCTTCTATCAACATGACTTCCCGAGATACTAGGGGCAGAAGGTGCTCTAAGCATGGCAAACCTCGTAAACAAAGTCAACGATATTTAGAATTACTCCAAGAATCTTCTGAAGGAGTGTTTCGACATACCCGTTCTCGAAGCCGAGATACAATCGGTTAAAGGAATCTTCCTCAAAACCCTTCAGGTTATCTTCCTACTTCTCAGTCAGAAGATGACTCTTTCTCCGACTATGATACATACAGCGAAAGCTCTGAACAGACAGTGTCTTCTACTGTACCAAGAGAAGTGACAGCTTATGTTGTCAATGAAGATCCAGATGCTTCAACTTCTACAAATCAAGAACAGCGAATTGCTGCACTAGAAGACAAGCTAAAAACTATGGCTGAAATGGTTGCTAGTATGCATTCTATCATAGTGGCACAACATGTAACACCACCGACTGTACCTACTGCTGTAAATCCAGAGATCATAGCATCTTCAGTACCTGCCAATACTGGGCTGGGGGTAGTGTCTCCTCAAATGCCTCCTGTACAAGTACAAGTTCAAACTACACCTAGTCAATCAGGAGCTGGGGGTAGTGCTTACAATGCTGTTCCTCCTCCTATCACTCTAACTCAACCTGCTCCTTTTTTGTCGTTTGAAGACGCCAATGAAGCTGACAAACTCTTGCGAACCCTGTTCGAAGCTTTCAAAGAGAAAGACAACTTGCAAAGATTGGGGATCAAGCAGCCTTATCCAGTTGAATGGAAAGAAGTTCCGTTTCCACCAAAGTATAAGATCCCAACGATCTCTTTGTTTGACGGCAGTACTTCTCCTAGTCAGTTCATCAATCATTTTAAGGTAATGACCGTTCAACTCCAGCCAAATGATGCTCTTCTTACCAGAGTGTTCATCGGTTGTTTAGCCGACGTAGCATATGACTGGTACAGAAGTTTGCCCGATGGTTGTATCACTTCCTTCTCAGGTCTCAAACAAATCTTCCTGGAATGGTTCTATGAAGGATTCAACGACATGACTATGTCGGCTCTTAATAAAATCAAACAGAAACACAATGAAACTGCCGAGAGTTTCATCGAACGGTTCCGCTGAGAAGCCTTGAAGATGCCTCCCGGAACTCCAGTTACTGTCACTATTGATACTTGTAAGGCAATTCTTTTGCCTATCATCAGTATGTGGACATGATCTACCCAGTTCCAAGATTGGCCCTCATTTATTGTCAATGCCAAAGCTGCGGAAGTAAGTGCCAGAAGTTCAAGCAATTGGGGGTACAAATGTCTAATCCCGATCGAGATGAACACCAGACATCAGGTGGTGGCAACCGCCAGAACAACCGTAAAGCAAAAGAGACTTTGAATATCAATCTGAACAAGAATAAAGAGTCTCTAGCTGTTAATGTAGCTCCGCCTACCCACTTCCACTCCTTCTGCACCTCCACCGAAGGAACATCGTCCGAAAGTAGAATATTCCTTCAACGAGAATGACACTGCAAGCATTTTTGATTGCTTACTCAAAAGCAACAAGATTCAGCTCCCAGACCCAAAGAAACCTGATGAAGTCGGTAAGGCAGATCATCCTAAATATTGTGTCTACTACAGGTTCATTGGACATCCTACTCGAGCATGCTACGTGCTCAATGGCAAAATTCAAGAGCTTGTCAATGCTGGTGTCGTCACTCTGCAGTAAGATGAGAAGACTGTTACTGTAAATATGGTTTCAGTCCAGTTTGGTGACTTTCCTCCGCAGATGGTACAGCACGGTGTCATTCCTATTCCCAAAGCTACTCTTGAGATTATGAGTCTTCCTCTTCTACCAAATGAAGGTCTCGTCCCTTTCTCTCTTGACAACGACAAAATTATGTCGATTCATCCCAATCTTGCTCCGGAGTTCGAAGTGCCCACTTCTTCCAAGAAGAAAGGTCATTCTAAAGGCAAGACAAAGACTTGCAACATGGTGTCTTTTGACCCCATAGTTGACGAAGAAATTCTGCTAGGTACCAGATCAGGGAAAGCCTATTTGAAAGATCATTCTGAAGCTCAAGAGGATCCTGCCTCTTCTTCTGAACCTGTTCCAGTACAATCTACTTCCTTTGAAGAGATTCCTTCTACATCCTCACCAGTTGTAGTGCCCATTTCTTCCAAGCCGGTGGTTGCTGACAAAGGCAAGCAACAAGTCCGCTTTGACAAGCCCCTGAAGAAATCATCTCCTACAGGACTTGAAAAGCCGTACAACTTTGATATATTAGCTCAACTAGCCAATACACCGGCTAGGCTATCAATCTTCGAGCTCTTGCGCCTTTCCAAGGAGACTCGAGAAACTCTAAGTGAAGCACTGATGCAAGCTGAAACTTGCTTAACTCTCCTCAAGAAACCGGAAGCAGAACCGGTCTCTTGTCGTCATTGTCACAGCATATTAGAATTGATTCCAAACATCACTTTCACTCAGAATGATATGCTGCTGGAGGATAATAGACATGATCGTCCTCTCTACTATACAGGGTATGTCGATTCGATGAAAGTCGATCGTATCCTGATAGATCCAGGGTCTGCTCTCAACATCATGCCAAAGACGATACTAGACGCATTGAAGATACCAGTTCATAGTCTTTCAAGTACAATCACTACTATCTTGGGATTCAACCAAGGAAGGAGTGAACCTTTGGACAAGATCCGCTTAAAACTTCAAATAGGCAATCTTCGCACAAAGGTGACCTTTTATATCATCGACAATCATGGTTGTTCTTACAACGCTCTTCTGGGAAGACCCTTCCTCCATGAACATAATGTTGTTCCATCAACTCTTCATTAATGCTTTAAATATGTCGATGATGAAGGAAAAGTTCACAAAGAAGTTGCAGACCTTTATCCTTTCAAGGGTGTTGAAGTATACAGCAATGACGCTCGTATGTATAAGGAAGAATTTATGAAAGTGGTATTGGCCATGGATACTGAAGAAGACCAAGAAGCAGTGCCCAAAGACACTCTTATTATACCTGTCAAAGGGCGTATTTCCTATCCTCAGTCTTCTAAACCACTGGCTATTCACTTGCCAGTCCAGAGGCAATCTACTGATGATGATCAGGATAAAGGGAGCTTACCTCTTCTGAGCCACTTGTTATCGACTTACGTCGTAACAAGGATAAAAAGCAGCTCACTTCTTCTGAGTCACTTGTTGTTGATTTAACTCATAACAAGGACAAAAAGTAGCTCACCTCTTCTGAGCCACTTGTTATTGACCTTCGTCTTAACAAGCCTCCTCCACGTTCTTCTTCTCCCCCTCTTGTAATCAATCTGACCAAGACTGCTAAGGCTAAAGGTCCTGCTGTAAATACAGATGTACTGATCAATGAAAAAACATCCACTTTCAAGTATACTGATGTTATTTATCATACTAAATGTTATTTGTATATGTTAGATAGCTTCAAATCATTTACAATAGGAGTTGTACAATCTCTTCAAACAGAAGTTTCATGTGAACACCCAAAAGATTTATATCGTATTGTTCCTGCTCGCAAGAAAGGTGAACGTCCAATACTTTTTAGTAAAAGACCGGAACAAAAATTCAGCTATACGGATGATAGCAAAGTTAACAACACGGGGCATCTTCAACTCCGTCGTTACAGTCAACAATCAAAAGACATCATCCGAAAGATGGGTTACGACTTCAAAAGCGGCCTCAACTACGGTAAGGGCAGAAAGACTCCTCTCAGTACCGCTGTTCTACAAGGAAAGTCAGAGATGTATTACAGCAGGACCAAAAGAGGTCTCGGATATGCTTCTCCTCCGATGTTATCCCCAGCAGGCTCTGAATCTGATAGCGAGGAGCATTCTAACTCTTCTGATTCCAGATCATGGGATTCTGACACTAGCATCGGTCAAGTTCATCGAGTGACTATATCTTCTAACATGGTCTCCGTCGAACTTCCAGAAGGCTATGACAAGGATATTGAAGAAAGTTCTGAAACAGATCCTTGGGCTCAACAGATGGATAATCAGTGGGTACTCCAATTCGTACAAAGAGAACCTCCTACCGAAGATCAATTAGTTCAAATTGATGTAGGAGAAAGCGGGTCACCTCGTCCAATATTCATTAGCAAGAATCTTCCAGAAGCAGATAAGAAAGAGTTGATTCTTCTCATTAAAGACTATATTGATGTCTTTGCTTGGAGTTACGAAGACATGCCAGGTTTAGATCCCAAAATTGCTACTCATAAACTGAATATTTTGCCTAATGTTAAACCAGTCAAACAACAGCAACGACAATTCAAGCCAAAAATAATGGATGCAATCGATGATGAAGTCAAGAAGCTCATCGCTTGTGGCTTTATTCGAGAAGAATAGCATCCCGATTGGGTAGCCAACGTTGTTCCAGTCCTGAAGAAAATTGACAAAGTTCGAGTCTGTATTGATTTTCGGGATCTTAATGAAGCATGTCCAAAAGATGAAATTTCTCTCCCTATCACGGACGTCATGATTGATAATACCTGTGGGTTCGAGCGAATATCTTTTATGGATGGATTCTCTGGATACAATCAGATCAAGATGAATCCTGAAGATGAAAAACACACATCTTTTCGTACTCCTCGGGGAGTCTATTGCTACACAGTGATGCCATTTGATCTCAAGAATGCTGGTACAACTTACCAACGGGCTATGAGTACCATTTTCAGAGAACATCTTCGTAAAACAGTCGAATGTTATGTTGATGATATCGCTGTTAAAAGTCGTCTGAAAGAAGATCATATCCAAGATTTGAGAACAATCTTTAATCTCATGCGCCAACATCAGCTCAAGATGAATCCTGCCAAGTTATTCTTAGGTGTCTCTAGTGGCAAGTTTCTTGGCTTCGTCATTACCTCTAAGGGTATACACGTGGATCCCGAGAAGATCAAAGCCATTCAAGAGATGCGTCCTCCACGCAACCTAAAAGAGCTACGAGGATTTTAAGGTCGACTTGCGTACATCAGGAGATTTATTTCGAATTTGTCTGGACGCTGCAGACCATTCACTCAACTAATGAAGAAGGGTGTATCTTTTATTTGGACTGAAGAATGTCAACAAGCATTCGACGACATCAAACGATATCTCATGAACCTACCAGTCTTGGTACCACCAATCTCAGGCATTCCATTCTTAATGTACGTCCGTGCTATGGACCATTCGTTGGGTGCTTTACTCGCCCAAAAGAATAAAGAAGGTCATGAACAAGCCATCTACTATCTCAGTCGTACTATGATTGATGCTGAACATCGTTATAGTCCTGTTGAAAAAGAATGTCTAGCCCTTATGTTCGCCGTTCAAAAGACAAAGCATTACATCATTGGTCAAACCATTCATGTCATATCCCGAGTCAATCCTCTTCGGGTACTGATGAAAAAGCCTAGCACGCTCAACTCTCAGCTGGCTATATGGGCCATTCTTCTAGCCCAATATGACATGGTGTATGTTCCTCAAAAGTCTATCAAAGGTCAAGCATTGGCAGATTTCTTAGCAGCTCATCCTGTTCCAGAGACGTCCAAACTTTACGATGAAATTCCAGACGAGACGTTGGAAGTCAACATGATCTCTGAAAAATTTCCAACCTGGCGTCTATTCTTTGACGGAGCATCCAGAATCGGACCCAATGGTGCTATTATAGCAGGAGTTGGAGTTGTTCTCGTTTCTCCAGACGGATCAACTATCCAAAGAGCTTACTCTCTAGATGAATCCTGCTCCAATAATATAGCATAGTACAATGCTCTACTCATCGGTCTTCAATTAGCCAAGCAATTGGATATCGAATATCTCGAAGTCTACGGCGACTCTAAGCTGGTTGTCAACCAGGTTAGAGGAACTTATGAAGTCCGCCATCAAGATCTAGTACCTTACTTTGAAGCAGCAATCAACATGGCTACATCATTCAAAGCTTTTTTTATTGAATATGTACACCGAGCATGCAATACTGAGGCAGATGCTTTGGCCAATCTTGCAGCAATCTTAGCCATTTCTATCAGAAGACAACAAGTGGTGGTTATCTCTAATCGAGAATTGTTTTGTGTCGAAAACAATCGTAACATCGAGTTCAGTAATCTTGCTGAAGTTAATGTTATCAATGAAGATTGGAGAACTCCTTTCATCGACTTCATGGTTTACGACACACTCCCCGAAGATCCTAAGGAGGCTACAAGTATTCGACGACGATCTTTACGATTCTACTACAACCAAACCACTAAGACTCTCTATCGACGGACTTATGATGGTCTCCTTCTACGCTGTCTAGCTGGTGATGAAGTAAAACAGGTGTTACGTGAAGCTCACGACGGTGTCTGCGGAGCACATCAACCCGGTCCTAACCTACAGGATCGTATCTGACGTATGGGTTACTACTAGCCCTCTATGGTATCAGATGCCATTGAATATGCAAGGAAATGTCGAGCCTGTCAAATTCATGCAAATTTTATTCATCAATCGTCAGAATTTCTACATTCGACAGCCGCTTCTTGGCCTTTCGAAGCTTGGGGCATGGACATCATAGGTCCTATTAATCCTCCTTCTTCCAGAGGACATCGGTTCATACTAGCAATAACCGACTACTTCTCTAAGTGGGCTGAAGCTATACTTTTAGCTGAAGTAAAAATCAGCAGTGTTATTAACTTCGTCAAACACCATGTCATTTATCGATTTGGTGTCCCTCGACGAATCATCCATGACAACGGACCGCAATTCATCAGCCAGAAATTCACAAGATTCTATGATGATCACCGAATTGACAATGTCACTTTGACAGCCTACAATCCTGCTGCTAATGGATTAGCTGAAGCTTTCAATAAAACCATTATCAAGCTCCTCAATAAGTTTGTATCCACTAACAAACAGAATTAGAGTGAAAAGTTTGGCGAATGTCTATGGGCTTACCGAACTACGGTCCGCAACCCTACAGGCTTTACACCTTTTTCTTTGGTGTATGGCTGTGAAGCAGTTCTTCCTCTGGAACTTTGAATCCCCTCTTTAAGGATTGTCATTGCTAATGAGCTCGCTACAGAGAATAATGATCTTCTTCGACTTCAAGAATTGGAGGCACTCGACGAGAAGCGGTTAATGGCTCAGCAACATATTGAGTTATATCAAGCCCGCATCTCGAAGACTTTCAACCGCAAAGTTAAAGTTAGAGCCTTTCAACAAGGAGAACTTGTTCTAACAGTCAGACGTCCTATGACTATGACTCACATGAGCAAAGGCAAATTCGATGCGAAGTAGGAAGGTCCCTATGTTGTAAGCAAAGTCTTCTCAAATGGGGCCTATCAACTCTCAGAGCTCGACGGTCGAATTGCAATGATGCCTATCAATGGCAAGTTCCTTAAAAAGTACTATGTATAAATGTAAATGCTTGTAAATCATCAGACGAGTCCAAGTTCATAAATAAAATTTTATTTCATCATGAATGATAGTACATGATATTAAGGGAGATCACTATCATCCTTCTTAACATTGGGACGCGGACCACTGTCGTCCTTCTCAAAGACACGGTCAGCAAAAGAGGCGAGAATCTTTTTGCTGGAGCCTACGAAGAACTTGCAAGCAGCAAGCCTCATGGCCTCTTCTTCTTCAGTCTTTCCTGGTTCAAGCAGGAAGTCCATAATATCTTGCGGTAGTTTTGGTGCAGACGAACCTTCGCCTGCCCCTGCCTGCTTTGGCTGAACCAGTTCGGCCGGACGTTCTTCAACGCCTTCTTCAACCTTCGGGGCGAGTTCAGTCTTCATGGGTGCATCTCCAGACAACATTTTTATGTTAAAAAAGTGGAAGTGCACCTTTCTGCTAAATTTATGTTCTATTTATAGACAAAGATTCTCCAAATAACAAAGTGACACATTCATCCAACGGTTCATCCGTTCATCTGACGGTTCATCCGTTCATCAGACGGTTCATCCGTTCATTCACATTCATTTGACGGTTTATCCGTTCATCTGACGGTTCATCCGTTCATCTGACGGTTCATTCGTTCATTCACATCCATCTGACGGTTCGCCAGTTCAGTCATTATCACTTGACGCTTCATCCGTTCATCATCATCAGATGGTTTATCCGTTCATTTTGACGATTCATTTTCGTTCATTTAATCATTCACATCTGTAACTTATCATCCTTGATTAAGTTATCTATTAAAATAATAATATTCGATATATTCTGCCACGTCCATATTACCTCTGAGCAGATATAATGAATATAATTATTTTCCTACAAAATTCAGAAATATATCATGTCCTGTACCTCTGAATATATTTTCTATATCTATTATTTATATCTGAGCAAGATATAAAACAAATAATGGAGCCACAACAAAATGTCTTTTATTAATCAAAATTTGAGACATTACAAAAAAAATACATGTGCTACTAAAGATACAAAAAGTTCTTTATAATGAAGTGGAGGTGTTATCAGACTAGCAATTTGTTGTTTCAGAGTCTGTAGTCGCTCTTCACGAGATGACATCACTATCCTTCTGGCTTCTTCCATCCCGGTTTCTTCATTGAAAGCAGGCATAGCCACCATTCGGCAAGTAATCTCAGTATTATGAGCTGCTACGTACTCATCCCTTTCTTGAATCAGAGTATTGAATTGTTGGGTTGCAAGTTGATGATCAGTAACTTTATTTTCTAATTCCTCCTGGAGACGAGCAATCTCTGCCCTCAACTCAGCAGCTCTTTGCTCTTTTCTCTCAGCCATCAAGGTCACTGATTCTAGCTTGGACTGATACTCAGCAGATTTTGCAGAGAAAGCTTCCAAAAGGTTCTGGAGATTCACCCTTTCAATATCAGCTGCCTGAGCCAGTTGTTCGAACTCTGCCTGCACTAGAGACTCCACGTCTCCTTGGTTGAGCTCTTTATAGTTTCTGATGGAAATCTCTAACTCATTCAAACTATGATCCAGGAAAGTGGCCTGAGCCTTGTCACCTTGTTCTCGGATAGCCCTTACTAAGAGAGAGGTTGGACCTCTAACCATAAAAAATTAGTACGCTCTTTTTCCATCATTCTATTTACTAGAGGTCCCAAAGACTCAAAAAAGCATATGGTAAATGATTGGATCACAAGATTATTAATCGCTATAGCACCAGAAGTTGCAGCTACTCCTGTTGATAACGACGCCGCAGGATATTCAATCTCTCGCATCTGGATAGCGGGCTCTTTGAATAAAGGAGCCAAAGTGGAGCTAGTTGCCCCTCCTGGTTGTTCCTCTGCAAAAGTAAAAATTGTCATTTTGCCTGTTGTTTGCTATTGTCCAAGAAGATTAAAGATGTAAACTGTCTTACCATGGTTGAATCCAGCAATGAGCCTATCATCTGCAGGAATAGACTCTAGCCGAGCAGAAGTAGCTTCAGCCATAACAGCCTGGCTACTGCCCACTTCAGAACCACAGGATAAATGATGACTGCTACTAACAATCACCATCGTTATAGGCACTATGTCCGTGCACGTCGGAGGTGCTAGAGGAGTCTCAAGATCTGCAGGAAATACAAATAAAGACGTTAGCTATCAATCTATTTAAGAGGAGATTGCGAATTTCATTTTATACCTTGAGGACCAGTGGCGGGAGTTTCCTCCGGAGCTTCTTCATCTGCTGCTTTTTCTGGAGATACTTCTACCTCAACATCCTCTTCAGGATTTAAGGTATCAGCGACGTTTTCTGGAGATGCTTCTACCTCAACTTCCTTGTTAGGATCTAAGGTATCATCGACAGCATTAGGAGATATATGCACTTCATCATCCCTTTCGGGATCTTGCATATCTTTATCAATATTCTCAGACGAAGAGCTCTCCTCATCTTCATCTTCTTCTGGTGCATTCCTGCTGGTAGTTGCAGCATGGTCACAATAGTCCTCCAGCGGGCTGTAGTTGCAATCTTCTAGAGCCGCAATCACTTCACGATCTTCTTCTTCGCGGAGGGTCCTAGGAGTAGGAGGAAGTTGAGTTGTCTTCGCAGCAGGTGAAAGAGATCGTACAACATCTTGCTCTTCCTCTATGATATTTCCTCTAGGCTCTTCGGCCTCAGTTCTTGGATCAGGATCTTCCCTCTGTTCGATCTCTTCCCTATGTTCTGGACTAGGAGTTTTATTCCTAGACTCTAAAATAGGAGTGGGAGATGGCATAGTGAATCCTGCCACAGCATCCACTACTATTGAAGATGGGGCTCGTCTAGAAGGAGAGGCCATTCGATTTCTTCTTTGGGCCAGCTTCTTTCTTTTCAGAGGCCTCTCAGGGCTCTTTATAGTTACAGTCTCGACTTGTCTTTGAACAGAGGTCGGTGTGGTAGCCTCTTCTTGCTGAATTGTCTCGGCCAGCTGCCGAGATTGAGATCTAGTGGTAATCTTTTCAGAAGAATGATCTAAGATCAGTTTCTTCTTTGCTGCCGGAGCGGGAGGCTCTTCTCTTCTCCTCTTCTTGGCTGGAGATTTAACCACCTTCAAAGAAATACACAGTGGTGCGTTAACCTCTTCAGGAAACATAGCGTCCCTTGAAGCTTCCAGGGGTGCATCTACTGGTTCATGCACCTCATCATTTCCTGGGAGTGACATGGCGATTCCTCCCTCTTCAATCTTGTTGAAGACGCAAAGCTATCCGCGAGATTGAAATTCTCAGCAAAGGTGTTCGAAGATATATAGAATACTGAGTATGTAAATAGCATCCGAGGGCCATGATTGCTATTTACTGGCATCGAGAATGTTACTTTCGTATCTCGAGCATTATAATAAGCCCAAGCTCGGGCCCTATCTATCAAGAAACCCTTTCCTTGAAGGCACGTGATAGCATTTCCTACATGGAATTGGTCGTACCCGAACTGCCGAGCAAATCGACTGGGGAGATATGGCTTTAAATAACATTCTTTTTCAAACCGATACACCAAATGGGACGGTCGAATTGTCTTCAACCACTCAAAAGCTGCACGGCTCAAAGGTTGCATCTTCGAGTCAATCATATTTATCAGCATTTATTCATATCCAGCAGGAGGAGGAGTGCAACAAAAGTTTCATCCTTTGCTCAGGTTCAGAGCATATCTACAATCTCTTATAGCAGTGTATTTCCACTTACTATGAGAGTATCTCCGCAAAAAGTTGCCGTCGACCGGTCCCATGCCGGGGTCCATCAAAGTAGGATGGTGAAGGAGCAACCACCCAAATAGATATGTATACGGCAATTCCAACCGAAGAAATTCTTTTTCATCCTTAGCTTTCAGCATCAGATCGACGTACAGACGAAGACCGGCATTCAACTTACAAGTCATCGCTGACAAAAGATCCATCTTGTAGCCGAAGACTAATCTAACGGCGACAAAAAGAATACCGCGATGGAAGCGGTCTACAGCACTCGATCCTGGGACTACAAACCGACGGAGCCAATATGTCAGAAACCCTGCTAATTGGGCTTCTTTTGACATAAATCTATATCCTACTCTCAAATAACTCTCGAGAGTATCTCCTTTCTTCAAAGGAGGACATTGATGATCATCCTTCATCTCTTCATCCAAATCCCCACTTTCCTCCATCAGTTTTACCACGTCACTGCTGCTCAGTGGTCTAAAGAAGTCAGGATAGCATCTATCATGTTCCTTGGTCTTCGTTTCTATAATGTGGTTAAGGAACAGATAAGGCAACCATTTTGAGAAATAGCAGGTATTTGATGTAGCACTTTTGTAGAACAGAGAACAAATTTTATAATGACATAGCAGTTCTTCGAAGACTGCTATCATTTCTGCGTTCTCTTTTCAAAGTCTGTCCAACTCATCATTGGTTGGGACAAATTCTTCATATGGGGCATCTTCCATTGGCAAGTAAGAGATGTACTGTATTTCATGAAGTGCAAACCCGATTTCTCCGCCAGGAGTCATAAAAGTCCCTGTTCTGTAATTGTACCTTTCTGCTAGAGCCAAGAACAGATGCGGGTTGGGAGCAAAACCATAAACAGTGGCATGCACTACTTGGTACAAGTTGATTTGCTGAAGTTTGTTTTCAAACTTGGTCAGAATCCAGTTTGCTATGTAGTTCCATCTCTTAAAATCTGGATTCACCAATCCAGTTAATCTGATGTCCTGCTCGGGATACCTTCCTTCGACCTTCGCAAACTCATTTGCGAATATTGGAGTTCTGACAGACAATAACAAGGAAGAAATCTCTGACGGAATACAACCGGGTTTCAAACCTCTTAACAAGACACTGTACCATTCTGAGGAACTGTAAAACATGTCCTTCTTGTTCGGCCCCTTCTTCACAAAAATCCTTCCTGGACGGGCATCTTGGAAAGGTGTAAGGTTCCATTCCATCTTCCTCGGATAGCTCGTATGAGCATATCGGGATAAGGGGAGGCAGCGGGAAACATCTGGTATCGAGAATGACCTATCCGTCTGATGGACAATCCTTTCTTCCATCCTTGGTCTCGGTTGAGAACTTTTCTCAAAAGCTTCGCCGAACAGAAATAATGGCTTCTTGTGAATGACAGCGTCTGCTGACTCCAGAGGTTGTCCATTCATCAAGCATAGCAGTGTCTCATTATCTTGGGATATCAAAATAGCCTGACGGGAAGTTGGCAGATCATATTGAGGATAGTGTACATGGGAAAGGTCCTCTTTGTATTCTAACTCTGAAAGAGTTCCTACAAAGTCCTCATATCCAGGATCTTCTCTAGTATTAACTGTATTAGACAGAGAAAAAAAATTCAGTACAAAACAAGTCAAAAATTTTGTCATCAGTCTGCACAAACATCAGATTGCGCAACATCAAATTGTGCGATATCAGATTGTGCAGTAATCAGACTGCGCAAACAAACAGTCATTAGTTTGCGCTAATAGTCTCGCACAAATCAGCAAAATTGTACTGACTTTTGCCAGCGCAGTTCAACCGATTGCGCAGAATGTCGTCCTTCATAAAAATGAAGAACGAACTGATTTGTGCAACCAGAACCCTAAAAAGGGTGGCACAATATGATCACATCTCTAAAAAGAGATGGATTCTGAAAGAATGAGTGAGATCAAAACCCTAAAAAGAATTTTGATTAGGTCATCTACCTATCAGCGCTGGATGAGCAGTTTCGTGACGAGAAGCACGTCGCGCAACCCTTGCCGAAGATTCGGCGGGGGCCTTTCCCTTGGCAGCGGCGGAGGAATGCTTGGGAGCCATCGAAGATCGTCGGAGAAGAAATGAAGAAAAAGCTCAGAATTTCTCTCAAAGTGCACGAAGAAGGCAAAGTATAGAAAGAAAAGAGAAGTAGAGAACTGTTTATAGTTTTTGCAAATGAAACGGCCGCCTCAGATTGTGTCTAAAAATGGGCTAAATCCCTCAGATTACGCATACAGCTCATACGCAAATGGATTGCAATTTCAAAATTCAAAGTATTTCGAAATTTTGAATAAATTCAACTTTCAAAAACTTTAAAGGGGGTCTTATAGATCCTAAAAAATCAAGTAGCACACATCAACAAAGTCATGAAGATCAAGAAATGAATCTTTCAAATAAACTGCGCATACATCAGATTATGCAGTATACAGATTGCGCATACTAGATTGCGCACACTACCAAGTGCGCAGGCTGACGTGGCAGATCATTATCATTACCTGACACAAATCAAATCTTCTGACAGCTAACAGCACGGAGAACGAGGCGACCGTTCGTTTAATTGTGCAGCACGGCACTCGAGGACAGCTGGCAGCGCAATCCATGTTGGCGCAATCCATGTTGGCGCAATCCATTCCTGCACAGTTCAAGTCTGCACAATCCAAAGCCAGCGTAATTTAGGTTGCGCATTTTATCAACATAAATGACAAAATGCACGTGGCATTTATGCCATCATTTGTTCATTACATGGCAATCGTCTATACACGATCATGCGTATTCCAATCAAATAATGCCATGTGTCCAAGACAGTTGGCCCATGATCCAGCAACTGCCTGTGCAGTCTACTGTTGCGCAATCCAATTGCTGCGCAATCTATCATGCGCAGTCCAGAATAACTAAAAGTTAGTTATTTTTCAGAACTCTATAAATAGAGTTTCAAGTCTTCATTCAAAGGGGGATCAGAGTTCAGATATCAGATTATAGAGAGACCAGACTTCAAAGTTCAGAGAGTCCAGGAGTTCTTGCCCAAGTGCTACTACATTCTTCCGAGGCTTTTGCCATCAATTTCTGAGGCTTTTTGCCTTCAGTTCTAGAGTTGTCTTCAACTTCAGAGGCTATCGTCTTCAAAGTTCACATCGTCCAAGGGATAAAGCAATCGTCTTCTAGATTGGATTCCTATAGTTGTACCATTCCCAGAATTCAAATTGTAATCTTTTACAAAGTTTGTATCAATAAAGTTCTACACTTTTGTTTTTGCAAATACGTAGTTGAGACCATTCTTGAAGTCATAACCCATCTTTCGGATGATGTCTTTTGATTGTTGACTATAACGACGGAGTTGGAGACGTCCTGTATCGTTACTTTTGCTATCATCCGTATAGCTGAATTTTTGTTCTGGTCCTTTACTAAAAAGTATTGGACTCTCACCTCTCTTTTGAGAAGGGACAACAAGATATGAATCATCTGGGTGTTCGAGTAAGACCTCTGTTTGAAGAGACTGTACAACTTCCATTGTACATGACTGAAAGCTATCTAACATATCCAAATAGCATTTAGTATGATAAATGACATTAGTATACTGAAAAGGAGATGCTTTTTCATTAATCTGTACATCTGTATTTACAACAGGACCTTTAGCCTTTGCAGGCTTGGTCATATTGATTACAAGAGGGGAAGAAGAAGAACGTGGAGAAAGATTGGACTTGTTACAACAGAGGTCGATAACAAGCGGCTCAGAAGAGGTGGGCTCCCATTTATCCTTGTTATGAGATAAATTAATAACAAGTGGCTCAGAAGAAGTGAGCTTCCTTTTATCCTTGTTACGACGTAGGTCGATAACAAGTGGCTCAGAAGAGGTGAGCTCCCTTCGATCTTGACCATCATCAATTGGCTGCTTCTGGACTGGCAAGTGAATAGCCAGTGGTTTGGGGGATTGAGGACGAGAAATACGCCCTTTGACAGGTATGATGAGAGTGTCATTGGGCACTGCTTCTCGTTCTTCTTCAGTGTCCATAGCCAGTACTACCTTCATGAACTTATGCTTCGACACCTTTGAAAAGATAGAGATCCGCAACCTCTTGTTGAACCTCTCCATTGTCATCAACGTATTTGAAACATTGATGGAGAGTCGAAAGAACAATGTTGTGTTCGTGAAGAAATGGTCTCCCCAAAAGAGCATTATAAGAGCAACCATGGTTGTCTATAATGTAGAAGGTCACCTTTGTGCGAAGATTGCCAATTTGGAGTTTTAGGCGAATCTTGCCCAAAGGCTCACTTCTTCCTTGGTTGAACCCCAGGATGGTGGTGATTGTACTGGAAAGACTATGTACTGGAATCTTCAGTGCATCTAACATTGTCTTCGGCATGATGCTGAGGGCAGACCCTGGATCTATCAGAATACGATCGACTTTCATCAAGTCGACATATCCTGTATAGTATAAAGGACGGTCATGCCTATTATCTTCCATCAGTATATCATCCTGTGTGAAGGTAATGTTTGGAATTAACTCCAACACACTGTGACAATGGAGGCAAGAGACAGGCTCTGCTTTCGGCTTCTTCAGAAGGGTTAGACAGGTTTTCGCCTGCATGAGAGCTTCACTCAGAGTTTCTCGAGTCTCTTTGGAGAGGCGTAAGAGCTCGAAGATTGACAGCCTGGCCGGTGTATTGGCTAGTTGGGCCAAAATATCAAAGTTCTATGGCTTCTCAAGTCCAGAAGGAGATGACTTCTTCAAAGTTTTATCGAAGCGGACTTGTTGTTTGCCTTTGTCGGTTACTGTCGGCTTGGGAGGAATGGGTTCTACAACCGGTGAGGATACAGCAGGGATGCCCTCAGCAGAGACAGGTTGCACTGGAGCAGACTCAGAAGAAGAAGTAGGGTTTTCTTGATTTTTGGGAACTTCCTGTAGGTAGGCTTTTCCTGACCTAGTACCCAGCAGAATTTCCTCTTCAACTATGGGGTCAAAAGACACCATATTGCAGATCTTTGTTTTGCCCTTGGAGCGGTCTTTTTGCTTAGAAGGAGCCTCGAAGTCTGCAACAAGGTCTGGGTGGATCCACATAATCTTTCCATTATCAAGAGACAAAGGGACGAGACCTTCACTCCGTGGAAGAGGGAGATTCTCGATCTCAAGAGTGGCCTTGGGGATAGGGATGACACCATGTTGTACCATCTGTGGAGGAAAGTTACCGAACTGTACTGAGACAATGTTCACGGTAACAGTCTTCTTATTTTGTTGAAGAGTGACAACACCAGCATTGACTAACTCCTAAATTTTGCCTTTGAGCACGTAACATGCTCGAGTGGGATGACCAATGAGCTTGTGGTAAACACAGTATTTGGGATGATCAGTCTTACCGATTTTGTCGGGCTTCTTCGGGTCTGGGAGTTGGAGCTTATTGCTTTTGATTAAGCAATCGAAGATGCTCACGGTGTCGTTCTCGTCAAAGGAGTACTCTACTTTTGGACGAGGTTCCCTTGGTGGAGGGGCAGAAGGAGTAGAAGCAGACGTAGGTAGAGCTATGTTGACAGCCAAAGATTCTTTGTTCTTCGGATTGATGTTCAGAGTTTCTTTACCTTTGCAGTTATTCTGGCGATTACCGCTACTAGCTGTCAGGTGTTCATCCCGGTCGTGGTTAGACATGTGTACCCCCAACTGCTTGAATTTGTCAGCGCTAACTTCAGCTGCTTTAGCATTGATAATGAATGATGGCCAATCTTGAAATTGAGTTGACCCCGTCCACATGCTGATGATAGGCAAAAGATTTGCCTTGCAGGTATTTATAGTGACAGCGGTCGGAGTTCCAGGAGGCATCTTTAATGCTTCTCGGCAGAATCTTTCAATAAAACTCTCAGCGATTTCATTATGTCTTTGTTTGATCTTGTTGAGGGCCGACATGGTCATATCGTTGATTCTCTCGTAGAATCGCTCCAAGAAGATTTGTTTCAAACCCGAGAAAGAAGTAATACAGCCATCGGGCAAGCTCCTATACCAATCGTATGCTACACCGGCTAAACAGCGACGAACACCCTGGTAAGAAGAGCATCATTTGGCTGAAGTTGAACAGTCATTACCTCAAAGTGGTTAATGAATTGACTTGGAGAAGTACTGTCGTCAAACAGCAAAATTATAGGGATTTTGTACTATGGAGAAAATGAGACTTCCTTCCATTCAACTGGATAGGATTGTTTGATCCCTAATCTCTGTAAGTTGTTCTTCTCTTTGAAGGCCTCGAATTGAGTGCGCAAGAGTTTGACAGCTTCATTAACATCCTCCGATGACGCAGAAGGAGCAGACTGAGTGTTAGGAGGAGGAATAGCATGATAGGTGCTACCCCCAGCTCCTGACTGACTGGGTGTGGGTTAAATTTGTACAGGGGGTATTTGTGGAGATACTACCCCCAGACCTGCATTGACAGGTATCGACGCTGCTACAATCTCTGGATTTACAGCAGGTACGGTCGGTAGTACTGTATGTTGGGCCACAATTATAGAATGCATACTTGCGACCATCTCAGCCATGGTCTTCAGCTTATCCTCCAGTGCAACTATTCGTTGTTCTTGATTTGCTGAACTGGAAGCATCTGGGTCTTCAGTGACAACGTATGCTGTCACTTCTCTAGGTACGGTAGAAGACACCGTCTGTTCAGAACTTTCGCTGTATCCATCATAACAGAGAAAGAATCATCTCCTGAATAAGAAGTAGGAAGATGATCTGAGGGATCTTGAAGAAGATTTCTTTGACCGATTATTTCTCAGCTTCGGGATCGGGTATGTCGAAATACTCCTTCAGAAGATTCTTGGAGTAAATCTAAGTACTGCTGGCTGGGCCTGCGAGGCTTGCCGTGTTTGGAGCATTTTCTACCCCCAGTGTCTCGAGAAGTCATGTTGACGGAAGCATACAACAGTTCGTCTTCATCTTCTGATATCGGTTCAGACGTTGCAAAATTCAGACGATCGAAGATAGATCATTTTGTTGTCTGGCAACAGCAGTTGATGACAACCTTGTGATTATAATGGTGTCCAAGTGGCTGAACTAGAGGTGTTGAAATGTTGTCCCATTTTTGCTTAAGGTGCTCTCGGAGATCAGGTACAATGACGGGACGAGAAAAAATCTGAGGGATATGTTCTTTGACCATATTCGAAACATGGTTCCGGTTCTTCAAATGTTTTATCCCATGAGTATATAGAGAAGTACTCACCTTATTAGCATAGGTGTCAGGATTCTTCATCCTGGAAGTTTGCCTCTGATGCAGGTTGATCTTCGGCATTGGCTGCTTGTGTTTTGCCGATGTTGGTCCATTGAGATAAGTCCTTAGGTCAGCAAATTCACCCCCAAGGGTTTCTGTCTGAGACACCAGTAATTTTCCCTATTTTGAGCGGGATATCCGGAGAGTTGGGAGATCTTGGAATTCTGCTACCGAAGTAGGCAGAATACCTTTTTGATCAGTACACTTCCCTTTGGCAGGGAGGGAAGAACTCTTGTTTGAGAGAGTTCTTGTAATGATTGGTGCCGAGGCACGTTCAGACTGATCTTCTACGGTAAAAACTGGAGAAGACTGAGAAAACACCAAAGGACCTTTTTCCTTGTTTTGTGAAGAAGGGTTAGCTAAAGAGCGTTTCCCTTTGTTGTCTTCCAAGTCGTGGAACGAGAAAGTTTAAGAAAAGACCAACGGGCCTCTTCCTTTGTTCTGAGGAGGAGGAGGAACAGTCGACAGACTACCCCCAGTGGATTGCGCTGGAGTAATAGGGTACTTGGGAAGAGGAGCAGAGTTTTTCCCCTTGCTGTGAGAAGAAGGGAGATTAGCCAAAGGACTATCCCTGTTAGACTACGCTGGAACAGCTTGCGCTAGGGTTGATTACGCCTGGGGAGCTTTGACAGATGGCTTTTTGGCCACAGAAACTGTGGTTTTTGCAGCAGGAGTTCTGGCTTCAGAATATTTGAGTTGCACTCTGGTTGCAGAAGTGGATTGCACAGGTGAAGTTGCAGCCAACTGCGCCAGGGGAAGAAGAGTCTTGTATTTGGCCATAGCAGCATAGGAAGTGACTTGTGCAACAGCAAGAGGAGCAGTACACTGTGCAGGAGTTCTGGATTGTACTTTGGTAGCACGAGTGGTGTTTTGTGCAGAAGCAGAAGTGGCTAGTGGCTCCTTAGCAGTAGAGACAGCAGGTTGCGCAGCTGATTATGCAGAGGATTGCACAGATGATTGCGCAGAGGACTTTGGAGTCCATACTGGACGAACCTTGCTCTTGGCAGAGGTTGCAGTGCGACGAGTAGCCCCGGAGTTGATCATTGCCTCGTAGGCAGTCTGGTTGACCTTCACAACCAGCGTCTTTTGTGTCTTTTCGATAGACGCAACGTCATATGTCACTTCCTCGTCGGAGGAGAAAGTCGTCCCCAGCAGAGTCGCCATTTTGTTTGCAGAAACAAAAGTTCTTTTATTTCACAAACTTTATAAGAAGATTACAATTGAATTCTGGGAAAGTACAACTATAGGAATCCGATCTGAAGACGATCGCTTTATCCCTTGGACGATGTGAACTGCAAAGACGATAGCCTCTGAAGAATGCAGCAGCACTTGGGCAAGAACTCCTGATTTCCCTGATGATCTTGAATGATCTGATCTTTATAATCAAGGATTTGAAACTCTATTTATAGAGTTCTGGAAAATTACTAATTAGTAGTTATTTCTGGATTTACGTATGTTGGATTGTACATGCATTGGACTGCACAAGCTGCAAACTGCGCTGGCAGTTACTCAATCGTGGCTCAACTGTATTAGATGCGTGGTATTGTTTGATTGAAATGCGCATGGTCGTGTACAGACGGTTGCCACGTGGTGAGCAATTGATGGCATATAGGCCACGTATAAATTGTCAGTTATCTTGATGGATTGTGCTGCTTGAACTGCGCTAGCTTCAGACTGCGCTGGGATCGAACTGCGCTGAAGGGGATCTGACAGATTGTGCTTCGGTTGAGCTGGCGGATTGTGCTGGCTGTACAGCTGTCCTCAAATACAGCGCAGCTCGAGAAACGAACATACTCCTCGCTTTTCGGGCTGTCAGTTGTCAGAAGATCTGATTTTGTGTCAGGTAATGATGACGTTGCCACGTCAGCATTGTGCGCTTGGACGTTAGCGCGGTTCGGCCTCGTGCAGTTAATTTGTTGCGCAATCTGCTTCCTGTGCAGTTCATTGAAGTGTGCGCAATTTGATTTTTATTGCTTTTTTGATGGGTGCAACTTGATTTTTAGGACCTACAGATATTTTGTTAAATGTATACATAGTTTTAAGTATCATAAATATTTTCAAATTAGTACGAGTATGTTCTTCACGATTTCTCCTTAATTTCCACCATTGACCACGACTACTCACGTGTTCCTATTTTCCCGTAAATTCAGGCCATGTTCGCATGGACTTCGGCTAATGGACGAAAATATGACATCATGATCCTTGCACCACATCAGGCGACACACCAGGTAAGACACCTTGCCTTTACTGTTTAATTTCTTGCTCAATATCATGCATGCTTTTTCTTTATGTTGTTCTTCCAAAACTATATATAGATGTAAATTATTATATTTTATGCACTTGGCTTAGAGTTAAGGGACCACCGTATGTTTAGTGCATCTTATAAACTGTCACGATGTACCACGGATTGTGTGTGAATTGTGAGTCGTATATAGATACGGACTTACGTGCTGACTGATCATTGGTGCGTACATGCCGTGCGTTAGGAGATAACTGCTAATAGATTGTGTAGAAGACTTGGCAGTTATTAAGGATTAAACAGTATCGTGGAGATGACGCATGTATAGTATCATTGGGGGGAGGGGACAGTTATTAGCGTAGGGGCTACATTTATTTTTACACACATTTTGGGCCGAAGGTGACTCTTATGAGCACTACCTTCTGCCCAGGGCCGATAGTGACTCGGATGAGCGCTACTTGCTGCCACTCTTATTTACTCTGCTGAGCCTACAGCCCCTGCGTAGAACGTTGTCCTCAAAGTGCATATCACATAGAATGGTTAGTAACCTTTACTCATGCATACTTTCCTGTTGAGCTTTATTTATTCAGTTTATCGGCATGATATTATGTGTCTTGTTACGTCCCTCTGAGGACCTGGTGATCTCTCCAGGTGTGTTTCATGATTTCTTGCAGGTTCGCTAGCTAAAGCCATGTCTTCCTTTCTTCGTGATGATTGCTCTTGGACTCGCCATTGCTCTCGCTTGCTCAATTCTTTCCTTGTATATTTTTCCATATTTAGTTTAGTTGGTAGTGGATTTGTCTTTGCCCAACTATTGTGTACATAAAAAACTCAAAGTTGCTTTTATATTATTAATTATTTTTTGTGGATGAGATTTAGTACCTTGGTTACTACATTTTACAGCTTATGTATACATACGATGGTCCATATACTTCGTATGTATACATCTGGCATGATTACGTTCTAGTCCTACGTATTTTGGGACTGGGGCATTACATTGGCGGTTACTAGAGGTTCATGAGTCATGGATGTGACCCTAATAGGCATTGGGTGAGAAGAACAGTTCCTTAACGTATGGGTCATATATGCACTGTCCTGATTGCCGGTTATCTCTAATGGAAGGTACGATCCTAATAGCCGGTTATCTCCAGTAGGAGGTACGGTCCTGATTGTCGGTTATCTCTAGTGGGAGATACGGTCCTGATTCCTGATATTCTTGATCCTGCCCATGCGTCAAAGGTTTGTTCTTATTGCATTATCACTGTAGACTGGTTAGGCACCTGATTGCATACATATTTCCTTCTTTATATTATATATCACAGTTATTATGTCATGGTGTTTTTTTGTATCTTGTTACGTCTCTCTGAGGACCTGGTTATCTCTCCAGGTGTGTGCTCTTGTCTTTCGTAGGTGTTCTAGCTCTAATCGTGATCATCGTTATTTCTTCGAGGGTGCTTGCACTTGGATCATCTTTGCTTCGCTCGCCAAAATCATTCTTTTGTATATCATGTATTTCTTTTCTTACTTGTTGGTAGTGGATTTGTCTCCGCCCAACATATTGTATCAAGACAATTTCATAGTTGATTATATGATATCTTTTATTCTTTCATTTTGTGGATGAGATTAGTTAGTTATGGTTTACTGCATTTTACAGCTTATGTATCCATACGAGGCTTATGTACTTCGTATGTATACAGCTGGCATGTCTACGTTCCTAGTTCTACGTATTTTGGGACTGGGCGTTACAATCTCCTTCCTCCTCTCTCCTCTATCCTCCTCCCTCTCCTCGGCGTGCGTGCCCAGCCTGCCGGAGCAACAACGGCGATAACAACAACAACAAGAACCAACACCCACAACAACGACAATTTTTAATATCGAGGTACCCGACTTCTTCAATTAATTTCTCTTCCAATTCTTGTCCATTTTAAGATCCGTAAATTCCTGTATAAAGCCCACACGACCCTCTAGCATTCCCTTCAAATAGTTTTATTTATTCTGCAATAAATTCCAGTTTAATTAGATTAAAAATCACAAAAAATCAGTTTTCAAAAACTTAAAAACCCCGGTACAAGGTACGTCTCGACAAATCGGGCGACCCCGTCGCAAACCGAGAGTACCGAAAGGTCCGTATTGACTTTGCGGACGTGCGAGTTTTGACGGAATTCAAGTTGGTTGCGTGTACGCGACGAATTTGATCCGCATCCGTCAAATTTTTCCGTATCGGGCTTTTTCGATATTTTCTAATTACTTTGTGCACACTCACCAAATCGCGACGAAACTTGCGTCATTGGACTCGAAATATTTTTCTGGTCCTGTATGCCAATTTGGTCCGATTCTGAGACCGTTGATCGGGACGCCATTTTGGCAGGCCCACAATCCCACTCAACGGGCGATTTTGTGCACGGCTCATCGAAATCCAAAATTGGACATATCATTGAGTTTGTCTCGGAAAAACAAATCTATAGACATGTAGATTGACGACTTTAGAGACCGTAGGTTCTGGCGTGCATTTTGGTGCAAAGCGGGTCCAATGGCGGACATCGTTTTGATCCAAAATTACGTTTTTGCTCATGTTCTAGAATTTGACTTTTGGACAGGCATTTCCTAGCTATATCTTTTATTTCAAACTCGTTCGTGATGTTTGTTGCAGCATCCAGAGTCATCTACGGGATTTGGCTTTTTCTGGCTCCGTTTATTTGTCGGTTCGAGCTACTAGATCTTCCATTTTGCACATAACCTCAGGCAAGATACCTTGTCACCTTTACTGCTTTCATTATTTTCCTTTATTTATGCAATTATTGTATATCTTCTGTGCTTTATTTTTAGTTATTTATTTTCTTACATGTGGATCTAGAGTTAAGAGATTACCGTCAAATTTAGTATGTCTTATTGACTTGTTACGATTGTACACGAGTTATGTGTGAGAGTTGTAAGTATCATATAGAGGTAACTTACGTGTTGGCTGATCCCCCGTGCGCATGCGTAGGAATAACTGTCAATAGATGCATGTTAGAAGACTTCACAGTTATCAGGTGTAACCCGTGTTGTGGAAACGACACGTGTTGGTACGTCGTGGTTACGTCGCACGTATAGTATCATTAGGGGGAGGGGATAGCTACTAGCGTAGGGGCTACATTTACTTTTATACACATTTGGGAGTTAGTGACTCGGATGAGCGCTACTTGTTACCCGGTCACTAGTGTCTCGGATGAGCGCTACTTGTTGGCCACTCTATTACTTGCGTGAATTCGTTACAGCCCATGCGTAGAACGTTATCCTCAAAGTGCATATCACATAGATGGTTAGGGACCCCATTGTCTTACAGATTTATAGTAGTTACTTATGCAGTTATACATGGCATGTTTTTCCTGTATCTTGTTACGTCCCTCTGAGGACCTGTTGATCTCTCCAGGTGTGTGCTTTCATGGTTTACTGCAGGTGTTTTAGCCAAGATTATGGTCTTCTCCATTCCTTCGAAGATGATCGCTCTTGGTTCGTCTTGATATTTTCATGGATCATTTTCTTGTATACTTTATCTCATTTTGATAGTTGGTAGTGGACTTTGTCTCCGTCCAACGATTGTACCATATATATTCAAGTTGATTTTTATTATTCTTCTTTTAAATGTGGATGAGATTTAGTTTGTCTTAGATAACTACATTATACAGCTTATGTATACATATGAGTTTCCATATATTGGAGTAGACTTCGTATGTATGCAGCTGGCGTGATTACGTTACTAGTCCTTATATTTTGGGACTGGGACGTTACATATTTTTGTGGTAGCCCATGCAGGTCGAGTTATCATTACGTTACTGTACCGATGTAAGCCTGCAATATAGGATTAGAGTCTAGGAATCTCATCCACATACTTGATCACCTTCCTTGATTTCCAAATTTTGAACTCTCGTTGCCTCCTTGATTTTTGCATCTCGCTTGAACTCTTTCTATCAATACCCTTATCTTCTTGTGCCTAAACATGGTTAGAAGGATGACTACGCTACTATATACTCATTGGTCAAACATATGGCTAGAGTGATTACATTGACACTTTGAATACATTAAGCCTCTAACTAAGTTATAAAGGCTTTTTCTAGAGGTATGATTTTAATCTAAGTTTGGAGTAGCGATATTACCGACTTAGAAAGATAGAGATAAACTAAATTTTGAGATTTCCAGGTAGTAATCACCAGAGGATTGACATAATCTTATTTGATACCGCAGAAAAATAGTTAGAACCTATATGCCACTGATTTAAGAACTTGAGTTATTTTTTTTAGTTTTGATATTCATGAATTATTGGATTATAGTTGTACATCTTTGAACATATATAGATTTGGGTTGATAATGATCTTGAGATTGTAAGAGTGGCAACATGAATTATTTAAATTGAGTCATACAAGTTGCGATTAATATGTTTATAAAAATTTAAATTTTAAGTGGATTAAAATTTTGGTTTAAAATATTTGGGAGATATGAAAACGAATTTTTGAGGAAAAGTTTCAAATTTAAAACTGTGCCTTTGATTGAAGATTTACAAATCTATTTAGATTTTGGGTTTACAAAGTTGTGGTTATGTTTGAATGACTTAGAAATAGAAGTAATGGTTGATGTGTGCGTTAAACATTGAACTGTAAATTTTAGATTGCCCATGATATGCTAAGGGTTTATCTTGAGGATTATTTAAATTTTGAAGTTTTAAAGTTATGAAGCAATATAAACATTTTTATGGATTCATGATTTATGAACTCATGAGTTTAAGAGTTGGAATAAAAGTATTAAATTTTGGAAATGTTAGTAGTAACGTGATGAAAGTTCACTTGGGGATTTATGGAAGGGATTAAACTTTAATCATGATTAAATTAGATGGCCTAGAGTGAATACAAATTATGGTAGATCATTTCTGAGAAATTTATTAAGAAACTTTCGGAAGAATACTTGAGTTAAAATTTTAAATGGTAGGCCACCAAGATAGACCTAATAAGTTGGTAGTATTCCATACTGAATGCCATGTCACTCATGACCATGATAGTAGTATATACACAAGTGTTGTTAGGCATCTACCAAACTACGCGACTGTATCTCAATCTTGACTTACTCGACCTTCCCTCAAATCTTGATTTTATTATGACCTTCTAATCGTTTAAAATTTGAATAATGATGTAATTGTTCCTTAACTATATTCACCTAAGAGACTACCTTCTTTCTAGAACTGTGTTCCTAAATTATTTTACTGGATTTTTAATTAATTTTATTGCATGCTTTAACTTGATCTTCTTGATTTTTGTGCATTAATTATCACCTCATGAACTCCCACTTTCTATTTTAGATCTTTTTGCAACCCTTATCGTGACTTTGATATTTGGAGTGTAATACTAGCAGTTACCTTCCAACAAATTTTATATGTAAGACCTAGACAAGCCCACCTTCATGTAGACATATCATGTCCTACTAAAACACGTCTCCTTGTACTCTATTTTCTTGATATGACTTTCTGGTCAAAACGTCTAAACTATAACCTCTACCATGATACTAAAATACTTTCTGACTTCAATTAAAGATCCAACATTGACTCCATTCTTTCGACCCGATATGTGAACGTGTTCTAGTTGATTTCTTAAAAGCTTAACTTTGTACTTTATCTTGATTGCTTGACCCGTTGTCCCATCACATTATTAGTTTAACCCTTGTAAGTTGGGTAGAATACCTCACCACCTAACCAATCCTTTGTCCTTATGAATCATGTTGATGAGTTCACTTAGACTACAAATCTAGAGGCCCTTAACTTATCTAGACAACCAAGCCATAAATGAAGAAACACTAGGGCAACTGTATAGGCCCACACTTCGAACAAGTCTTGATTTTTAAATAATCTTGGACTAATTTTCATCACTACCTCCCTTACTTATATTTCGACAATCTCATGCTGCTAACTTAGCCTTAGTTTTGCAAGCTTATCTTTTTGAGTTTGATCATGATATATTTTATTGGGTGCACCCACTAACATATTGTCTAATCAGAACCGGTACATGATGGTCTGATCAACCTATTGTACTTTGGTTCGCTTTTTATATATTATTCTACGCGTATAGAGACATAGTAAACTTGCCCTTAAAGTCTCATCCGTGACTGCCTTGACAATTCTCTTGGAATTATTCAATCGCCTTTGAACCATGTATTAGTATTCAAACCATCTTACTTGGACTCTTGATAGCTTTCATCTTTACCTATTATAGACAAAGCTTGTACTTGATAGATAAACTCAAGGTATCACCTTTGGTTGCCCTATCAGCTATTTATACACAAATGTAGATAGCCACTGACCGACTCATGTGGCTATATCCTCGCCTTTAACTACTTCACATTTCCTCAACCCTAAAATTGTTATCGTACCCTTCCAATATTCCTTGAGCACTCGAGGATGATTCTAATCGTTCGCTTAAAAAAAACTCTCAATCAAGGTGATTACTCTCCAGTTTTTCCCCATGAACCACATCTCCCAAATATCAAACTATTCTCCTTGACCCCCCTAATTCTTTGCTACTCTTTAATTCGTGTTATCGAAATTTTGTTTCCTTCACTAGCAACCCTTATTTATTTCCATAACCATGATATAATTTTGGATAAATCGACTCCACAATTTTCTAATGCATGGTTGTGTCGAATACCGTTTCAACGCCTCCTCCAAAAAAAAAATATAATTGTATTTGGTATTGACAACCTCTTGCTATCCTTCAACCCTATCTACTCTATTATTCCTAAATTTTGAGGACAAAATTTTTGTAAGTTGGGTAGGATGTAAAACCCCTAAATTTTTGAATTTTTTAATTTAAAAAAGTCCATAAAATGAATTTATGCAAATTATGACTTTTATTAATTATTAAAAATGACCTTAGCCATTATTGACTTTTGGAGCACAAGACGACCATGAATTTTGGTACGGAAGATGTAGCAGTGTGCCTTGACTAGTGTACTAGCCATGCTAAGGGAAGCCTAGCCATGGGGATGATCAAACTAGGATAAACAGGCTAAGTTGCGACTTAACCTCCACCGATAAATTAATTAGTTATTAATTTGATTATTGATTTTTTAGATGACCCGGTTTGTCCAAACCAGCCCAAACTGGGCCTGGACCGAGCCCAAGTTCATGTAGACATGTGGGGTGACCAATTGTGGCAATGTAGGCATATTTTATGTGCGTACAAATATTTTTTAATTTATTTTAGAATTTTATGTACCATTTCTAATTATTTAATTACTTGTACGATTATTGGTATTTTATTATTAAAATAATATTTTATATTATGGTACAATTTTTGGACCCAATTAAGGGTGTATGGTTAGTTTACCCAAAATCTCCATTGGACAATTTTTGTTATTAAAGCATTTTATGGAAATTCAATAAAATTCAGTAAGCATTTATTTTTATGTTAAATAGATTTCATCTATAGATAGATAATATTAAGTTTATTTTAAATAGATTTCATTTATATATAGATAATATTAAGTTTATTTTAAATAGATTTCATTTATAGATAGATAATATTAAGTTTATTTTTAAAAAAAATTGTGATAATTTTTAAGCTATGTATAGATATATACATATATATAGAAATATATATATATATATATATATATATATATATATATATATATATATATATATATATATATATATATATATATATATATATATATAGATATAAGAGATTGAAAAGTTTTTTTTAAAAGAAAAATATATATTAAGTGTTGAAGAACAGTTTGGCAACTCTAGAGGGGGGTGAATAGAGTTTATATAGAAAAATAGCCAATTAAAAATAACTCTTTCACCAACAATAAATAATCAGAGTAAAGTGCGGAAAATAAATGAAGAGCAGAAGAGCATATGCAAATACAGCGATTTTAACCTGGTTTCCCTCGTGGAGGACTAGTCCAGGCCTGAGAACTCTAGCTCAGGATTAAATCCACTATTTGTGAAATAGTAGCTTACAACCCGTGCCTTTACTTCAGAAGAGCACGTCAACTTCTTACAGAGAATCGCAGTGGCGATTGCTTGGAATTGTCCAAGCGACTTCTTCACTCTTGCACAAGAATCCTAACTGAGAGATGCTGAGCACTCGAGACTTAGGAGGCTTGTGGCTAGTAGATAGGAAGGGTATGGCTTATTGAGCTTGTAGGAGAGAAGAGAAGAGAAGATTGAGTGAGTTAAAAAGAGAGAATTCATGCCCTATTTATAGTGTTTTTAGAGGCAGAATTCGGCCAGAATTCGGGTAGGAAAATTCAAAAATTTGGCCGTTGGACAGCTAGCAACCAGCTAACCCTAAAATTAGGGTTCCTGATTTTTAGGGGACAGAGTTCGGCCCGAACTCTGTGTGGAGGCAGAGTTCGGCCCGAACTCTGTCTCCAGAGCACAGAGTGGTTCTAAGTGGGACTTGTGGGCAATTTTTGTTTTGGTGGAGCTTGGGATTTTGGGTAGGCTTATAGACTAAGTTCCAAGAGCTCAGCATAACTCAGAGTACATACTTCTAGACTCAATAAAATGTAAAAGTACAGACTCGAAAATACACTGAGAGTCGGAAACTGAGCTGTTGTCTGTCCTGAACTGAATGCAGACGTCGTGTGTCATATTGAATTTATACAGATATTATTTAGTCAATGTAGTCAATATTTGGTTGACTGTGACTTTATGTCAACAATCTCCCCCATATTGATAATTGACAAAATAATAAATGTATATTTCAATATTCATACCTGGACACAGTTGGTTAAAAACACAGCTCCCCCATAAACAATGCCGAGCTAGAATAAGATAGCTCCCCCGTAATCAGTGAACGGTGCCGAGCTAGAATCAATAGCTCTCCCCCGTAAATAATGCATAGAACCTGTGGCCTGATAAAAATATTTTCCCAAAAGCAAACACAAGCACAGACAGATATACATTTGAAATATACATATTTCTTCCCCTTTTGGCAGTTAGCAATATAAAGGAACATATAGACTGCATAAGGAAAAGCATGGAAATAGCAGTATAGACAATAAAAAGTAATCCAACCACACCAAGCAGAGAAGAAACAGTATAATACTAATAAAACAAGTCACTGACATAAAGTAAAACTACGAAAAATAGCATAAAATGTTATCCACCAACCAGAATGTCAAGCACATCATCAGGGTGTGAAGACAGAAATCCAGTACATAAATCCATAACAAACTGAAATAACTAAAATCAAAAGGCAACTAAGACCATCAGCAGTGGCAGCAGCATATCAAGCCAATCTCCATCATGGAGCACGAGAAGGTCCTGGAACATCTGAAGGACCAGGGAATGAGCGACGAGGGTCCACAAAAGCATCATCAGGATCCATATACCTCATGACCCACGGATCGTCTATACGATGACCCGCGCGATCTGGATCCCGCTCAATAGGCACATGCAGATCAGGATGACGAGCAAGTGAATACCGCATATCATGCAGAGAGTTCCCAAGGGCACTGATCAGCAAGGTGGTACGGTAATCCTGTTGCGTCCAGCGATCATCCTCAACAGCAAAGCGATCGCGAAGCATAGTCTGAAGAGACTCAAGAGTGGCAGGAGGAGGAGGTGCATCCTGACCAAAAGGAGGGGCGTCAGGCTCCTCATCAGCAGAATACTCAGATGACTCAGAAGCAGCGACAGGCTGAAGGCGTCGTGCCTTGGATAGAAAGGCAGGTGCAGGCAGGAACGGATAATCATGGATAGGAATGATGAAAGCACGAAAAACTAAAGGAAGATAGAGAGGATAAACCAAAGCTCTTAGTTTCTTCCGACAGTTGATCATCCAATCCATCATAGTCCGTGGAAAGTTGAATGGAATACGATAGTGGAGATGATATAAGGCGGAGATCTCAAGATAAGTGACTTCATCTGTTGAGCCAGCCTTGGGCAAGATAGTATTGAACACGATACGATGAAGTTCATAAAAGTAGGGGGTGAGATGCTTGGCCTTTAGCTTGCGAGGACTTACGTTAGGAGCACATAAATCCTCCTTGAATCCTTCAAGGGAAGTGTCGCCAACAAATTGAAGTTGACGTGCCTCCACAAGCTTGTTCCACACATCAAGATCCGGGAGAGCAAGAAAATCTCCCAACTCAGAATCATTAAAGGCAATGGTAATGCCAGCAACCCGAGAATAGATGTGGGTTGCATCGTGAGTCAAATTGCAGTAAAACATTTGAATTGCACTATGGTAGATGACAGAATTTGAAGCAACAAGTTCATCCAAACAAAGATCACGGAATAATGACTCATATTGTGAAAATATAGTAAAATTTATGGGATGGCCCCCAAACACCGGACGAGTTCTAAAATCGCTAAACCATTCATTAGAGGCTTCTAGCGATACAAATAAACGGTCGTCGTAAGTGTTAGGGTCATCGGGACGCGGCGGATTGAACAACGGATGAATGGGGTGTTGTTCAACTACTTGTTCAATCGGAGGAGGAGGAACCGAAGAGGAAGCACCCTCATGTCGAGTCCTTCTCCCTCGTTTGGACAAGCGAGATGCCATTTGAAATAAAAGAGGAGAACTTGGAAATGATAGAAAAAGAGAGATATACCTGAAAAGAATACCAAACAGTTGAAGAGAATGTTGAAAAACCCCTTTCCCTTGATTTTGAGAAGAAGATGGAAGATGTTAAATAGAGCCCTCTATATCAAGAACTAGGGTTAGGGTTTGGAAGGAAGAAGATGGAAGAGGTGGAGAAGAAGGAAATATGGGAGGAAAGAGAGGGAATCCCGAAATAAAGTAGGGCTTGGTCTTTGGTCGGGTGAAATATTGACCATTGGATTAGAATTGATCCAACGGCAGAGCCAGATCCTGACCCTGGAACCAAAGAACCGAACTCGGCCCGAACTCTGATAGGGGCAGAGTTCGGCCCGAGTTCTGGATCAATGGTCCAGAACTGAAAACAGGCAAAGAACATGAAGAAAATGTTTAAGAGTTAAACAAAAGATAGTTGAGGACAACAAAGAGTGTTGAATTTAAAAAAAATAGATAGAGAGGTACTCAGAAAACAGAATGAACTTTAGAAAATATCAATTAGGCAATATTAAATCGAAAACGAGCCATATAATAAATAAGGACATATACTGTGGTTCAATAGTCCAAATTTGCCATGGGTTAGCTGCAGGGGCCAGATCCCAGCTAGCGGTAGTCCTGAGGACTAGTGCACCGTGTCGCTTAGGCTTTTACGCCTTGTTGTCAGAAGGACCCTTTCGGCTTGTACCCATACCAAATTCTTCGTAAAAGAATCACAATATACTCGATATTTACGCAGGTGAGTTTCAATTTATAACTGCTTCATCTAAAATTCCAAGTTTACGACAAAGAAAATTGAAGCGCTCTTCGGATAGTGGCTTAGTAAAGAAATCTGCCAGCTGATGATCAGTGTCAATAAATTCTAAGTTAATCGTGCCATTTTGCTGATGATCACGCAAAAAGTGGTGTCTGATTTCAATGTGTTTAGTGCGTGAGTGGCAGACAGGGTTCTTAGTCAAATTGATGGCACTAGTATTGTCACAGAATATAGGAATATGCATGAAAGATAATTTATAGTCTTCAAGGGTTTGCTTCATCCACAGAATTTGTGCACAACAACGCCCAGCTGCTATGTATTCAGCTTCTGTTGTGGATAGTGCAACAGAGTTCTGCTTCTTGCTAAACCAGGAGACTAAAGCTTTTCCTAATAAATGACACGTGCCGCTCGTACTTTTACGGTCGACCTTGCATCCAGCGAAGTCAGCATCGGAGTAACCAATAAGATCAAATGATGTTGACTTGGGATACCATAGGCCCACTGTAACCGTACCCTTAAGGTATCTAAAGATACGCTTAACCGCGATCATGTGTGATTCCTTAGGATTAGCTTGATATCTAGCACATAGGCAAACACTGAACATGATATCGGGACGACTAGCAGTTAAATAAAGTAAGCTGCCTATCATACCTCGATACTTACGTTGATCAACAGGTTTGCCACTCTCATCTGGTTCGAGTTTGGTTGAAGTAGCCATTGGCGTGCTGATTGGTTTGATGTTGTCAAGATCGAACTTCTTCAGCATGTCCTTGGTGTACTTTGATTGGCAGATGAAAGTTCATTAGCCAGTTGTTTTACTTGCAGACCAAGAAAATAGTTGAGCTCTCCCATCAAGCTCATCTCAAATTCCGTCTGCATATACTTGGCAAATTCTTGACAAAGAGTTTCATCAGTAGACCCAAAAATAATATCATCAACATAAATCTGAATTAATAGAATGGTGTCTTTGAAAGATTTGATAAACAGTGTAGTGTCAATTTTCCCTTTTGAAAAACCTTTCTCAAGCAAGAAACTGCTTAGCCTTTCATACCAAGCTCTGGGGGCTTGTTTAAGGCCATAAAGCGCTTTCTTCAGCTTGAACACGTGGTCGGGAAATTTGTGATTTTCAAAGCCAGGGGGTTGTTTGACATAAACTTCCTCCTTAATAAAGCCATTCAGGAAAGCACATTTCACATCCATTTGAAATAATTTAAAGTTTTGAAAATTAGCAAAAGCACAAAGCATCCGAATGGATTCTAGTCTAGCAACAGGAGCATACGTCTCATCGTAGTCGATACCTTCCTCTTGGTTGTATCCTTGAGCTACTAGACGAGCTTTGTTGCGTGTGACTGAACCATCTTCATTTACTTTGTTTCTAAAAACCCATTTAGTACCAATTATCGAGTGATTAATCGGTCTAGGAACGAGTTCCCATACTTGGCTTCTCTCGAATTGGTTGAGTTCTTCTTGCATAGCAGAAATCTAAAATTCATCATTAAAAGCTTCAGAAATGTTTTTAGGCTCTACTTGTGAAATGAAGGCAGTGCTAGCAACGGAGTCTCTTAGTGATGATCTAGTAGTTACTCCACGTGAAACTTCTCCTATAACTAAATTTTCTGGATGAGAAGGTTTGAAAGAGAATTTCTTAGACAAACCCTCCAGAGAATTAGTTTCGGTTGAAGTATTCATTGGAGTAGAAGTTGATGGCTCAACGTCATCATCAAGAGTACTTGCTGCACTGTTGTCTTCATCAAAAGTCACATTTGTTGACTCTTCCACAATAAGTGAGCGTTTATTAAAAACTCTATATCCCTTACTCTTGGCGGCATAACCAAGAAAGATACCATCGTCAGCTTTGGCATCAAATTTGCCTAAGTTGTCTTTGGTGTTAAGGATAAAACATCTACAGCCAAAAACTTTAAAATAAGAAACATTGGGGGTTCTCCCAAACCAAAGCTCATAGGGTGTTTTCTTCGTAATGGGACGAATCAGCACCCTATTCAAAATGTGGCATGCTGTACTAACAGCTTCTGCCCAAAATATTTCGGAAGTGAAAATTTATTCAACATGACTCTGGCCATATCGCCGAGAGTTCTATTCTTCCGCTCCACAACACCATTTTGTTGAGGAGTTCTAGGACAAGAAAATTCATGATCAAAACCATTTGCATTACAAAAACTTTCAAAATCATAATTTACGAATTTGCCTCCATGATCACTTCGGATTCGAGTAATCATGTAGCCTTTTTCGTTTTGAACTTTCTTTACAAAAATTTTGAAAGCAGAAATAGCATCGCTCTTATTAGCGAGAAAGAAAACCCATGTAAATCTCGAAAAATCATCAACAATAACAAATGCATAAAGTTTGCCTCCAAGGCTAGCTATTCTACTAGGACCAAATAAATCTATATGAAGTAGTTGCAAGGGTCTAGTAGTACTTACAGAGTTGATAGAATGAAATAAGGATTTAGTTGCCTTGTTTAGTTCACATTCGGCACATACCGTGTCCTTTTTGAACGTGATGTCAGGCAATCCTCTCACTAGCTTCTTGGTGGAAAGCCTGGATATAGCATCCATGTTGGCATGACCAAGACGCTGGTGCCAAAGTAGTCGTTCGTCTTTGTGGGCATATAGACATCTACCTGTATTGTTAGTATTTATAGAAAGATAGAAAATGTAGATGTTGTCCTCTCTTTTTCCTTCAAAAGCAATGTCTCCTGTTGACCTATCATAGATGTAGCAACTGTTTTGTCCAAAGTTAATATCATATCCATGATCAGCAAGATGACTAATGCTGAGCAGGTTATACTTTAACTCGGTCACTAGGCAGACATCCTTTATTACAGGAGAAGGAGGATGACCAATGATACCATTACCTATAATGTGCCCTTTGAGATTATTACCGAAGGATATGTATCCTTCTCTCTTCATCGATAGTGATGCAAAAAGATTTGCGTCTCCCGTCATATGTCGCGAGCATCCACTATCGAGAATCCACTTACTTTCAGTTGAGGAGGGAAGGTCCACCTACATCAAGAGTAGATGTGACCTTTGGTACCCGAGTTCTTGAGGGTCCTGAAAAGTTAGTCTTTGGGAACCAAGCATATATCCTTTTATCTACAAGTCTTCTAACTCTGCACTGTGGTGAGATGTGTCCATGTAATCCACAATAAGTACAGATAGCATTCTTATTTATACTAGGAGCATGAGAATAATATCTATAAGCAACAGGATAAGGATGATGTGAAGAGTTAGCATGGTGAAGATGATTATGCATGGAATAAGTGGCATGGTGATGGTGTCTATGAGGCATAGAATGATGGTATTGTCTATGATGTGTGACTTGCTGATATTGTCTAGATGGCATGGCATGATGATTTTGTCTATATGGTATATGAGGACCTTGTCTATATGGCATTGCATGATGATTTTGTCTATATGGCATGGCATGATGATTTTTATGTGTGGAGTGATGTTGATTGTGTCTTTGTGCATAATGAGTGTGTACTGAGTGAGAATTGTTCTTACGTGCACGTGGTTTGTGAAAGTTTGTGTATATAAATGCATGGTTATGTGCTGCATGAGAATGACGTGGTTGACTAGCAGGAGTGGTGTTGTGCCCATGTGATTGGGTTTGAGGTTGAACAACCTGTTTACCCAATTTGGTTTCTAATCTTTTAGAAACAGCTTGCAGTTCATCAACCTTAATATTTAAGCCATAAATCTTAGTCATGGAAATCTTGTGTCTACTCTTTTCTTCAGCAAGCAACGTGTTGAGAGTAGTGATTTCTTGAGTTTGTTGCTCAATATGTGCTTCAGCATCATGTAAGCTTAATTTAAGCTTGGATACTTCATCAGTGTCATTAGTGGGTGATGTGTTTCTAACATTATCAAGAAGTAAAGAAATTCTTTGTATTTCATCTTCTAGACTTTTGATTTTGTCCTTGGCATGTTTAAATTTACCGATGACCTTTTTATGATCATCGAGTAAATCAGTGAAAGCATCGCCAAGTTCATCAAAAGAGAAGTCATCCAGAGTTTCGTTAGATACCTTGTTGGAAGTTGCCATCAGGCACACATTTGCTGTATCTTGAGGAGAGTCCTTTTCTTCCTCAGAGTCACTCGCTTCACTTTCATGCCAAATGCCTGTGTTGGCATATTTCTTTGATGAGTTCCTTTGTATAGCTTCTCATATTGGTTGCTCTTCTTCAGGAATGGGCAGTCTTTTCGGACATGTCCAGTTTTCTTGCAACCGTAACAAGTTGGTTCTTCTTCATCGTCTTCTTGAGATTCCTTCTTCCTTCGATTGAAGCGAAGGAATTTCCTGAAGTTGCGAACCATGAGAGCTTGGTCTTCATCATCCGAGTTATCTTCTTCGGTCTCATCATGATTAGCTCTTCGTTGATGAGCTTTGAGTGCAATCTCTCTGGTCTTCGGAGCAGGCTCTTCGAAGTCCTTGAGGTCAAGCTCGTGAGTCATAAGATTACCCATCAAGGTCTCCATTGACATTGTTGTGAGATCGTTTCCTTCTATGATGGCTGTCACTTTAGGGTTCCAAATCTTTGGTAGCCCTCTGAGTAGCTTACGAATCTTCTCGTGGTTTGAGTACTGCTTTCCAAGCGAGGATAGAGGATTGATGATGTCGAGGAATCTTGTGATCATTTGAGTGATCGTCTCACTTGGCTTCATCTTGAAAGCTTCGTATTCTTGAGTGAGACGGCTTATTTTGGATTCCTTGACCTGTGTGGTTCCTTCATGCGTCACTTCTAGAAGTCTCCATACTTCATGAGCAGTGGTGCATGTAGAGACCCTGTTGAACTCATTCCTGTCTATAGCACAGAATAAAGCATTAATAGCCCTAGCATCTAGACTTGCCTGTTTCTTCTCCTCGACAGAATATTTGTCGTGTGGTTTCTCAATGAGGTCACCATCGACAACTATTCTGGCGGGCTTTTTGTAACCGTCAGTGACGACAGTCCACAGGTCAAAGTCTAGAGACTTAAGATAGAAGCTCATCCTTGTTTTCCAATAGTGTAGTTAGTCCCATCAAATAGGGGAGGCCTATGAGTGGACTGACCTTCACCATGATTGGAAATCAAGGATTGTGTGGTTGCCATGGATCAGCTCTTAGGATGTTAGTCCTTATAAAGAGAACAGAGCTCTGATACCAATTGAAGAACAGTTTGGCAACTCTAGAGGGGGGTGAATAGAGTTTATATAGAAAAAAGCCAATTAAAAATAACTCTTTCACCAACAATAAATAATCAGAGTAAAGTGCGGAAAATAAATGAAGAGCAGAAGAGCATACGCAAACACAGCGATTTTAACCTGGTTTCCCTCGTGGAGGACTAGTCCAGGCCTGAGAACTCTAGCTCAGATTAAATCCACTATTTGTGAAATAGTAGCTTACAACCCGTGCCTTTCTTCAGAAGAGCACGTCAACTTCTAACAGAGGATCGCAGTGGCGATTTGCTTGGAATTGTCCAAGCGACTTCTTCACTCTTGCACAAGAATCCTAACTGAGAGATGCTGAGCACTCGAGACTTAGGAGGCTTGTGGCTAGTAGATAGGAAGGGTATGGCTTATTGAGCTTGTAGAGAGAAGAGAAGAGAAATTGATGAGTTGAAAAGAGAGAATTCATGCCCTATTTATAGTGTTTTTAGAGGCAGAATTCGGCCAGAATTCGGGTAGGAAAATTCAAAAATTTGGCCGTTGGACAGCTAGCAACCAGCTAACCCTAAAATTAGGGTTCCTGATTTCTAGGGGACAGAGTTCGGCCCGAACTCTGTGTGGAGGCAGAGTTCGGCCCGAACTCTGTCTCCAGAGCACAGAGTGGTTCTAAGTGGGACTTGTGGGCAATTTTTGTTTGGTGGGAGCTTGGGATTTTGGGTAGGCTTATAGACTAAGTTCCAAGAGCTCAGCATAACTCAGAGTACATACTTCTAGACTCAATAAAATGTAAAAGTACAGACTCGAAAATACACTGAGAGTCGGAAACTGAGCTGTTGTCTGTCCTGAACTGAATGCAGACGTCGTGTGTCGTATTGAATTTATACAGATATTATTTAGTCAATGTAGTCAATATTTGGTTGACTGTGACTTTGTGTCAACAAGTGTCACGACCCAATCCCAACTTGTTGGGTCGAACTGGATCATGCCCATGCACCGTTGTGAGACGGCGCAGTAAGCTGTTTTATTGCGGTAATCACAACAACATCTAAACATTTGTCACAACATTTATATACGAAAACTTTAAAACTTTTATTAATCACAAAATGGACTACATCTGAAATTGAAAGTGCTGAAAGGAAATACTTAATTCGTCTACAAAAATTCCAATAAAAGAACTCGAATTAAAATGACAACTGCTATAATAGCTCGTCAGCCTCAGGATCTGCGTCCTCCAAGGGGTCTCTGGTAACACAGCAGACTATGGTACTGGGTCATAGTAGCTATTGTGCTATAGCTCAGCAATCATCAGTGACACCTAAATATTTGGTCTCCAGTCAGAAGGGAGCAAGTACGAGTATATATCAACATTTCAAATAATAATAAAAATTTACAATTTTAAACAATTTAAAATACAATATTTTCCTACAATTCTATACGGTAGAAAACAATGTGATTTGAGTAGATAATGACTATGACCGGCTTGGGTTGTACACTTGTATCCTAGCGATACGATATGTCTTATCCCCGTGTGTAAGAGGGGTAAGCTAATACATTCATTAATTATTTGAGGTATTGGTCATAGACACTATACTACTTCTCCAATATCCCGCAGTCAATCAATCAATACTCTAGGAGAGAGTTCCGTGTAACAATGTGGTTTAAACATGCAAGATAACAATTACTAATTAAAATGCAGAATAATATAACCGTAACTTGCCTCGATTTGTAAGACTGGAGTAGGGGCAAGTTGGTACCGAGGAGGAAGTCAAGTTCGTCTTTGAGATCATACAGTTGAGAACTTGACTTAGAACCATTGTGAAACCGAGCTAGGTGTGCTAGTTACAATTTCTAGTAGCAGGTCCTAGTCAAGTTTTAAGTTTGTTTATTTAATCTACTGCTAACGGTTTACGACGCGTACTACGTTGGTTCTCATTTAGTTGGATAGCCAGTTTCTGGTTTACTTGGAAAAATTATCGTTACCGGTTAATTCACAAAACTTTGTATTTTTAATATTATACGTATAAAACTACATTTTCTTTCAATGATAAAACGTGGGTTTTGTTAACTATCAATATTTTATTCAAGTTATTTTATCGTGAAAAATCCTTATTAATTTATACAAAAATATTTATTAGCCATTTTGTCACGAAGCGCCTAATTACGAAAACGATAAAACCATCCAGAAAATAAAGGAAAAATCCTAATCTACACAATACAAGGGCACAGCTAACCAAATAGAAATCTGGGCTTATGCCCTTACAAACTTTACATAAATGAAATTAGAGGAAAAATTAGTTAGCTCTGAAAATGTCTCATATTCTAAATACTGAAAACAAAAACTAATAAATAATTTAAATTAAATCTTAGGAGTCTCAGACTTGGTCCAATCGTCACTATTTTTAGCTAATGCCTCAACGTCCAGCCTGACCGGTTTCGTTTGTATTTCGCTAGGGCCCATGGCAGTATTCTCTCTATATTCGGGATAACCCAAAACTGGGAAAATGCGTCATAACACCCAACACATATCCCAAACCAGGGAAAACACATTTATATAGAAAAAATATATATTAACAGAAAACATTTCCGAAGCCTAATCGGAATCCCAAATTTTGAATATCCAAACCAACCATAAAAATATCACAGAAACATCTCCGAAAAATCTGAAATCACTACGTCGACCCAAAATCGAATTGTCGGGAGGGAATCGGGGACCAATTCTCATCATCGACTACTGAAAATGGAACGAAACAAAGGAATTATACCTTGGGTTGCTCGGCTAGAGCTCTCAGATGAAAATAAAGAAAGAAAATGAACACCGGACAGTGGATCGGCTCAGGACAGCGCCTCGCCGGGGTACGGCTGCGCTGGACAGCGGGATCCGGAGATTGGGGCACGAAGAAAACGGACAGCGAGTTCGAAAACCCGAGACAGCGCTGGACAGCGCTGTTCGTATCAGCGGGGCACGGAAGGCTCGCGGGAACCGGGGAAGGGGCGACCGACCGTAGCGCGGGACAGCGCCGGAGAAGGCCGGCGGCGGGCGCTGGTGGCGAGCCGAGAGGGGGCACGCGGGGAAACTGTGCTGGAGTGACGCGAGGTTGGCAGGGGGTTCCGGAGGGGAACGGCCCGGAGGTGGGCTGCCTGGGCGGAGCCGCGGGCTGGACGCCGGGGGTCACGGGAGTCGGGTGCCGGCGAAGGGCCGGGGGCTCGGGGGCTCGCTGGACGGGCGCGTGGTGGAGCTCGGATCGGCTAGGGATTGGAAAAATTAGGGAAGAGATATGGATTAAAATAGGATGAGTGGATTAAAATGAGCATGAGGGAGAGAGTGCTCCTGATGTGGGATTAAAATGGAAAGAGTGGGAGGAGTGTTTGTGAGAAAGGAATGAACGTGTGAGAGGAGAGTATTGTGGAGTGGAGGAAATGGAGAAGAAAGCCTGGTCGTGGGGGAGACCAGGCCATAGGGATTATTCCTTTTTTTATTATTATTAACCCAACGATAAATAGTTCTAACTATTTATCTAAGTAAAAAAATAATTAAAAGGTTTCAAGACGGATTCAGAACTGGAAACGGAAATTGGGTTCGGAAAACGGAAACTGGTGTTCGGACTCAGGGTTCGGAGTCCGGACTCGGGATAGGGGCAGGGCCGCAATCAAAACCAACGATAATTTTAAAATAATGTTTTTCCTAAATCCGACTAAATAATAATATATAATAATAATATAATAATAATAATAATAATAATAATAATAATTAACTAAACTAATTATACTACAAATCCATTAATCTAAAATCTGGGTTTCACATTAAGGTAATGGGTGGTCGGCCCCACCGACCACCCATTCCACAACATAAAGGAGAAGCACAACAGCACTTGTGCGTGCTTAACAAGTGGGGTCCACCCTTAGAAAAATGCAAGCATAAGCATATCAATTATAATATGGCTGAGCCCTTTTTTCATCTGTACAAATTTTAAACTCCAAAACCCAAACCCTAATTTCTATCTCCTTCCTCTCTCCTCCATCCTCCTCTCTCTCCTCGACGTGCGTACCTAGCCCCCTGAGCAATAACGGCGACAACAACAACAACAACCAACACCCACAATAACGACAATTTTTAATATCGAGGTACCCGACTTTTCCAATTAATTTCTCTTCCAATTCTTGTCCGTTTTAAATCCATAAATTCCTATAGAAAGCCCACATGACCCTCTGGCATTCCTTCAAATAGTTTTATTTATTCTGCAATAAATTCTAGGTTTAATTAGATTAAAAATCATGAAAAATCAGTTTTCAAAAACTTAAAAACCCCGGTACGAGGTACGTCCCGACAAACAGGGTGACCCCGTCGCAAACGAGAGTACCAAAAGGTCCTAACGACTTTGCGGATGTGCAGACTTTGACGAATTCAAGTTGGTTGCGTGTACGCGACGAATTTGATCCGTATCCGTCAAATTTTTTCGTATCGGGATTTTTTGATATTTCTCAATTACTTTGTACACACTCATCAAATCGCGACAAAACTTGCGCCATTGGACTCAAAATATTTTTTTGGTCATGTATGCCAAGTTTGGTCCGATTCTGAGAACGTTGATCGGGACGTCATTTTGGCGGGCCCACAATCCCACTCAACGGACGATTTTGTGCATGGCTCCTCGAATCCAAAATTGGACATATCGTTGAGTTCATCTCGGAAAAACAAATCTATAGACGTATAGTTTGACGACTTTAGAGACCGTAGTTTTGGTGCATATTTCGATACAAAGAGGGTCCAACGGCGGACATCATTTTGATCAGAAATTACAATTTTGCCCCTGTTCCAGAATTTGACTTTTGGACGGCGTTTTTTGGGTATATCTTTTATTCCAAACTCGTTCATGATGTTTGTTGCAGCATCCGGAGTTATCTGCGTGATTTAGCTTTTTTTTTGCTTCGTTTATTTGTCGGTTCGAGCTACTAGATCTTCCTTTTGCATATAACCGTAGACAAGATACCTTGTCACTACCATTTCTAGTGTAGGGTATTTTTCATTTTTGGGGTAATTTAAATTTATTAAATTTATTTGAATTTATGGGAATTTTTAGGAATTATTTTGGAATTGTTTGGACTAGATTGATTTTTGACTAGTTTTGACCCTTGTAGACCAACCTAGAAGCTAACCCTAGTTAGTGTGACTTGGTTAGGTTATATGACTCTAGTCTAACCTAAGAATCCTTGGTTTGGTCATTAGACTCTAGTTAGCAATAGAATTAGAAAGTCATAAGTCATAGCTTATGATTTAGAACCTTTGATAAATCATTTAACTCATAGCCTTGTAGGTTGGCCCAAAGCCCAAGACAATTGCTAAGCCCTAATCCCTAGACTAAGTTGCCGGCCACCCCTATCTACATTGGGAACATCACCCTATAAATACTCTCCTAATTTTAGGGTTGTCTCTTTCATAGGAAAGCTCAAAGTTTAAGAAAGGTTTGTTTCCTATTTCATTTAATCCCTAGATTTCCATTCCTTCTCCTTTTTTATTCAAATCTCTTCCATTAGGTTCTAATATACCCACTCTTGCTGTTGTTGAAGTTTCATTTCAGTTTGGTATTGTTTTGTGGATTGGGACATCAAGGAGAAGAGCTATTGAAAAGGGGTTTTTCTTGAAAGTTCAACTATAGGTAACTCCTCCATTTCTCCATGAAATTTCGATTTCTTTTCATATTTAGGAAGCCCTAGGAGTCCCCTAAGTGTCTGCATTGGTATCGTGTCAGATTTCATAAGTTTCGTGTCCGTTTGGACACGTATCAGAGACTGTTCAGAGGTGTTTGTCGAAAAGCCTCAAAGGGCATTTCGATTTCATTTGTGCAATATTTTTGAATGGAAATATTTGTTTATATGTCGTTTATGAGATTCTTCTTGACTGGGGTGATTATAGTGTCTGTTTGTGTCAGATTCGTGGCTTGGACACGGCCATCACCACATCCCATACTTTCCCTGCTACTCGGGGGTTCCACAGGACACGACACGGGGTCTTTGGACACGAAATTCAATGGAGACCTAGGGGCAATGTCTGTCAAGACATCCCCAAGTCTTATCAGGTTTCATTTAGTATCGAGAGAGTTCTCTCAATGTCCATGGTCGACTGGACTGGGTTTGTCAGTCCAGTTTGGGCTGTGTTGGATTCTTGGCTATTGGACACGTTTGTGTCCTGTTTCTGGACACGGCATGACTCATGTGACACAAGCACTTGTGTTTGTACCATTACCAATCATTCCAAATGCATCTTAATTGGTTTTATGGGAGTAACTGGATTCGAAATAGGTTTCCTGTGTTTTCCTGATACGCTTAGTGTATCAGTTATGTACACCCTGTTCTTCATAGTTAATTCCTGTTAGTTAGTGTTTTTAATTGCCATTGAAATCCTGAACATGTGTATTATTTCATGGTAGATTAGTCTTACAAGTTAGAATAGGTTTTATGCGTATTAAATGGATTTTGACACTGAGTTAGATTTCTGAATTTCCTGTACACTCGATACCTGGTTTTTCCAGTTTTAAGATGATCTTGGGCAGTCCAAACTACCTAATTAAACACTGTTAATTTCATGATATTAGAGCCCTAATATATTCTCCTATATGTTATCTTGTGTGTCAAAATTTTGGGTTTAATTGGTTGTATTTTGTTCATGAAGACTGAGATTAAATGCTAGACTGTAAACTGGACACGTGACTATTTTGAACTATTTTTCCTTTGTGTTTTATTATTGAACTTGGGTGTTTTCCCTGTTGCATAAACCTGGAAGGGACTGAGCTGAAGACTGAAACCTGGGACTGAGTTCAGTCTCCAGAAACAGTTGTTTTGGGATTTCATTCCCAGTTATTTGATAACCTGATTTACCTTTACATTAATTTGCAATGTTCTTCATAATCTGGGGTTTTGTTCTATGACTGAATACTGAATTCAGTTCCTAAGTTTGTGAGATGATTTCTTTCCCTTTAACTAATTTAGATGATCATGTATTAGCCACTATTTTATGAAAACTATCAACTGTTTTTGATGTCCAATATTGTATTAATTAGAATGAAGTTTTGGGGTTTAAAACTGGAATATGGGACTGACCCTTACTGTTTTTCCCTGTGCCTAGTTCACTTCTCTTTTCAGTCCAATTTTGACAAACTGTTTAGAGTTACACATACTCCACTGATTTCTGATTCCTGTTTCACACCACACTCACACAGCCCCCTCATGTATGCCTCACTCATTACTCACCCACACACACATCCTTCACTCCATTTTACACACACTGATATTCCCTTTTCCTGTCACATGTCCAGTGCACCAAGACACACACACACATGTTCCTCTCTCATATGTACACCCTTATTCTCATGCTACACTAGTTCACACACCTTCTCTTTTTGCCTATCCTATTACCTATGTATAGTATATGTAAGGTAAACTCTAATATATGTATCTATAATGCAATTGTATTATATATTATATTATAAGTTAATAAGTATTGTGAATATATAATATATGAATATCTATTTATGTATGGATATCATATAGGTATGTAATGTATATAGGGTACATAGATATTTGTGCTAAATAATGTGTGTGTGATGTTAGTTTGACCTAGTGACTGTATAGGAGTACTAAGCTAGACTTGATTAGACTAAGGTAGACTAGTTTGACCTAGTTTAGACTTGGTTGACCAACAGTTGACTTTAGCCTAGATTGACCTAGAATTATGTAGAATGCATAGTACTTCATTATACCATTTTGGACTTGTTGTGACTTGTGCTGTTCTGATTAGGAGCCAGACACCACTCCTCGGACAGTACTTTCATATTGGACACTCAGATACCAGGCGAGTACATTCTCTGATCATTTCATATCCTACTTAGAATTATTCCTGCATTAAATTACTTTACTTGTTACTGTCACGTTGGTCACACGAATTGGTACTATATGGATCCCTTCTTGAGATGTTATCCTTAGGAGCATCGGGTACAACGTGTTCTGTGCGTTTCACTTACATGGCGTATCACTATGCTTCATTGGTTCTTTGATCACTTGTGACATATACTCTTATGATCACAGAGTCTCCTAGAATCTCTTATCCATTTACTGGGTATCCTAGAATCTCCTACAATCCCCATTTATGGGACATCCATGTATCACCCTTCGGGGGCCTTGCATGGAATCATAACATAACCTGGTTGGATCCTTGTGTATTGATTGGGGTACGGGGAGTAGAAATAGACATGTGAATACTATCCAAGTAGTGTAGCATCAGAATCTCTTCCATAGTGTAGCATCAGAATCTCCTATGCCATTTACATGTCTATATTGTACTCTGACTCACTAGCCACTGTTAGTTTCTATCTATAGTAGATATTTATTACAGTTCCTCTCTGTTTACATATTGTACTTCCTTCAGTACTTGTATCTTACTTTACTGCATGATTATATTTTTTAACCTGCTATGAACTGTTGAGATGTACTGTGCTCGCTCCTGTCCTGACTGGACCTGTTGAAATATTACAGAGGACGAGGAGGAGGCCTGTCTGGATACTTTCTACGGGGCAGCCTTAGATGACACTTGCGAGCTGGACCCTCAGGAGGACCCAGCTCTAGCTGAGGACATCACCCCCATTGTCTAGACTAGTCTAGTTAGGCTTATCTTTTATGTAGTCTTGAGACATGTTTTAGCTAGACTTTATTCTGTTCTGAGTTGTATATATTCTTTTATTCTGTATCTGAGACCATGTACCTCTGGATATTTGCTGGGATTATCTTAGACTACTTTATCATCTATTTTCCTTGAGTTCTATTTCATATCGTGCTATCTCTTCCTTAGTTGTGATTGAGTTTATTCACTGCTATATCACCCCCATTCGGGGAGTATAAACTGTTTAGAGATATATTGTTAGATGTATGTATGACCTAGTGTGACCTAGTGTACCTTGGTTGACTTAGATTGACTTGGTTTGACCAAGTTTGACTTAGTATGACCTAGATTGTATAGCATATACTAGAAATCATGCCATACGCTGTTAAACCCTATTTAACTCATGCATATCTCATGTTTAGGTCTGTGACTTCACTCTGAGCCTCGATACACTGTTGACATTTTCCACCAGATCTCAAGCGAGTACATTCTCTGATAGTATTTCTGTTTTATGATATCGTCTATGTTTCTTGTACTTAGTGTAGATATTCTTGTTCTCTTGACATATTGTACACACAGATTGGTATTTGTCTGGATCCCGTCATGAGATATTATTCCTTTACTTAGTATATCATGTGCAAGCCTTCTTGTTCCTTGTGTATTATATAGACATGATTCCTGTGAGGGGCTCGCGACCTTCTTAGAAAATACGTGTCATGATATGTCATGGTTGGATCCACTATACTAGTCAGGGGCGGGGTACTAGCGAAGATATGTGATCAAATCACTCCCGTACAAGATATTTTTTTTCCGTGAGTGTTAATCATACACCTTACGTATGATTAGCTGGGCTATTATTCTCGTACAATTTTCTAAGCTGATCACATATTGAAACTAGTTCTAAACTCACATAGATAGTAGTTTTTCTGATTCTTGTACATGATATACACTGTTCTTTTGCTCTTATAGTCTTGATATGCCTTACCATGATTCATGTACGTACCACTTACCTTGTATATTCTCTCTATTTACTGCTATATATTCTTTACTGTCTAATTAGAACTGTTATTAGAGATTTGTGCTCGTTCCATCCTGACTGGATATGTTGACAAAATTTTACAGATGATGGCAAGGACGAGTGTTCTTCCTACTATGGTCCTCATGACGTAGTGGACGTAGACCGGAGACCCTTGTCCAACATAAGTTAGTTCCAGCCGATGAGGCATTAGTGGTAGCTATGCTAGATTAGTTTAGTACTGGACTTTGTCTCCAGATTACACTTTGGCTTATTATTATTTAGTATTTGTATTTGTATTTGAGATTGATGACTCTGAGACTTTGGACTTTATATTTCTGTGTTAGATCTTCTGGATGATATTTTTCACATCTTGTTGTCTTTATCTTTTAGTATCATCTATCTTTCTTAGAGTTTGTGATTGAGTATATTATATTGTCATTACTTATCCTTCGTTCGGAGTTGACCATTCTCGATAGGTTTTGATATTATAACTGTTGTTAGATAATAGACCTAGACATCGTTCTATTTCGTTTCTGCTACATAGGCTGGGACGTTGTCTCGCACTCGTGCCCTTACTCCGGGTGCGGTCGTGACACTATAAGACTGATGCTGCAAAAAAAAGAGAAAGAAGCTACTGAATGTTAAACTCACCTCCGGGATTTAGAAATAGAAATGGCTCGGCTCTAAGAAGCACTCAAAGCGGCTCGACGACGTGAAGAAGAGTATTAGAAATGCATCAAATTGCTAGGAGCCAATTAGATGACCTGATGAGGCAGCATGATGCACTTATCCAAATCGAATGTGCATGTCATGACCCGCACCCTGAGGAAGGACACGAGAACGTGGGTACGTCCAGCGTGCGCCACAAATCGGTGGTAGATTGATGTATAGGTCGTCTATAAATACTACAACTAGACAAAATATAAGGGTACCTGTCATCTCCGTACGGAGGTATAATATGGCATAACTCAATCACAAGACAAACTAGGATAGATAGCACAAAATGGAAATATGATAGAAGGAAAAACTGGAAAAGAGTTCAAGATCTAACACAATCAGATATATAAACACATCACAGAAACTCAAATATAATATAAAAACTATAATCTGAAAATACTAGCTGGATCGCAGTCCAGGGAAACCTAACTAAGCTATACTAGTCCAAGTGTGCAAACTCTAGTGGCTCAACTGCCAGGTCACAGTCCTGGCATATGTCTCCATATGCCCCGACCCCATAGTAGGTCGGGCAGTCTGCCTCAGAATTCTGTAATATATCAACAATATCCTGTCAGAAAAATGAGCAAGTATAAAACACTAACAGCAGTTCCATATGAATTGGCAAATTCTATAAGAGACAATCATAATGAAATACAAGACAATATCAAAGCAGGAAATATAACTGGGTATGTGAAATATGATATTATGTCATGGTGATAATACAGGAATATAGAATAGAACAGGGATATATGATGTATAAAAGTAAACATAAAAGGTGCCATGAATTATTAATATGTTATGTGATCGATTTAGGTCCAGATCAGGCTGTTCCATCTGACCAGCTATGAACAGGTGTACAAAAGAGCAAGATCAGGCCGGCCACCATAGAAAGCTATGAACAAGTAGGGTCAGTTTAACCCGTCGTGAGGCGAGGGTATAGCTATGAACAAGTAACAGGTACAAGTGTGAAGAACAAGTAGGGATTTGATCACACAACCACTAAAACTCTCCCATCTCCGAATAATATAATGGATCCAGACATGACACGTCATGAACGGGACTCAAAAGCAAGGGCCAGCCCACTCCCAAGTCAATGTCTATACAAGTACAGGTAACAAGTCGAGCAATGTACTAATATACCAAGTAATCTAGGAACAATATCCCATGACAGGATCCGACGTATACTAGTCCGTGAAATCATTGTATCAGGAATCAAGTAAGACACTACAACTGAATCAGATATTGCAGATATCAAGACAATGAAAACTATCAGTGAATGTACTCGCCTGTGGTCCTGAGCTGATAAGGTGAACAGATGCACAGAGTAATCACAGACCTAAAGATATACCATAAGTCAAAACAGGGTTTAATAATGAAAGGGAAACTAATCAAGTCATGCTATGCAAGTCTAAGTCAAACTAGGTCATACTGGGCCAAACTAGGTCAAACTAGATTATACTTGGCCAAACTAGGTCAAACTAGGTCATACTAGGTCATACTGAGCCAAACTAGAACAAACAAGGTCATATTAAGTCAAACCAAGTCAAACTAGGTCAATCTGGGTCAATCTGGGTCAAAGGTTGACTTACAGTTGACTTTTGGTCACTGGTCAACTCTAGGTCAACCTTAGGTCAAACTAGTCAAATGTTGACTAACAGTTGACTTTCAGTCAGCTGGTCAACTTTGGTTGAGTCCGGTCAAGTTCTAGTCACTTTTAGACTAAGTTTGACTTTCGATTGACTTTTGTTGACTTTTGGTCAAAACGGTCAACCGAGGTCAAAACTAGTCTAAGAGCACTATCCTACCTCCTAGCCTTACCAACCAAGACAATTAATTTCTAACTATATCTTAACACCTTAAACCCATACCTTAGCTTCTTGGTAATTACCTTAACCTTACCTATTATCCTTCACAAAGTATTCCCAATACCTTGTCCCATACAAAGGCAACCCTTCCTAACCTTGGTAGACTGACCTAGGTTTCTTAGGGTAGCTAGACACTAACCTATCTAGATATTACCAACCAAGAAATCTACGTATCTAGCCCATCCAGTCCATCTTATCCTCATATTGGTCATTCTCAACGTACCTTAAGGTATCATGAGACACCCTATGGTATCTTGATATACCACCCTCCTAACACTATCCAACCATACTAGCTCACCCTCCACACTCCTAGTGTCTTAGAGTATCATACTCACTAGCTCTATTAGGATACTAACCCTCATCTCAATTAGTAGGATACTAACTTATCTAATACACTCACTAACCCACACTACTAACATATCCAATAATTCTCACATTCTAACATCTCATATCCTAACAAATCACTAACATATAAGCTAACTACTAACAATTTTAACTAACAAATATCTAACAACTTGCTAGCAAACCATATCTAACAAGGGCTAACTAATAAAGGCAATGGGCTAAATGAAAGGGGGCTAAGTGGGGTTAAAACAAATGGCTAAAAGGGGCTAAATGGGCTCACACTGCTGCCATAAGCTGCTGCTGCTTGCTGCTGCTGCTTGCTGCTGCTGCTGCTTACTGCAGCTGCTGCTGCTTGCTGCTGCTTCCTGCTTGCTGAAGCTGCTGCTTTGCTTTTCTGCTTCTTCTTACTGCTTACTGCTTCTGCTTCTGCTTTCCTGCTGCTTCTCCTTCTCCCCCCTTACTTTCTCACTCCACTCACTCACCTATCCATCCATCCATACATACACTAAATATATACATCTACACACACCTATATATATATATATATAATATATATACACATGAAAATAGACACACACACACACACACACACACACACACACACACACACACACACACACACACACACACCACACACACTACCAATACATATATATACTCTCAAATATAAAGAGACACACACACACAACTTATATATATTTAAGATACATGAATGAATATGTAAGGACACTCAAGAACAACATTTATAACATCAAAAATTTGAGATTAAAACATGTATTAAATTATTTAAACATAAAGACAACACAAGTGTGTCCAATATTAGAGGTTTTCCACATGGACACAACACATTAAGGACACTCCTAATATCTCCAAATGGACACAAAATGGACACAAATGGAGACACAACCATGTGGGTGATTCCTATGGGTTCAAAATATTCCTAAATGCATGAGAGTTCGATTTAGAGGGTAGATTTTACCTTCCGGGAGGCAAAATCTCAAGGAACTCCTTCCGATACGGCACCGACACGAAGGGATCTCCAAAAGGACACGAACCAATGCAAACTCCTCTCAAACTTGGTTAGCACCCTCTCTTGCTTGAGTAGAGAAGAAATAAAAAAGACTGGGTGAAAGAATGGATTGATTTGGGGATAAAATCAATGGAGGTTCTTCTCAAATTTGGGGAAGAACTCAAGAGAGAGAAATTTGTGGCTAAGAATGAAATGAAGATGACTCATCCCCCTCCCTCTATGGCCGGCCATAATGGCTTGGTCATCGCATTTTGGCAAAGTCCAAAATGCCCCCTCTTGTCTCATTAGGTTCAACTTAAGTTAGGTTTTGGTTTGGGGCTAAAATAGACTAGTTTGAGTCTCTAATCAACCCAACCTAGTCTTGAATATTTAGTCTAACTATACTAACTTAAATATTGTTATGTGGGCCATGCCTAACTAATGAATGGGTCCCACTAGAGTCAAAGCTACCCCGGGTCTCCGATACAAGTCGGATTGAGTTGAAATTCGAACCCGACTCAATTAACCCCAAAATAATATTATAAATAATAAAATAAATCCAAAAGTATTTTTAAAATGAAAAATGACCAAAATACCCCTATTCTTGAAAACTAGGGTGACAGTGCAGAACTGGAACATCGAGCTGATTCGCTACAAACTTTTGATCCTGAGTCTGGGAGAGCTCTTTCTAGGCAGAGGGTGCTCGACACCAGAGTAGAGAGAGCTGAGAATTTAAAGAGACTGATCGTTGACCTTAGTACTCAGCCTCCCCAGTAAAGCAATCTATAGAAGCTTTTGTCTTTTTGTCTTTCACATGATGTATTTTTAACATTTTGAGCATCATCATTGAAATAAAAATTAATGCTCTTTTTGTAGTTCTATTACTTATTATATATCTATAGTAGATATAAGTAAGATAGAATAGGAAAATATGTTCAGAGATACTAGACATGACATATCTCCTAAAAGAAAATAACAATACTAATTATATCTGTTCAGAGATAATGCGGACATGACAGAATATAATTATCAGAATAATGTCATTTCAAAAGACGACTTTACCAGAGGTAATGTAGACGTAATAGGTCGCTAATATAGATAATATAATTCATAGGTAATGTGGACGTGGATTCATGTATCTATTGATTATCTTTAAGTCAGCTGGGACTCAAATAGGATATCTTTTAAAATAACTGGGTTCTAAAAGATGAGGTTTATGATAAGGTGACACAATCTGGATATACTCCACTGGGGATTTTGAAGATTTATTATTTGAGATTTTTACAGAAGAGTGTACAATATTCAAAAGATGTTTTGTACATTCTTCAAACATAGTATTTTTTTAAGAATTTGCCATTGATGGGCATTATAGCAACTCGGTCGTCCATACCAGTCAATTGATAAGCTCCGTTTGAGAAAACCTTGCTTACAATATAGGGACCTTCCCATTTTGCTTCAAATTTGCCTTTGCTCATATGTGTCATAGTCATAGGACGTTTGACAGTAAGAACTAATTCGCCTTTTTGGAATGCTCGTACTTTGACTTACGGTTGAAAGTTTTTGAGATATGGGCTTGATATAACTGAATATGCTGTTGAGCTAATAGCCGCTTTTCGTCAAGCTCTTCAAGCTCCTGAAGTAGACGACGATCATTGTTTTTTGTTGTAAGCTCATTGGCAATTGCAATCCTTAAGGAGGGGATTTGAATTTCCATTGGTAGGACAGCTTCGCATCCATACACCAAGAGACACTACCAAAATAAGTCATATTGGCGACGAATTTAGCGACTCCGAGTATAACATCGCTACTTTTGTGTATTTAGCGACGTCTATAAAAGACGTCGTTGAACGTCACTATTAGCGACGTAGAATGTTGAGTAGCGCCAAGCATTATTTTTTGGAAAGTAGATGTCGTGGTCTCGTCGCAAAACGTCGTTGTTTTGTTTCATTTAGCGACGTTTTCTGAATCATACTTCTGTACGTCGCCGTATCTTTAGTTTATAGCGACATCTTTTTTAGACGTCGCTAAAAAGTTTCATATAGGGTTCAAGTGCCGATCGACTTTTCATTTTTTTCACCCTAAATTCTTTTTGCTCTCTCGTCCCCAAATTTTCCTTCCCCTCTTGTCCCTCCGGCGTCCCCCTCCCTCCGGCGCCCCCTTTCCACGGCGGCCCCCTTTCCTGCGGCGACCCCCGTTCCTCCAGCGTCCTCCCTCCACCGGCGACCCCCGTCCCTCCGCTACTCCTCTATCATCGATTCCCCTCGTCGATGCCGACCCGACCAGTCCCCTCCGCCGCTGCTGCTCCAGCCCCGGCGACCCCGACCCGACTTCGACCAAGGTAGGAGTTTCATTCTCTGACCATTTCATTCTTGCTTGGACATATTTACTTGTTATAGACTAGTTTACTTGTTGTTGTCACGATATTATCATGGATTAGTACTATATGGATCTTTTCATGCGATGTTATTCCCTCGGATACATCGGGTATATTATACTCATGTACTTTATCATGTGCATCGTCTACTCATTGTATTCATATTTACATGTATACTCATGTGATATTCATGTACACTCATGATCATGTGAGCCTTCATGTATAACCAGTGTTCATATGGACTAGCTATCCATGTGACATACTACTTTCATGTACAATAACATAACCTGGACAGATCTTTGTGTACTGATTGGGGCAGGGGGAGTATTTATTTGGTTATGTGATCTACACCGTTTTCATGTGCAACTCCAAACTAGATTTAAGTCATATATAACCTAAGCCAGTTTACATAACCAGATTGTGCTCTACACCACATAGTTAGTTCAGTTCCTTTATATCATGTATATCTATTTTCATATATCATGTTCCCTTTTACAGTCTTATTTGTTTATCATCAGTTCTTATATATTATTCTATAGCTTGTTTCATATTTCCTTTCATGTTATAATCTGTGTGAGAGAGATGTATTCATTTCTGTCCTGACTGGAATTGTTAAAATATTAAAGATGATGAGGATTGCTACGATACTTACTATGGAGCAGGCCTAATTGACACAGGTGACCTGGACCCTCAGCAGGGTCCAGTAGTCGCTGAGGACTTGCCATGAGTTTAGATTGGACTTATATCATTACCTATTTATGACATTGTGATTGTATTGAGATTATTTATGGTGTGGTTTACGCCGAGACTTATTATATTTGTGACTCTCTCTGTTGAGATTATCTTATCTTCTTTTCTATCTTAGTTGTGATTGAGTTTACTTATTATATTGTTCTCCTTTCGGCATATTCTAGATTGTGATAAATATGGTGACTTAGGACAGCGTTCTATTGTCGATACTGCGGCGTAGGCTGGACGTAAGCACTTCTCGTGCCCTTTCACTGGGTGCGGGTCGTGACACGTTTTTTGTGGTAGCCCATGCAGGTCCTCTCAGTCGTAACTAGTACAATTTCGTAGTGGTACTTGAACTAAAGTATCACTACAGCCTGCAGTAGGATATATGATATAAATTAATGTACTCAATCACATTAGAAATTTTTTTATCTAATTCTTGCTGCTAATTGTCTTCTTTTGAAAACAAACTGTCCTCCTTTGATTATCGCTTCTTTCTCAGTAATTGATTCCTTGTTTGATCTGTTTTTGGGATGGTGGAGACACGATCACAACGCTCTGGCCTAAGGGATACCGCTGAGAGGTCGGCCAGTTCTTGCCCGACTCAACAGGACCCTGGGACCACAGTACCTCTTGTTCCAGCTCAGGTGGGCCCGTCTGCAACTTTGGGGGTGCTTCTCCACCGGTTTCGAGGACTACCCCAGGAGTTCAGGGGATGCTACCACTACCACCTCAGGGGACAGTTGATATAAAACAGTTCTTCGCTTTCATACAGCAGATGATGGAGACTCAGCGGCGCCAGACGGAGGATATAAGGCAGGGCATTGACAATGCCCATCAGCTAGCCGTGGTGGCAGTAGAGAAGATGGCTGCCAAACCATATAAAGGGCATATACAGCAGTACCAGCCGAGGACTCTAGGCATTTAGAACTCCCAGAAGATGCGACCGTAAGACTTCAAGGGTACCGAGGGTATCCTATATGCCGACGACTGGATCGAGCATATAGAGGAGATCTTTCGTCTCACGGAGATACCGGCTAGGCTCTAGGTAGAAGCAACAGGCAGTCAGATGCAGGACCTTGCCCACTTGGTACCAGATAGACCCCAGGGTTGGTACAAAGGGGCAGATTTAGGAGGCTTTCAAGAAGCTTTTCAAGAAGAAGTTCTTCCCCGACACAGCACTTGGCACTTTGGAGACGCAGTTCGAGAACCTGGTTCAGGCGAACCTGACAGTAGGAGTACGTCGAAGAGTTTTGCTGCCTGGACAAATTTTTGGAGGGCCTTAGCGAGACAGCTGAGGCTAGAAGGTTCAGGAAGGGCTTGGTTAAGGAAGTCAAGTCCTTGACCAAGAGCAACAGAAATGCTACTTTTGAGTAGATTTTGATAGGAGCTATGGCAGCGGAGGACGACCTTGAACTGAAGACGAAAAGAGAAAATGATTTACATGGAGCCAGTGGCAGTGGGGGCACGGCCAAGAGGCCCCATTATCAGCAGTATCAGCATCAGCAGAAGCCTTTCAGCAGAAGCAGTTTCAGCAGGCACATAGGCAGCAGCAGGCCATCAGTTGCACTTTCTGCAAGAAGCTAGGACATGTATAGAATGAGTGCAGGAAGAGGCTAGGAAAGTGCCTACTTTTACTACCAAAATACAGGCAAATAGCGACTGAATTATTAGCGACGGACAACTCAGTCGCCTATTAGCGACTGAAAGGCGACTGATAGGCGACGGCGTAGTTTATTAAAATATATCATAACGTTAGCGACTAACTAACGACATGGTAGCGACGGATACTGTCTAACGACGGACTAGCGATAGCAGAATCCGTCGCTACGTTTCAGCAAAAATTAAAAAAAGGGTTTTTATTTTCATTCTGAAAAATTCCCTCCCTTCCCGGATCACCCAACCCCTCCGGCGTCCCCCCCTCCGGCGACCCCTCCTCCGGCGACCCCCCTTCGTCGACCCGTCCTCCTCCGACCCCCCTTCAGGGCCCTCTTCTTTCCTCCTCACTCGTTTTTCGTCGACCCCCCTGGCGTCCCCCCCTCCGTCGACCCGCCCTCCGGTGACCCTCCCTTCAGGTACTGTTTTTCCTCCTTTCCCTCTCATTTTCCCCCTAATTTTTAGATTTTTGTATTTTTTTGCTTATTAGGATTTCGATTATGGGCGAGGGGTTTCGACTAGGTACTCGAAGACGTAGCACGTGTTCTCTACATGTATTATTGCTACGTCTTCAAATGGTAGGGTGCTAACTTGTGTTATTGGATTGAATTGATACTAAATAATTGAATTGATACTAAATAATTGATACTAAATATAAGAGTTAGTTTAATAGTTAAGTATCAGAGTTGGTTGAGTGAGGGAAGAGTTGGCTGCTCTTGAAAGCATCTAGGTGAAGGAGTTACCCCCCTGTGCAGGCTAATGGCCAGGAATAAGTAAGGGGATTGGGCCCATATTGCCTCGACAAGTGCAGACAATGCCTTGCCCTGGCACCTGACCAATAGCAAGGAGGGAATCCCTACTACAGATAGATGAGTGGTGGTATGCCTAAGAGGTTAGAGTATCAGACAAGGATGTAACAGAGAGTAGGTGTTGGTTATATTTTCTGAAGGGACCCCTTCTTTTTCTTTCATGTGGAATTGTATTGTAAGTATCCCATGGAAGCATGAGCGAATGTGAGGAAGTTAGATGAGTAGTGGTATGCCTAAGAGGTTAGAGTATCAGACAAGGATGTATCAGAGAGTAGGTGTTGGCCTATGTGTGTATGTTCCAGGTATTTAGGAGTGGTTTAGAGAGGGTGAAGGCCACAGGGCATATGGTAGTAAAGTGTAATGTGTGTTGTGTAGGCTTTGGCTTTAGCTACTGCTATTTATAGAGTGAGTGGGAGTTTGAAAAAAGGATTTTAGGCATTGTGTGTATCAATAGAGGGTTTGGTATCATAGTGTGGCCTTGAGTCTGGCTATTAGGCAGTGGCCTTGGCCAAATGTTAGATGTGACAGTAGTTTATAGGGCATACACAACATGTATGCTACAGCAAGACAGGTTAGGAAGAGAGAGAGGGGTCGGGCTTTTAGCAGATTGGCCATAGGCTTCTGTGAGGGATTAGTGATTAGGATATTAGAATTTGATAAGTTAGTGTCTTAGTTAGTATCTTGGGTTAGTAGAGTTTAGTGTAAAATAAAGGGGATTAGGATATGTGTGAGTATCAGTAAGATACTTTTGTACCAGATCCTTAGGCCTAGTATCTGGAGTATATGTGTATGTCTCGAGAAGGGAGATGCTTAGTATCAGTTGTTAACCTAGGTTTGGGTTCATCCTATGAGAGAATGTTAAGGATATGTAGAATGAAGGGTGAATATCAAATGTATCAGACTTTAGGTTTGATGTGTGAGTGCTTAGTATGTCAGTTAGAGGTAAATTTGTGTAGTGTGCAGAACATTTTGCATAAAGAGAGCAGTGGTCATGGGAGGGTCCAAATGGCCCAGGTTTGGCATAGGCCATATGGCCACTTGGCTTGAGTTAGGTTGAGGAGTTGGTATCAGATGTCAGAATGTAGATACCAGGTATTAGGATGTTAGTGTATTAGGAATTTGGTTAGTTATTGAACGTGCTAGATGATGTAGGATGGTGATTTAGTAAGTATCCTATAAGAGAAACCAAGTATCAGTAGAGTGTTAGTCTATCATATATATGACACTTTAGAGTTGGAGTTAGGAGTACCAACCATGTATCCTTGGGAATTTCCTGTCATGTATTAGTAGTGTCTTGAGTGTCATATCGAGATGGGCACTTGGCCATCAAGCCAATCCCAGAGGGGTCGAGTTTGGGCCCCTAGCTTGAAGTGTCAGAGAGTAATAGAGATTGTTAGCTTGGTTAGTTTTGATAGTGTTAGCGTATGTGTTAAGTAGAGGAGAGGGTGCATAGGCAGGTGAACAGGTCCTGTTGGACCTGGATTTTGGGCATGGCCAGTGGCATTGTAGTAGTTTATTGGCATAGTAATTACTTTACAAATAGCAGCAGCTGCAAATTCAAGCCACACAGCAGCAGCAGGGGATGAGTTCCTAGATGTTCATGATGGGTTATCTCCGGGCGCGGCCCGTTCATCGGTCGGGGGAGCTACTCCTTCGGCCAATACTCCGACGACTACTCCGACGACTACTCCTACGACCACTCCGGCCGCTTCTACCCCTACGACCGCTCCCATTACGGCCAATCCCTATACGAACTTGGTGGTCGAACGTGGAGTCTACAGACGATGCGTAAGAGATCCTCCGACGTTTCCAGAGCCCCCAGCCCGTCCATCTTCCGGAGCTGTGGGCCGATGGGCAGACATAAGTATATGGATTTTAGTTTATTGTAAATTCATATATTTATTCATATATTCTTCATAGTAGCTGATGTCGTACATTGTTTTTTTATCTCAAGTTTTTTCTGATCCATGTCGGGCAAGATCTAGGCGACTTGATTCGCAGTAATTTTCATGGGCCGTACCTGAACTTCGGCGACATCCCGGCGGAGGTGCGGTTCGTTTGGCTTGACGGCTGAGGGTATGTATAATTGTCTTTCTTTACAATATGTATCAAAAATTTGTTCATTCATGTGCGTTTATCATATTTGCAGGCGTCGTACTGGTGGCCGGAGCATAGGGACCAGGCCATCCGGAGGTGCTACAAGATCGTATCCAACAAAAGGATACGTGACATGATCCACGACCAGAAGGTGCTAGAGAGCCTGAGAGGTAGTGGATCAGAACATGGGTGCAAGGAGTGGCTCAGAGCAGATTTCTGGGCGGAGATGAAGAAGAAAATGGAGACCCCGGCCTATCTGGCCAAGTCTAAGAAGGCGAAGGCTGGCCGTGCAAAGGCTGGTCAGCACACGGGTGGTTCGATCCTGTGTACGGAGCACATGCACCGATTGGTGAGTATTCTATTAAATTGTCATATTTTTAAGTCTTAAACTCTACAAAATGAGTATTAATTTATGTTTAATTGTACAAGCGCGAGGAGGTCGCCGGGAAAGGCGGAGATCCGGACACCGTCGACTTCCCTACAGTCTTTGCGCATACCCACAAGTGCAAGAGTGATGGGAATCTCGTAGATGAGCGGGCCGCTAAAACTTATATAAGTTTTCTTATTCTTTATATGTATTACATTTTTATAATTGTAGATGATCGGACTACGAGTATCGATATCAGTACCCCATACTCATATAGTAATGGGCCGATACCGATTTCGATTGCGATACCGATACTAATAGAATGGTCCGATACTCAGAGTATATGTATCAGGCCATTCCTATATGAGTATCGGTATTGATCTATTACTATATAAGTATGAGTATCGGTATCGGCCTATTACTATGAGAATTGATATCGGTATCAGTACATTACTATGAGTCTTTATATTAACTCTAAATTTATTTACGTTTATATAATATAGGAGAAGTTTGAGAGTCGGGTCGGTGACGGGGGGGGAGGTGAGGGGGCTGGACCTAGCCAGCTGACAGATAGTAACAAACTATGGGTAGATACGGTCGGAGTAGGGAAAGGCGACAGCATATACGGTATTGGATCGTTTGCATCCCAGTCGTCCGTCGTTTCCAGAGCTCCACCTCCACCTCCACCTCCACCGCTACCTCCACCTGTACCAGTACGTCCTACCGACGGTGCTGCCATCTACGACCAGGTCACTATTACCCGTATATTATAGGATTTAGAAAATTATATATACGGTAGTGCAGGAGCTTCTGCTCCGACACCTATAGTACCGGTCGTTCCGGCTCCGACTGTGGCTCCGGCGGTTCAGACTTCGACCGATTCAACTCCGCTACAGCCTCCAGCACATTCGACTACAGCATCTCCGGCTACAACACCGACGGATCCAACACCGACTTCGAGAGTTCCTCTGACTCGGAAGGATTTTGAAGACGCATTACGAAATATGCTGGGTAGCTACACCCACCCGCCGCCTTCTCCGCCGTCGTCGACGTAGATATTATTTGGAAACTGTTTGTATTTGGGAACAATTTGGAACAATTTGGAACATTTTTGGTATGTGTGTATTTGGATACTGTTCGTATTTGGAAACTGTTTGTAAACTTTTTGGTATGTGTGTATTTGGAAACTGTTTGTATTTGGAAACTGTTTGTAAACTTTTTGGTATATGTGTAACTGTTTATATATCCGTATTGGAAACTGTTTATATGACTGTATATTGTGTGTAACTATCAACATGGATGTGGAGTGCAGGAAAAGCAAATCTAGACACAAAAAATTGTATTTAGCGATAGAACAGCAACGGAACAATGACGGAATATCTGAAAAATTGCAGTATAGCAACGGAAGAGCGACGGAATATCTGGAACATTTTGTCGCTAAGGTTTTGGAAAATATAGATTTAAAGTATAGCGACGGAATAGCGACATAACCGGTTCGTCGCTACAAGTCTGTCCGATACCAATAGCGTATCGAAAACACTTTAGCGACATACATTTTCATCTCTATAGTGTCACAACGTTAATCCTGGAATACGCCGCGAACCCGTCGATAGTTAGTCGGTAAAGGTAGCGACGGAATTTCTGTCGCTAATACGTCATAATTTGTAATAAATAGCGTGTCGCTAAATCTGTCACTAATCAGTCGTTATTTCCGACAAACTAGCGACTGATTTAAATTAGCGATACGTGATTTCCCGACAAACTATTTTCGTCGCCGATATGTCGCTATTTGGCTTTAGCAACAGAAAAATAACATTTAGTGTCGGTTACTGCCGTCTCTAAAAGCTTATTTTTTTTGTAGTGTTTGTGGTACAGTAGAGCATCAATTGAGGGATTGTCCCATGGCTGCGGGACGTACAACTCAGGGAGTAGGAGCCAAGGCACCGGCAGGACAGTAGAAGGGACCATTGCCGACCCAGCAGCAGTAGTTTATCCAGCAGCAGACCAAAGGAGGTCAGCAGGGGCGAGCTTTCGCTATAGCAGCTGAGGAGTCCGAGCCAGTAGGAGATCTTATAGCAGGTTATATTCTTATCGACTCTTTTTCCGCATTAGCATTATTTGATTTGGGTGCTTCCCATAGCTTTGTGTCTGTATCATTTGCTGTTAGACACCAGCTTTCTTCTGGACCATTGCCTAGGATGTAATGCCCCAGTCCTAATATACGTAGGACTAGGAACGTAGACATGCCAGCCGTATAATAAATATACATAAGCTGTAAAATACAGTAAACCACAGCTAACTAATCTCATCCACAAAATAAAATCAAGCTTTTATAGAAATAAGTAAGAATTTGTCGGTTTACATGTAGTTGGGCGGAGACAAATTCACTACCAACTAATAAAAAGAAAAGAGATACATGACATAAGAATGAATTGGCAAAAAGCAAGAAAGGTCCAAGGCACGTATTCTTCGAAGGAATGGAGAAGACCACAACCCCAGCTAGAATACCTACGAAAGACATGAACACACACCTGGGGAATAACCAGGTCCTCAGAGGGATGTAACAAGATACAGGAAGAACATGATAATATGAACTGTCAGAATATAAAATAATATATAAAAGACTATCCTAGACACAAATATGCAAAGGAGATTCTAACCGCCTAATGTGCAATTTAGAGGACAACTTTCATACGCATGGGTGGAATTTAGGCTACATGTATGTAACTGGCATCCAGTCATCCGTATCCGGCTGTAACGTCCAAAACGTCAGAGGGTATCTGCAAATAAAATCTCGCCATAGTTCCTTTCAAAAACTATGGTTTACCTGTTTGGCTTCCCATACACACTAGCGACTGTCCTCCTCCAAGATTTCCCATACTGACCAAGTCATGTCCATGACCCGCCCAGTTTTGTAACTGCTAGTCTCTATACCTTAATCGTAGCTGTTACGATCTATCCGTCACACGATAATAGAGATGGCCAGTCCATAAGTCGTGTCCCTAGCAAAATGTCTCAAACCGTGTAGTGTGAGTGTCATGGCCCAAGAATATAAGGATATCCCACAACAAGAAGGTAGTCCGCTAAAACTAAGTTAACATGCATATAGTAAACTAAAACGACTAATAGAGTCGCTTGCACCCAAATGTGGCTTGGATGCGCATTTATAACAATTAAAAAAAAATACGCACAGTTTATAACAATTAAAAATAAAAAAATATGAAATAAAGTAAATAATGCAAAAAATAAATAGTATGACAGTTAATTAGCAATGTATACTTGCCTGGTATGTTTTCGAGTGTGGTGCGATGATCACGGTGGTACTGGTTTAACTTCAGCGTTACAACTACGTATAGGAGCCTCTGTTGATGACACAGATTATTCCATCGGGTCCAGAACGGTCAACTTAGTTAGGTTTGACATAATGAAGTACAGAATTGGAGAGAAAATAGAAATGTCGGGATTAGTCATGGGATGGAAGAAAAACGAAGAAAGTTGATTAAATAATATACACGATTTTTAGGAAATCATTTATAATACTTGGAAAATATATTATTAGTAAAAATAGTTTTTTTTAGATAATATTTATAAAAGTCACTTTTAAGCAAAAACTCTAAGTTTATTAAAATAGGGTATTCAGATAGAAAGCTATATTTTATTGGTAAAATAGTTTAGACAATTATTTTGGAAATATTAGAAAATAGTTTTATAATTTGGGAACTATATTCTGTGGTCAAAATATTTTTGGATAAATAATATAGAATATTTATTGTAGGGTTAAAATTAAATTTGAAATCTATTGCTAGAGTCAAGTCAAATCTGGTATTTTTATTACATATATTGCTTTTGATAAATAATAATAATAATAATGGTAACAAGTACTAAAAGTAATATTATGATATTCTCATATTAATGCATATGTATATATACAAATATGTACTAAAATTTTATAAAATATAATAATACAATATACCTTTTAACAATAATCCATACATTATAAATGATAATGTAAACAATAATAGTAATAGTAATGGGTAATAATGATAATAATAATAATAATGATAATATTAATTACTTTCCCTCTTCTTTAGAGACAGAGAAAGAATGAGAGGGTGAGATGGGGAATCGAGGGAAAGAGGAGGCTGAGAAGAGAACAGGAGGCGGAGGGATGAAGGGAGAAGCGGCGGCGTCGGGGTCGCCTGATGATGAGGTTGTGTTCTAGATGAAGTGGCGACGGGACTGGACCGGACTGGACGGGGAAATTCGGAGGAAGTGGGGTTTGGTGCAGCAGGCACGGCGGCGGAGGGAGCGACGGACGCTGCACGTTCACCGGCGCTCGTTCGTCGGTGCAGTCGCAGCACGGTCGTGCAGGGGCTGCGAGAGTCGGATGCTCGCGACGGACACTCCGGATCGAGGGCGCACGTGATTTCGGCCAGAGGCGGTCGGCGAGGGTTCGTTGTCCAGTGGCGCAGGCACGAAGGCTCGCCGAGGAATCTGACGGGGAAGCAGGGAGGAGACTCGACCACTACGGCTGTTGGCGGCTATTCTCGCAGGAACATCAGAGAACTCGACCGCGTCGGAGAAGAGGGCTCCGCGTGGCGGATGGCAGCGGGTCTAGGCTAGCACCGGCGGGGGAGAACTAGGGCAGAGGTGACGCTCTTCTACAGCGTCGGGGCCGGGGATGGCCACGGGCGACGCTCCGATTGCGGTACCGGTTGCGTCAGACAGGGAGGGCCAGAGCTTGTCTGTGCCGTGTGGATCTAGGCTCGGCGCGGCCATAGGGGTCTCGAGATTGGACCTAGAGTCTTCGGCCACGGCGATGGACATCAGGTATGGATCTTGGTGGTGATGATGTTGGTCAGGGGTGAATGAAGGAGGGGACGGGCTGTGTGTGGTGTGGACAGGATCGACAGAAAAGAGGACAACGAATAGTGGTTTGATCGGGAGGTTCTGTGGTGGTGCTTACTGGAGTTGGCGACGAGTAGGGCTGGGCGTGGTCTGTAGCATAGATGTGATGACGAGCGATCGGTGGTCGAGGTGCTGCTATTGGTGGTGTTAAATGATCGGCTATGGTGGTCGTGGGGTGGTTGCTTGGTGAAGTCAGAGGATGCTACCAGGGGAGGCATGATGGTGTGGTGATGGAGCTAGAGGAGTTAGGTGGCGGCCACGGCTCTGGGTTGTGGTCGGGTTGGAAGGTCGTGTGGCGGAGAAGCAGGCTATGGTGGACGGTTCGATGGTGGCAAGAAGAGGTCGGGGTGGAGAGGAGTTGGGGATGGCACTGGTGATTGGCAGAGTTTAGAATCAGGTTAGGGACATGATTTTGCCGTATCGGGACTGTCGACACGGGGAGAGGATTCAATGTATATGTAAAAATGGAATAAGATAGTCACCGGGGTCGACCGAGGCCGTCACGGCTGACACGGAGGATGGACACTTATACGATACACGTACACTTGTGGTGAGGAAATTATGGAGGAAAATAATATGGAGGCTCCCCTATTTATAGCGGTGGAAACTCCTAGTGGGATAAGAATAGGAAAAATTTAAAACCCCTTAGATAATTTCCACTTTTAGTTTAAATCAAAACATTCCTTAAATTTATCCATCGTCTAAACTAAAATAAATTTTTATCAAGTCTAAATTTAATTACTATAAATGATTAATCATTACATCCATAAATTTTAAAATCTCTTTATAATATTTAGCAATAATAATTAATTCCAAAAATCAACATAAATATTTAAATATTAATAGAAAATATATCAAAATAGCTTTTTATTTTAAATTAAGCTAAAATAATTTCGAAAATCATAATTATATTTAAAATCTTTGAGATAACTTTTTGCTAATAATTAATTCTAAATAAGTTATAGTAATTTTAGAAAATATACATGAAGTAAATTTCATGTACTTCACACAAGTAGAATATTCATAAAATCTAGTTTTTTTTTCTAAATTACCACTAAAATAAAATAAGATAGCATTTTAAATATAATAATTTTGACAAATCTCGATGTGATACGTTTATGTACTAAAATATTATCATATGTTATTTTCGAAACTATTACTATCTTGTAAAAAAAATCTATAAATAAATATTTCTAAAAATATACCTCGCACATATTCGCACTCGTTGAGAAAATACAAATGCAAACCTGTACGCAATGTACAATACGACAAATGCCAACTTATATGCGACGTACAAATCCAACTTACAAAATCAATAGTAAATTATTTAAAAAAAATCGTATTATAAATTTAGGGGTTTTACATAGGGATTGCAAGATCACGAGTGGGGGTGGTATTATCCTTGTCCTGATGTTTGCAAGGATTGGAGAGTAGTTTTGGGAGGACGAGAACTGGATATGAGTCTTCTCGTAATGCCATTACCGAACTACGATATTGTACTCGGTATGGTTGGTTGAGCAGGCACCATGCCAGTATAGATTGTCGAGGCAATAGAGTTCTTTTCAGAGTGCCAGGAGAGCCAGAGTTCGAGTTCACCAGACGGGAGGCGGAGCAGAGAAGCAAAGTTTTCTGTGAAGTTTCAGCTAAGGAACAGAGATTTCCACATTCATTGATAGCTGAGTTTATGGATGTATTTCCAGAGGAGTTGCCAGGGTTACCTCGGATAAAGATGTGGAGTTCTTTATAGACTTGGTGTCCGACGCAGAACCGATATCTCAGCATGTCTATAGAGTAAACACAACGAGCTTGTGGAGTTGAAGAAGCAGGTGGATGAGTTATAGGACAAAGGCTTCATCCGATCGGGTTCTTCACCGTGGGTGCACCAGTACTCTTGTGTACCGAAGAAGGATGGGTCGGTAAGGATGTGTATCGACTATAGGGCACTCAACAACCTCACGATCAAAACAAGTACCCGCTGCCGAGGATCGATGATCTATTCGATCAGTTGAGCGGAGCGAAGGTATTCTCCAAAATTGATCTGAGGATAGGTTACCATCAAGTGAAGGTCCAGTTTGAGTTCATAGTGATGCCGTTTGGGTTAACTAACGCCCCGACGGTGTTCATGAACTTGATGAACAAGGTGTTCCACCAGTACTTGGACAAGTCGTAGTGGTGTTCATGGACGACATCTTGGTGTTTCGAAGACCCCAGAGGAGCATGCGGAGCATTTGAGAGTGGTTCTGGAGACTCTTAGGAAGGAGTAGCTTTACGGCAAGCTCTCAAAATGTGAGTTCTTCTTGGATCGAGTTGATTTCCTAGGTCATGTTATGATCGAGATGGGATCTCAGTCGACCCGAAGAAGATCAGAGCAGTTGAGGCATGGACAACACCGAGTTTAGTTGCAGAGATCATGAGATTTCTGGGATTAGTAGGCTACTACGGAAGGTTTGTTCAGGATTTCTCCCGGATTGCAGAGCCATTAACTAGGCTGACCCGTAAGGACACAGAGTTTATCTGGACAGAGGAGTGTCAGTTGCTTTTGATGAGTTGAAGAAGTGACTAACGACAGCCCTAATTTTGATATTCCATCAGGATCAGGTGGGTTCACTATCTACAATGACGCCTCAGGGAAGGGTTTGGGTTGTTTCTTACTTACAGCACATGGGAAGGTAATTGCCTATACATCCAGGCAATTACGGTCGCATGAGAAGAACTACCCTACCCATAATTTGGAGTTGGCGACAGTTATCTTTGCTCTTAGTTTTAGAACCACTATCTATACGGAGAGCGTGTGGAGATCTTCACAGACCACAAAGCTTGAAGTATGTATTTACACAGAAAGAGCTCAACATGAGGCAGCGCAGATGGTTGGAGTTGATGGAGGACTTTGATATTTATTGTGGTATCATCCAGGGAAGGCTAACGTAGTTGTCGATGCCTTGAGTAGGTATCCGGTAGCTATGTGTTTGACGATGGATCATCACTTGTTAGCATATTTGGAGAGCCTGGGGATCGAAGTGATTATGTCAGGAGTTCAGATATAGATGTAGGGCCTTCAGATTCAGTCAAACTTGATAGAAAGGATCAAGTCAGCTCAGTTCGACGATGTTACTCTACGGTGTATCCGAGAGTAGGTTCGAGCAGGATTGGTATGATGAGTTTGTTATTGTATAGGATGGCACATTGAGGCACGGTTCCAGACTGTGTGCCTAGTGGATACTTCGAAAGCAGGTTATGCAGGAGGCCCATCGTTCTCAGTACTCTATGCATCCAGGTGCCAACATGATGTATAGGGACTTGAAGGAAAATGTATGGTGGTATGGGATGAAGTAGGAGGTAGCACGCTTCGTAGCCAGATGTTTATTCTATCAGCAGGTAAAGACAAAGAGGCAGAGACCAGGAGGACTGTTACAGCCATTGCCCATTTCGGAGTGAAAGTAGGAGCACATCACGATGGACATTTTTCTGGATTGCCGCGTACACCAGGAGGAAAAGATGCGATTTGGGTCATCGTAGACAGGTTGACCAAATTAGCCCACTTTTTGCCATTTAAAGTGGGTACGTCTACTGAGAAGCTAGCAAAGATGTATATGCGGCAGATTGTCAGGATACACGGTGTTCCGGTGAGCATTGTCTCGGATCGGGATAGTCGCTTTACTTTCCATTTCTGGCGGAGTCTGTAGACTAGTTTGGGCACTCAACTCAAATTCAGTACTGCATACCACCCTCAGACAGACGGATAGTCAGAGAGGACTATTTAGACACTCGAGGACATGCTGCGGACTTGTGTTCTAGATTTTGGAGGATCCTGGAAGGATCACCTACACTTAGTGGAGTTTGCATACAACAAAATTTTTCAGGCCAGCATTGGGATGTCACCATTCGAGGAACTGTACGGGCGGAGATATCGTATACCCTTGTCTTGGGATGACGTTGGAGAGCAGGCTTTATTGGACCTGAGATGGTTGTTGATGCAGTCGAGAAGGTGAAGCTCATCCGAGATCGACTTCGCGTGGCGCATGATAGACAGCGGCATTGGACCGATAGCCACCGAAGACCTTTACAGTTCGAGGTACAACTTAGCTTAGGATTAGAATCTTGTTTGTTTTATGATTTTGTTTGATCATTTGATTGTTATAGTTAAGTTGAGACCATGTTTGTGCTAGGTTGGAGATCTGGTGTTCTTGAGGATATCTCCGACGCGTGGTACTATTCACTTTGGTGGAGGTGGAAAGCTTAGTCTGCGTTTCATCGGCCCTTTCGTTATCAGCGGAAGAGTCGGTGACATGTCATACAGACTGGACTTGTCCCTTGCAATAGGGGGAGTCCACAATGTATTTCACGTGTCGTAGTTGAGACGGTATGTGGCAGATCCTAGCCATGTACTGGATCATTCCGAGATCGAGGTGGGCCCTACTCTTAGTTATCCAGAGCAGCCTGTGGAGATTCTGGATCGACGAAAGAATGTGCTGAGGAACCAGACGATACCCTTGGTTCGCGTAGCTTAGAGGCATCACTCTCCAGGTGAGTCTACCTGGGAGAGGGGGGATGAGATGTACGAGCAATACCCTTATCTTTTTCAGACTTGAGGTATAATTTTTCTATCCTTCTCATACATTCAGTTTTGTCTTTAATTCCGAGAATGAAATTATTTTAAGGAGGTTAGATTTGTCACTCACTTTTCTAATTAAGGGTATTTTAGTATTTGTGCATTTTTATTTATTTATTTAATTCTTGGTTTGCGTAGCTTGGAGGCATCACTCTCCAGGTGAGTCTACCTGGGAGAGGGAGGATGAGATGCGCGAGCAATACCCTTATCTTTTCCAGACTTGAGGTATAATTTTTCTATCCTTCTCATACATTCAGTTTTGTCTTTAATTCCGAGAATGAAATTATTTTAAGGAGGGTAGATTTGTCACACTCACTTTTTCTAATTAAGGGTATTTTAGTTTTTGTGAATTTTTATTTATTTATTTAATTGCAAATTAAATTGATTGTTGTGTGTTTTGATTAGTGCATTGATATGACATAGATGGTATAACCTTAGTCACCATGTTAGAGGCCTAGTAATGTGATTAGGTTCATTATTGACTTGTTAGAATTAATTTAGAATTTTACCTATTTTTTCTAGAATTGTTTAGTGATTTTAAGCTATTTTTTATAAGCCTTTTTAGCTTTTTCATTGGGCTTTGTAGCAACCTAGGGATGTGTAACGCCCCAGTCCCAAAATACGTAGGACTAGGAACGTAGACATGACAGCTGTATTCATACGAAGTACGTAGGTCTCGTATGAATACATAAGCTGTAAAATACAGTAATCCAAGACAAACTAATCTCATCCACAATTAAAGGAATAATTTATCAATATCAACTCGAATATTTATGATACAATCGTTGGGCGGAGACAAAGTCCACTACCAACTATCACAATGAAAGGAATGTACATGAATCGAAAAATGGATAGACGAACCAAGCGCAATCGTCTTCGGAAGAATGGAGAAGACCACGGCCTTGGCTAGGATACCTGCGAAAAACATGAACACACACCTGGGGGAAAACCAGGTCCTCAGAGGGACGTAACAAGATACATAAAAACAATACCATGATGAACTGTAAATGATACATGATAAAGAAAAGACCACATGCTCCAACACTATGGAACCTAACCATCTAGGTGTAATGCAAGTAGAAAACTATACTGGAACGTATAAGTGGGTAGGAATAAAGCATAGCATCCACTAGAGGCTTTCGCATGAACTAGTATACGTCTCTGACCGTATCTGACGACGTGGTCAGGGCCGTGCAATGGATATATCCCCTAGTTCATACTTTGCATCGCTAGCATACCTCCTGACCGTATCTGACGACGTGGTCAGGCCGTGCAATGGATATCCTCTAGCGACACACCCATAACAGGGAAACCATGAACCCATAACCGGGCAATCTAGAAGGCTTTGGGCTAGCTCATACGTTCCAGTAGTTTTCCCCGCCCATGTATCACACAAGTCATATCCATGTCTTGGCGATCCATATCTCTATGCAAGTCGCTACCTAGACTCCGCTAATCCATAAATGAACCGACACACGAACCGCCCGTATCGGTAGCAAGTCGAATACGTAGGTTCGTGTCGACTCAATGATCCTCACTCATGTATCGTGTATGAGACGTGTCAACAAGTCAAAGAAGTTATGAAGCATAACTTCAACACACCGGGAAAGTCCGCTACCACATATGGTCCACACACACATACACACACGCACACACAAACATCGATATAATATCGATGACACCCAAGTCATACTTGGACATACTCTTACTAATGTAAAAACACTAGCAACATATAAAATATCATGAATCAAATGTAAGTACAAGATGGCAAGGTATCTTGCCTGGTGTGTCGCCTGGTGTGGTGCAATGATCCAACAAGTTCTGCTCTGTCCAATTGCCAAGGCGAGTATGTATGGGGTTCGAAGTCATGAGAAAATAGGACATACGATTAGTCGTGAGCAAGGGGGATAATTTGAAGAGAATTTCTAGAGATAGATACATATACTAATTTTAGAAAATATTTTTATTAGTCAAAATAAAATATAGGAAAAATAATTTTAGGCTATTGAGTGTTGTCAAAATAATGTTGGAAAAATATTAATTTAGAATAATTTACTAATAATTATAATAATAAAATCATAAACAAAAGTATTTAAAATAATACTAATGATTTAATAATAATAGTAAACTTAATAATAATAATGGTAAATATAATAATAATGAAACTTAATACTAATAATGGTAATAATATAATAATAATAATAATAATAATAATAATAATAATAATAATAATAATAATAATAATAATAATAAATGATAATAATGATAATGATAATAATAATAAAGATAATAATAAATATAATAAAAATGATAATAATAATATAATAAATCCTAAATATCTAACTCAGTCATTAATAAAGATTATAATAATATAGTAAAATAACATAACTAAAAAATTACTTTACTCATTCCTTATCAATGGTGAGAGAGAGAGAGAAAGAAAGAAAATTGCCAAAAATCGGGAAAGAGTGGAGGAACGAGAGGGAGAGGGTGCGGAGGTTACCGGGGTTCGGCTTGTCGGCGGCGGAGCGCCGTGAGCTGCTCCGACGGTGGAGCGGAGCACGGCCACGCGAAAGGTGGAGGAAACCCACGGCTTCGACGGAGGAAGCCGTGTCGACGGCGGTCACCGAGGAAAGGGGGCGTCGGATCTGGGGTCTACCCGCGGTGGCGCGGCGCGGCGAACGTCTGCGCGCGGAGGGGCGGCCTAGCGTCGCTGTCGAGGAGACGGGGAAAAAGGACGATCGTGGCGGCTGCGGCGTGGCCGGACCCGTGGTGGCGGCACCGCGAGGACTCGGCGGACGCCGGGACTAGGAGGCGGCGCGGATTTCAGAGGCGGCTCCGGCGACGGGAGCCGGGAGGTGTGGTGGTCGACCGGAGAGGGTGGCTGTCGTGGCACTGCGCACGACTCGGCGGCTGAACCGCTCAGATCTAGGAGGGGGCGGCTCTCGGAGGCGCTCCGATGGAGGCGGCGACGACTGCGGAGGAGTCTCGGACTCGCAGAAACTGGCTCATCCAGCACGGCGGACCCAGGTGAGGTTCTCAACCTTCTCTGTGGATGTGGTGGTGGGTTTCGGATTTTGGAGACACCGTCGGTGGTGGCGATGCTGTTAGACGTCGACGGGAAGGGTGGTGGTTTTGGTGGTGGTGGTGATCTGTAGGTGCTGTCGGAGGAAGTTACGGGTTGGTTGTAGGGAACGAGTCGGGCGACGGAACGGTGGTAGTGGTGGTGATGGAGGTGGAGTGTCGTGGATTCTGGGTTGATGATGGGGGTGACGAGGAGTGTCGGGGCAGGGCTTAGGATATGGCGGAGAGTGAAGGAGGAGATGGCAGGTGGGTGTGGTGGTTTGTATTATCGTGTCGGGGCTGTCCGACACGACGGAGAGGGGGTCGGGATCGTGTTGAGGAAACTGTAATTGTAATAAAAATATAGTGGAAGAGATGAGGCACAGACACGATGCACTTTGGGTTGTGGTGAAATTTGTTGATGTGTAGAATTTATGGAGGAGTACCTGCCTATTTATAGGATGTGGGAATTCCCATTGGATAAGGATTTGGAGAAGATTTAAAACCCAAAAATAGATAACTCATAATTTACTTTAAATCAATCAATCATTTAAATCAAATTTAATTCTGTTAGTTTAAAAATCAAATCAATATCAAATATGGATATTACTTTATTTATTTAAATTATTCCATAAAATTTAATCGAGATTTAAAATGGCCAAAATATTTTCCAAATTTATTTTTCAAAAATACCAATAAATATAATTTCGAAAATAATAAATATTTTTTTTTAAATAACTTTTCGAATAATAAAATATCAATATTAAATAATTTCGAGAATTATAATATATATTTAAGTATTAATAGGAAATATTTTCAAACTACATTTTTACCAATTTGGATAAAACATATTTCGAAGGTAAACATAAAAATCAAAACTTTAAATACCTTCTTGCTAAATTATTTTTAATAAAAATAATTATTTATATATTATTTTGAAACCACCATTGATAATAAAATTAAAAATTATTTTTCTAAAAATATGTTACTCGTACATATTCGCACTCGACGAGAAAATACGAAAATCGTAAATTTGTGCGCGACATACAATACAACTACGCGACGTAAAATATAAAAAAGTTAAATCAGTACCAAATTTAATAAAAAAATTTAGTAGAAAATTTAGGGGTTTTATAGGATGCCTGGCCCATGACTTAACCTAACCCTAATACACCCCTAGCATGGTTGACCAAGCATAGCAGCAGCCCCTCTTCATTTGTGAAGAATTCTATAGCCTCCATTAGATCAAAAGAAAAACCCTAGTTTCCATTCCCCTTCAAAACCCTAACTTTCTCATCCGGCATCTGATTCATGCCAAACGAATTGCGTTGTGACCGTGGAAAGGAGGAGAACTTGATAGAGCACTGCTATCAAGGACTTGGAGGCATTTGCTCGGGATAAATCGGTCGTCGGAGTGCTTGAGGAGTCACTTTTTATTGAGATTTCGACTCTCAATAGGTAAACCACGTTCTAGCAATATTTCTTCTAATTTTTCTTTATGATAGCATGCATCTAGGTACCCTCGACCTGTAGGTTTAGTTTTGCTTGATTTTGTGTCCGTTCGATGTGCGTATCGGACACGTATCACAGTTGCAACATAGGTGTTCGACGTAATTACCCAATGGATCGAAACTTGTTATTTTTCGAATCTATTTAAATTTTTGGATAGCCCTAGACATAAGGATCCCGACCCCATAGTTTTTGACATGAATCAAGCTCGTATTCGGGTCCAAACAGTACACGAACACGCTGTACGCGTAGGCCACACGCGTGTCCTGCTATGGCACGTTGTTTTCGCACGACACAAGCCACGTGGCCGCATGCCACTTAGCATGGAGGTGGGGGCAATGACTGACATGTCAGTTCCCAAGCCTTGCCTGACTTTATGTCGTATCGAGGGAGTAACCTAAGCCAGTTTACATAACCAGATTGTGCTCTATACTATGTAGTTAGTTCAGTTCTTTTATTATGTCATGTATATCTATTTCCATATATCATGTTCTTTTTTAAAGTCTTATTTCTTTATCAGCAGTTCATGTATATTATTCTATAGCTTGTTTCATATTTTCTTTCATGTTATGATCTGTGTGAGAGATATGTATTCGTTCCTGTCCTGACTGGACCTGTTGAAATATTACAGATGATGAGGATTGCTGCGACACTTACTATGGAGCAGGCCTAGTTGACACAGGTGACCTGGACCCTTAGCAGGATCCAGTAGTCATTGAGGACTTGCCATGAGTTTAGATTGGACTTATATCATTACCTAGTTATGAGACATTGCGATTGTATTGAGATTATTTGATGGTGTGGTTCATACCGAGACTTATTATATTTATGACTCTCTTTGTTGAGATTATCTTATCTTCTTTTCCATCTTAGTTGTGATTGAGTTTACTTATTATATTATTCTCCATTCGGAGCATATTCAAGATTGTGATAAATATGGTGACTTAGGACATCGTTCTACTGCCGACACTGTGGCATAGGCTGGACGTAACCACTTCTCGTGTCCTTACACCGGGTGCGGGTCGTGACAATGTATCAGCCTCCATATTGCATGCCCAACGTACATGTTCAAAGAAGAAACCCTTGAACGATGTAGCCAGTCTAACTGCCGCTTCATGATATAGGACGAGATCCTGGTGCCAAACTTCATACGTGCCCCTAACCTGATTGACGATCAGTTTTGTAACGCCCCAGTCCCAAAATACGTAGGACTAGGAACGTAGATATGCCAGCTGTATACATACGAAGTACACTCCAATATATAGAAACCTCGTATGAATACATAAGCTGTAAAATGCAGTAGAACCATAACTAATCTCATCCACACAAAATAAATGAATAAAAGATATCATATAATGATAATGAATTGTCTTGATACAATATGTTGGGCGGAGACAAATCCACTACCAACTATGAAAAGAAATACATAACAAAAGAAAGATTTTGGCGAGCGAAGCGAAGACGATCCAAATGCAATCATCCTCGAAGAAATAGCGATGATCACGGCTAGAGCTAGAACACCTACGAAAGTCAATAGCACACACCTGGAGAGATAACCAGGTCCTCAGAGGGACATAACAAGACACATAATATCATACCATATAAACTGAATAAATATTGCTCAAATAAATAAGGAATGCTTACAATAGGGTACCTAACCATACTATAGTAAATATACAATAAAGAACGAACCTTTGACGCATGGGCCGGATCAGGAATATCATGAATCAGGACCGTATCTCCCACTGGAGATAACCGGCAATCAGGACCGTACCTCCCACTGGAGATAATCGGCAATCAGGATAGTGCATATATAACCCATACATTAAGGAGCTGTTCTTCCCACCCAATGCCTACTATGTTGTATCCACAACAGTAACCTCTATAACCGCTAAGTCAAACTACCATGCAATTTCTATTAGCGGTTATTCCTATCGCACGGCTTATACGCACCGGTGGCCAGCCAGTCACACATGTCCGTGTTCTACATGCGACACACAACTTCGTGATACAATATGTCAAGGCCATGAATGCAACACACAAGGTGGTCCCTTAAATCTAGGTTAAATATGTAAGAAAAATAATACATAGCAGGAACTATAAATGAACAGTAAGTTCTAACAGGTTATGCCATGTATCACAGTTTATTTGCATAAAGAAAATAATAATGCATGAAATATGAGCTAAAATAAATAGACATCAAATGACAAGGTGTCTTGCCTGGTAGGACGCCTGGTGTGCTACGATAATCATGGTGGCATAAACTGCGACTTTGGTGTAAAAATTACACAAGGGGACCTCTGATGGTGGCACGGACAGTTCCATTGGGTCCAGAAGGGCCAAATTAGTTGGGGTGGACATAAGGTAGGCTTTAATTGGCGAGAGAATAGGAGTAATAGGATTTAGTTGTGGGTGGAAGGATAGTTGAAGGAATTAATATATATATATATATATATATATATATATATATATATATATATATATATATATATATATATATATATATATATATATATATATATATATATAGAAAAACTATTTATAATATATTCGAAAACTAGTTGGAGTCTTAAATTATTGAAAACACTTTAAGTCAACAAAAATCATTTGGCTAAAAACTCTAAGTTCGTAAAGATATGTTTTGAGGAAGAAAATTATGTTTGATTAGTAAAAATAATTATTGATAAATATTTACAAATCTAGAAAACAAGTTTAGGACTAAAACCTAACTTTGTCAAAGTAAAATTTTATGGGTAAAAACTATACTTTTAAAATACCGTAAAATAATATAGCAATTATATGTAGGACTTCTAACGAAAAATTTAAAGATAACTATAGGGTCCACGCCAAATATCATATTTGAAATATGCCTAATTTTGAAATTATTACTTATGGATATAACAATAATAATATAAATAATAATAATCATAATAATGATAATGCTATAATTACTAAAGATTAATACTAAGTGTATATACATACATATATACAACTATAGATCATAAATATAAACCTTAGTGCTATTCTATAAATGATAAAAAAACTAATAATAACAGCAAAAATAATAATAATAATAATAATAATAATAATAATAATAATAATAATAATAATAATAATAATAATAATAATAATAATAATAATAATATGATGATAATAAATAACAAAAACAACAAAAAAATAAAATAATACAAACCAGTGGTTCTCGAGGAGGACACCAATAGTTGAAGAAACCAAACAAACAAAAAAAAGAATCAGAAAACACTGTTTAGAAGAAAAAGGAAAATAAGAAGAGAGAGAGAGAGAGAGAGAGAGAGAGAGAGAGAGAGGATGCAGAGAGAGAGCTCGGTGAGCGGAGAGGAAGAGGAAGGGAGCGGGAGAGGGTTTCGACAGTCGGAGAGAGAGAGGGGGCGGCGAGTTAGAAGCTCGGGGAGACGAGCGGCGGAAGGAGCGGAGAGGAAGAGGAAGAGTGAGGGCCGGTGAGGTGGAGTCGCCGACAGCGGCTGGGGTCGCCGGATCTGGGCAACCCGACTCAGCTCGGAGACGAGCGGCTTCGGCGGAGGGCGCCAGTCGGCGGGCGTGCGATTGCAGGCGGGTGGCGCGGCCCGGCGCTGGTCCGAGCAGACCTGAGCACTGGCGGCTAGGGACTGGTCCGGCGGTCACGCGCGGGGTTTGTAGAAGCATGAAAAATGATCCATGCGGCTAGGAAATCTCATACGGCTCAGAAAGCCCAAGCGGCTCAGAGAGTCATGCGACATAAGGGACTATGCGGCCCAAGACATCCCATGCGGCTCAGAAGACACGTGGCGTAACAGTGTTCCCCTCCGACCTATGCTGTATTAATTAGTTTGACGGCTGACAACTCTGAAAAAAGTGACAGTCCTGACACAAGAGAGGCAATTATGACTCTGTCATAATGACAGACCCTTAGGGAAGAGAAAGAGATCTCTGACACAATCTTCCGAGATCCATAAAAATGCCACGTGGCCTTGCCACGTGGGCGTTCGTATGCGGCTCGAGCAAAGACTTCTCATGCGGTTCAGAATGAAGCCGTCCTATGCGGCTCAGGCCGAAACAGTCTCATGCGGCTCAAACGGAGGCCTTCCTATGCGGTTCAAGCAGACCATTTCCATGCGGCTCAGGCGGATGTATCCCTATGCGGCTCGCAATGATCACCTCCATGCTGTTCAAAGGTTCGAAGGAGGGCCACTACCCAGGCAGCCCTGACACGTGGCCCAAAACCATATGCGGCCCAAATCTTATGCGGCTCAATCTTCATGCGGTTCAGATCCCCCCAATGGCTCCTAGGATACGTGTCCTAAGCCGATCAATTTCTCATATTTATTGTAATCAAAGATTGGGTCAAATCCCAATAATCTGGGACATGTGGCAGTAGAATAAATTAAATTTATTCGCAAACATCAGAAGATCATTATAAGAAAGATTTATTCCAATCAGCATTAATTGCTGATGAGATTTGGTATAATCTACACTCAATGGTCCAGATTCATCCCAATCAAAACGAATGGCCTAGATTGACCAATCCACAGGCCGCCGCCATCCCCAGAAAGCAATCATTGGCAACCCTAATGGTCACACCCCATTCCTATAAATAACAAGGTGCCATTCCCTTACAATATATACATTCCCTGGCAATATACACAACGGAGAGAGAGTGACCAGAGAGACCCCTTTTCGAGATCAGAAGACTTGGTGGAAAAAGCAGAGAGGGAGCAAAGAGAGCATTTCTTCAACGCCGAGCAAATCTTCTGGAGCCAAGGCTGCATACCGATAGTCCAATGAGTGAGGAAGGGCTGCTGTCGCCTTCCGGAGCCTCTATCGTCACCCCCAGAATCTAAAATAAATAATTATACTTTGTCTGCTGCACCTAGGCTTTCATCCCTAGGCTTTCTTTGTACAAGCGAGTTTGTATTGTGAGTCTAAGTTCAGTCCTCCTATAAAACTGTTCTGTACTTTTACAATCAATGGCAAACACGATGGCGACTCTGCTGGGGACAAACTTCTCCATAGCTGAGAAGTTGGTGACGCAGTCGGATGCAGCCAAGCTTGGCTCCACGCAACAGAAGATGGTCGTCCGTTTCGACCAACAAGCGTTTAAAGAGATGCTCTCTGAAGAAAGTGCTGGCCCGATCCAGAAGCGAACCCGTACAAAGAAAGCTCGCTGCGAGTGGAGGCCAAAATCGTTTGCTTCTCCACAAGCTCTGGACGGGGTACTCTCTGCTACCCAAGGCGGCGAAGGTGATTCTCATACGGCTCCACTTCGAGCCATAGAGAACTCTGCCGTCCCCGAGTCCGGCAGAGGAAAGCATTACGATACTGGACTTGCAGGGACAAAGAGCGACTCTATGCGCCCCAAGAAGAAGCCGAGCACTCCTGTGGCCAAGTCTGTCAACCACATGCAGGAGGCTCATGCGGGTGGATCTACCGGACGCGTGAAGAAAATCCATGCGGCCAGATTATCCAGCCGCATAAAGAAGGCTCATGCGGCTGAGACTTTCAGCCGCATGAATAAAGCTTATGCTGCTACGTCTGCCAGCCGCATATGGACCAACGATGACAGCCGCATGACGCCTACTCCCCGCGGCTCTGTCTTCGACCGTCTCTCGTACGGTCCTGATCTCTTGTGCTCCCAAGAAGATATGTCTGACTCTCTCCAGTATCACTTAGACTCTTCCTACTATGTGCCCGTGCGCACTAAAGCGAAGAAGTCTAAAGCAGCGCGAGCCTGGCGAGTTCGGTCTGCTGATTTGACCTCTGACCATCCGAGCGTTCTGCATACTGCTACGCAGGCCTCGGATGGGAAGTTGTAAAGAACCACTCGAGTCCAGCCCCCGGCGTCAGACGGACAGAGAGGTTCGCAAAAGTCTCCCAAAATCCTGGAAGCAAACATGGTCGCTCCAGATCCATCTGACTTGCGTGAGGCCATCCTCCACAAACGCAAGGAAAGAGAAGATACATCGGTGTGCAAAGAGTCCTCCCACGGACGTCACTGCACCCAAGTCCTCGTTAACTGCTGCTGCAACAGCGCGATGATACGAGAAGACCGGCAGTTTGTCTTTCAAAGACTGCAACAACCATCTTCAGAAGACGAGGCACTACCAGTCGCCTCCTGCAACTTCGCTCAGAAAGTTCCCGCTGATGGAAGGGGGAAGAAGGCAAATGTTCCCAGCCCGAAGATTTCAACCACTGCGACTAAAAGACTGTCGTCCAAACGGGTGCCCACCACCGGAGTTTTCCAAGGTACTCGCTCTAAGACGAAATCTGCTACAGTGGAAGATTCGTCGTCCATAACGCAGGGGGTTGCTGGGGCTGGAGGAAGCACCCCTCCGAGCCTCCACAGCAATCCGATGTTCCAAAAAGACGAGCTAGGGGAGACAACTCTCCCATCGGATACAGCAAACCTCGACGTCCCCGAGGACGTCCACAACTCCCAAGACGAGGTGAACTCGGAGACTGGGGGTACTGTTTCTTTCGAGTCTGAATCAAAAGGGAACATACCCACCTACCCTGATGACTTCTCACTACAGGGGTACGATTCGGAGGGCGCTTCCTCCACCGCTTCGTCTATCTCTCCTCATGTGAAGATGGTATTCATGACAGACAGCAACCAACGTGGTTCCAGTGATCGCCAGCGCATCGACAGTCTCGAAGCCATATTACTTGCTTTGGTCAAATCTGTAGACGAGATTAAAGCGGCCCTTCCAACTCTGCAAGAAGGGACGCCTGGCAAAACAAGTGTGGGTCCCGCGGTCAATGCGGACTCGAATTCGGCGACACCAAACCCGGGCAATGATCCTCCTAAAACAATAGCCCCCACCGCCGTGGATGAGGCCCGCGAAGCGAGAAGAGAGGTCCAAGAGCCCCGAGCCATGTTCCACGCTCGAGAAAATTCTTAAGACCTCAGAATACGGCAACCGTACCCTGCTACATGGAGGGACGTTCCATTCCCACCAAGATATAAGCCGTTCAACATCAATCCTTATGATGGCAAGACCTCAGCAAGTCGATACATCATTTACTTCGAGGTCACCATCGACCATCTGCCCTATGACGATGCTATTCTCACACGATTATTCATCGAAATACTGGAAGGAGTCGCCTTCGACTGGTACCGCAACCTGCCGGACAACTGCATCCACTCCTTCGCCGACTTCAAACACATGTTCTTGGAGAGATTCTACGAAGTAGGGTAGGACATCACAATGTCCACCTTCATGGATGTCGTCCAAGGGGAGAAGGAGCTGACAAGAAACTACATCGAGAGGTTCCGCCAAACCGCCATGAAGTTGTCCTCTGGAAACCAAGATTCCTCCTTAATTGAAATTTGCCAAAAGAGACTGCTTCCAACAATCAGTCTCTGGATGGGCGAAAGTCAATTCAAGGATTGGAAGACATTCATTATCAGTGCCACAAGCGCCAAAGAACGACTAAAGAAGGCTCGCCAACTGGGATTGCACATCTCGGACGGAGAGAACAAGGACAAGCGTTCCAACAACGATAATGGGGGTAGCCCCTCCAACAATCGGGACAGCAGGGGAAAGCAGGCTATGGTGGCCGATACAGCACAAAAACCTGAGCCAAAGCCAGCAGACAAACAATGGCCGCAAATCACTTACTGCTTCGAAAACGGTCACGTCAAGCCCATCTTGGACATGCTCATACAAGGAGACAGAATTCAGCTTCCTCTACCAAGACGGGAACCGCGGCCGACAGAGATAGAGAACCCAAAGTACTGCCATTATCACCGCTACGTCCACCATGCTACACACGACTGTTACCAGCTAAAACGGTACATCCAAAACCTCATCAATTTGAATGCCCTGGCTATCGATTTCGAAGAGGTAACGGTGGCAGCCAACATGGTGTCAGTACAATTCGGCAGTTTTTCTTCGACGGAAACTCAAGACGGAGTCGTCCCCATCCCTCTGGCAACAATGGAGATCGCTAATCTTCCACCTCCCCGAGATCAGGCTGCTGGTCTAGTGCCCCTCACCACATCACGAGGGAAGGTTATGTGAATCCATCCAGACTTGGTATCGAAAGTCACTCGGTCCATATCATCTTCCATCTGCAAAAAGAAGAGTAGAAAAGTTAGGTCCTGTCACACAATCTCGGCGAACATCGAAGAAGCTACAGCTGTAGTCACGCGGTCCGGGGCACAATCCCAACCTGTGGCTGACAACCCGGCAGAAGATCATCAGCCCGCTACAACCGACGCTCCGGGACCGGCTCAGCCTCCGACGACCGACAAGCCTAGGCCGAGGGAGGCTCACTTTGACAAATCCTTCCGAAAAGAGGCATCCTAAGGACTGTAGAAGCCCTACAACTTCGACATCTTAGCACAATTGGCCAACACACCGGCCAAGTTGTCATTATACGAGCTTCTGAGACTCTCCAAGGATGTTCGTACAGCTTTGAGAGATGCACTCCAAAACGCCGACGCGTACCTCGCTCAGGTCAACCTCTCAGGAGAGATCCCGCCTGCAGATCTCCAAGACAGCGCCTGTACGGGAGCAATGCCCAACATCGTCTTCACTCCGCAGGATATGCTCATCAAAACCAACCTGCACGATCGCCCGCTATACTACACTGGATACATCGGCGACGTAAAGTTGGATCGGATGCACATTGATCCTGGTTCTTCCATAAGCATTATCTCGAAGGGTCTGCTACATCATCTCCGCATCCCAATGCATCATATGACGCCTACAAGCACCACCATCAGCGGTTTCAATTCGGGCAGGAGCTACCCAATTGGAAAGATTCGTCTGAAGTGTCAAATTGGCGACCTCCAATCCGAAGTCACCTGCTACGTCATAGATGCAGACACTTCTTACAACATCCTCTTGGGGCGTCCATGGATACACGATTATATGATCGTGTCTTCCATGCTACACCATTGCTTCAAATATGTCAACAAATACGGCTTCGTGAGGACGGAATTTGCTGATATCGATCCCTTCAAAGGGGTCAAATCCTACTACTCAGACTCCTGCCTGTACGAAAATTCGAAGAAGCATCTTGGTGAAGGAGATGTACAAGCTAGTACCGAGACAACCACGGGATCAGAAGAGCCTCTGACGATCCACCTCCAAGCTCGCAAACCTGGCAAGTCAGTACCCCTTACCGCCACTCTGCGTAAGGACGCAATCAGCCTCTCGGCGCAAGAAGAGCAGATGATAATCCGGCTGCCAAGGTCTGGCCAAGTGCCAAGACCCACAATGGAGCCGCTGACAATTAGGCTGCCGAGAGCCGGCCAGCCTCAAACAGAGAAGCTCAATCCCTCCGACAAGACAATGACGATACGCCTTCCCAAGAAGGGTCGTCACCCCGATACAAGGCCTGGAACTTCTAGCGAACCAACCATGCCCCGCCCAGCATCGGGTGCCAAGCTGGGGGTCGCTAGTTTGCCAACAACTCCACGCTCTGAACCACTAACAATCAAGCTGCCCAGTTCGTCCTCTCAGTCTTCGTTTATACAGGGGTAGCTGAAGAGGAACCGGAGCTAGCTAAGTATGTGGCTGCCCACACTGATGTTCCCTCCGCAGATGATGTAATCCCCTTAGAAAAGATACCTTACTTCATCAATAAACGGCTATCTTTGAACTACCTCGAGCTTAACAAGCTCTGTACGATGTATGCTATAGAACACGGTATAGGCACTCACCTCCACACGCAGGTAACAAATATGCACACCGCAATCCAGCTTACTCCAGCAGAAGACGCTTACCGCATAATCGAGGGAGGGGACCACCCAATCATCTTCGGTCGGAAGGACGATCCTCATCCCTTCACCATAGAAGAAGTCGACCCTGGATCAGATGCCGGGAGACTGCCTCTATATCTTTATAGCCCCCAATCTAAATATCTCATGCAGAAATAAGGGTATGATCTGGAGACTATGCCAGGCTTGAACTACGGCACGGGGCGACGATTACCTTTGAAGCCACCGGTCCCGGCAGGCAAACCACGGGATTACTATAGCAAGACTCGATGTGGATTAGGGTATGTAACACCCACGACGACCCCTGAAAGTTCAGATGAAGAATGTGACTGGCATTCACATTCGACCGGGTCACCAACTTCTGACTCTGATACCAGTATCGAAGATGTATTCAGACAAGTCTTGTCAGTCAACATGGTATTCGCCGACGCTTATGAAGAAGACGAAGACATCTCCGAAATCCTCGAGCTAGAGCCGTGGGCCCAGCAGTTGGATGCACAATGGGAAAAGCGGTTCAAACTGTGGGACCCTCCTACTGAAGATGAGGTTATCCAGGTCGACCTCGGCAGCGAATCTTCCCCTAAACCAATCTTCGTCAGTAAAAGCTTAACAGACGAGGAGCGAGAATCAATGCTGGAACTTGTCAAAAAGTACATTGATGTGTTCGCATGGAGATATGAAGACATGCCGGGGTTAAATCCCGATATTGCTCTTCACAAGCTCAATATTCGGCCAGACGCAAAGCCAGTCAAGCAACAACAGTGACGCTTCCTCCCAGGCATCATGGATGCGATCGAAGCCGAAGTCAACAAACTGATAGCCAGCGGCTTCATACGTGAAGAGCAACATCCCGACTGGGTCGCCAACATAGTACGGGTCCTCAAGAAGAGCGGGAAGATCCGAATCTACACCGACTTCCACAATCTGAACGAGGCGTATCCCAAAGATGAATTCTCCCTCCCTATCACAGACATCATGATTGACAACACCTGCGACTTCGAACGCATGTCATTTATGGATGGATTCTCGGGGTACAACCAAATCAAGATATCTCCTGACGACGAAAAGCATACATCATTCCGAACATCAATTGGCACATACTGTTACACAGTCATGCATTTCAGTTTAAAGAATGCTGGCGCCATATATCAACGAGCCATGAGTATCATCTTCAGAGAACACTTGCGCAAGATGGTGGAATGCTATGTTGATGACATCGCCGTCAAGAGTTGCCGCAAGGAAGACCATCTACAGGATCTGAGGACGGTATTCGATCTGATGCGAGCTTACAATTTGAAAATGAATCCTACAAAATCTTTCTTGGGCGTATCCAGCAGAAAGTTCTTAGGTTTCATCATCACCGGCCAGGGTATTCATGTAGACCCTGAGAAGACGAAGGCAATTATGGAGATGGGTCCCCCGAAAAATCTCTGCGAACTCAGAGGCCTTCAAGGAAGGCTAGCTTACATCAGAAGATTCATCTCTAACCTCTCCGGACGATGTCGACCATTCATCCACCTCATGAAGAAAGGTGTCTCGTTCGTATGGGACGAAGAATGCCAGCGTGCCTTCGATAGCATCAAAGAATATTTGTCAAATCCTCCAGTCCTGGTGGCTCCGGTTGCTGGAAAACTATTCCTGCTCTAAGTACGAGCAATGGAGCATTCCCTCGGAGCTCTGCTAGCACAAAACAATGATGCAGGCCATGAGCAAGCTATATATTACCTCAGTTGAATGATGATTGGGCCAGAGCACCGATACACCGTTGTGGAGAAGGAATGCCTCGCCCTGGTGTTCGCCATTCAGAAGACGCGGCACTATGTCACTGGACAAACAATACATGTGATCTCACGAGTCAACCCTCTCAGTGTCCTCATGACTAAACCAGGGGCACTCAGCTCTCGCCTCGCTACATGGGCAATATTGCTGTCCCCTTATCATATGATCTTCATTCCGCAAAAGACTGTCAAGGGTCAAGCCCTGGCAGACTTTTTGGCAGCCCACCCGGGCTCAGAGTCATCCAGGATATATGAAAAAATCCCATATGAGGTCGCCGACTCGAATTTAGCCTCTCACGATAACATATGGCGGATGTTCTTCGACGGTGCTTCAAGAACAGGGCCCAAGGGCAACATCATTGTCGGAGTCGAGGTGGTGCTGGTTTCTCCTTCTAGATTGGTGATTAACCGTGCTTACTCCCTCACGGAACCCTGCTCTAACAATGTGGACGAGTACAATGCTCTGGTCATTGGCCTCCAACTTGCAAGGGAGCTGGGGGTAGAATATCTCGAAGCATACGGCGATTCTCAGTTAATCGTCAATCAAATCTGGGGCTCATACGAAGTTTGCCACGAAGACATGATCCCCTATCACCAAATAGCGATCGACATCATCTCGTCGTTCGAGGGATTCTTCATCGAACACGTCTCCAGACTCCAAAATATCGAAGCTGATGCCTTAGCAGGCCTGGCCGCTTCCCTAGCAGTATCGAATCATGCCCATCAATCGGTAGACGTGATAGGCCACGAGCTGGTCTGCCCCAAGAACAATGTTCAATTCATGGCAAGTTATTCCGCTCAGGCGATTGATGATGCCCCAGATTGGAGACAACCATTCATCGACTTCGTCGTCTACGACATCCTCCCCGAGAACCCAAAGGATGCCACCTCCATTAGACGACGTTCCCTCAGATTCTTCTACGATAAAGAGACAAAAATGCTGTATCGACGATCCTACGATAGATTATTGCTTCGATGTCTGTCAAACGCAGAAGCCAAAGAAGCCGTACGAGAAGCGCATGACGGTGTCTGCGGGGCCCATCAGCCTGGTCCTAAATTGTAAGACCGTCTTCGCCGAATGGGCTACTACTGGCCCACGATGGTAGCGGATACGATAGACTATACAAGAAGGTGCAAAGCCTGCCAAGTCCATGCGGACTTCATTCACCAGCCATCTAAATTTCTACATCCGACAGTGGCATCCTGGCCCTTCGAAGCATGGGAAATGGATATCATTGGTCCAATTACTCCACCTTCCTCCCGTGGACATCGCTTCATACTTGCGATCACGGATTACTTCTCCAAATGGACAGAAGCTGTTCCACTTACAGAAGTCAAAACTTCGAACGTGATCAGCTTCCTCAAGCATCACATCATCTATCACTTTGGACTGCCCCGAAGGATCATCCACGATAATGGTCCACAGTTTGCAAGCCATGCCTTCTACCAGTTCTGTGATAAGCACTGCATCCAGAATTTTGCTTAGACACCATACAACCCAGCAGCAAACGGGTTGGCAGAGGCATTCAGCTAAACAATCATCAAACTCCTCAAGAAATTTGTCTCTTCCAACAAACGTGACTGGAATGAGAAGCTCGGTAAATGTTTATGGGCGTACCGTACTACAGTCCGAACAGCTACCGAAAATACACCATTTTCCCTGGTGTATGGGAGTGAGGCAGTTCTCCCATTAGAGACTCAAATACCCTCACTCCGTATCGCCCTCACTTATCAATTGACGACGGATGATAACTACCGACGCCGACTACAAGAGTTGGAGGCCATAGATGAAAAATGCCTCCAAGCTCAGCAAATGATCGAACTATACCAGGCACGCATCTCCGGAGCCTTCAACAAAAAGGTCAAGATCAGAACATTCCAGGTGGACAATCTCGTTCTGGCAGTTCGGAGACCGATGGTCATGACTCACAAGACCGCCGGCAAATTCTAGCCAAAATGGGAAGGCCCATTTGTCATTGAGGCCGTATTCTCCAACGGGGCCTACCGCCTCGCAAAACAGAATAGGGATTTGCTCATGTTGCCCGTCAATGGCAAGTTCCTGAAGAAATATTATGTCTAAATGATATTCTCCAGATCATTGAGTCATGTGTCCGCTGGTACCGCTGAACTCACCCTTACAATTTTCCCAGATCATTGAGTCACGTACCCGTTGGTACCGCTGAACTCACACTCACCATTCTCTAGATTCCCGAGTCATGTACCCTCTCGTGCCTCTGAACTCACATCCACAATATCCCAGATTATCGAGTCATGTGCCCGCTGGTGCCACTAAACTCACATTTTCACAAATATCGAGTCATGTACCCGCTGGTGCCTCTGAACTCACATCCCGGTCACTCTTTCAGATAGTAAGTCATGTATGATCATACCTTTGAACTTTTTTCCTGGAAGAGATCCTCCCTCATGATCCAATTGTACACTTCCAGTGCACAAAAAGGGTAAGTGATCCACAAATTTCTAAAACGGCCATGTCCTCATTACCTCTGAGTCGTTTCACTTCCGCCAAAAACAAATCACCCCCTACATAGAACTTCTATGTCCTCATTACCTCTGAGTCGTTCTATGTACCCCCTCTTTATTGAGCCCACTCCTGCCATGTCCTCATTACCTCTCAGTGGGAAGGCTCCGTAGAAGAAACCTTCATACTTGCCATGTCCTCATTACCTCTGAATAAGTATGTCGATTCCCTTTCAACCTATTATCTGTACCCACAATCGGAGTACGACAAGGATAATAGGTCCACAAACGTCCTCTGTTGACCACAAATATCCTCCGTGAATTCACTCCTGCCATGTCCTCATTACCTCTGAGTAGGAAGATTCCACGATAAAACCCTCATACTTGCCATGTCCTCATAACCCCTGAGCAAGTATGTTGGTTTCCTTTCATCCTATTATCCGTATCCTAAACCAAGGTACGCCAAGGATAATAGGCCCACAAATACGCTCTGTTAAGTTCTTAGCACAAGCCCACCATCTCCTCATGCCCCGGGAGCCCAGCTGCTCTACGACATTCTTTTTCCTGATACCGAGAGCACCCATGACCACTTTGCCATGGCTGTTCTAGGTATCCTAACCAAACTTGTCATCCGTACCTAAAACCAAGGTATGCCATGGATGACGAGTCTACAAACAAGTCCCCCCGTGCGGGACAGACACCACCATCATATCATAGGTACAACAAGCAATACAAATGAAGGGTAGAATAGAAAGTACTCTTTATTTGAAAGAAGGAAAAAGTATTTCATCTTTTTGGGCCACGTCTCTCTCAAAAAGAAAACAGGAACAAAACAAAAGAAAGAAAAAACCAACTACATTTCGACATTACTCAATTCTAGGAGACGGCTTCTCACTGAGGTGGTCCTCCGCTCAATCTGCTGTCGAGCCTGACGCTCAGCCTCCCGGGATAACCGCTCCCTATTGTACAAATCCATGAGCGCCTGGCAGTCGTCTTCCAACTTCTTCAGGGCAGTTTCCAGGTCAGTCGAAGCTTGATTAACCCTGTCAGCCTCCCGAACAATCAGCCCCCCTATCAGTACGGGCAACCTCAAGTTCGGACTCCAAGAAAGTCAACTTTCTATGAAACACGAGAATCTGCTCCCGCATGTCAATAATCTCATGAGAGGCAGTCTCCTACCGGGCTGTGATGTCTTCATTCGCGTGACTCAATTGATCATACCGATCAGATAAATCGCTGAGGTCCTTCAGTATGGCCGACCTGGTTTTATCCCGAGCAGCTTTAGTCCTCTCTATGACGGCGATAAGGGAACCCCGCTCCTCATTTATAGCAGCAGACAGATCAGCCTGCCGCAATACCCGGAGCTCGGCCACCAGCCGATCAGTCTCTAATAATTTTGCCTCCAGAAATACGGCCATCCCTGCATCATCAGGGAGATTCCTAAGGATATCAAATTGACCCTGGGCGTATTGCCGGGCCAAGGTGAAGGAGGTCCCTCTTTCCACGGTAGCTTCTATTTCCCTCTTCAAATGACGATGAAAACTGGCAACCACGTCCTGTAACGCATCGTCCAAAACTTTCGCAGAGGATGGCGTCAGAGGAAGTGAGGACGGCAACATCGGAGGAGTGACACTGGAGCTTGCCACCAGAGGAACAGAGTCTGAGCAGAACGATGCATGAATGGCGGCCAACTCGTCTTCCGCCGCCCGGAGAGCTTGGATACTCGGTAGGGCAGAAAGGTCGATTCTCGGAGCCACCTGAGCAGAGGATGACGCAAGGACCATCGTTTTTTGCCCCGACTGCCCTGATACCTGGCCCGCTAAACTTGAGCCCCCAGAAGGCCCATCAAGACGAGTCAGACGGTGAGGGGGTACACCCCTCTCCACCAGTGCCCCTTCGGCTGGGTTTGTCTCAACAATGTCCATCCCCGGTACTGGAGAGGCAGGACCTGTATGCCCAGAATAACAATCAATCAACGTAACCCGAAGGACGTGATGATGGAGTAGATAGGCCTCCTCACAGGTTAAGATTCGGCTTATCTTACCAAGGGTCGAGCATGGAGGCTGCAGCTCATTCACAGCTGGCATAGTCTCCTCATCCGCAATCTCTAAATTAAGCTCAGCAGCGTCCTCTATCCCCGTCACCTCGAAGGGGATGCGTCTCGATCGACATCGTCTCGAGGAGATCCCGCGATCCCAGAGATAGATTCACCGAAGCCCCCGCCATCCCGGGTCACCACCTCGGCATCTTGAGACTCCTCTTCTTCTCTAGACACCTACAAACGGGGAAGAAAATGATTAAAATCAAAGCTAGAAGGAAAGAAGGAAGGAAGAATCGGGAGCGGTTTGGTTACCTCTGACACGGGATTGACCTCTTCTCCACTTTCTCTTATAGTTAGCTGGCGGTGTCTGGTTGCAACCAGCTTCCGGGAGCGAGATATACCGCCAGCAGGAGAAACTTGCCTGCTTCGCTTTGGAGCAGGACCAAGCGCAACGGGTGGCTGATCCTCCAACATCTCATCTGGCACGATTGGCGGCTGATCCACCTCTACGTCTGCCACCGGGAGGGTAGAGTCATCTCCATCATGCTCGATGCCCTCATCATCCTCAGCCACAGAATCCAAATTTGGCACTTCGGCTCTAGTCTTTCTCTTCTTGGCCCCTTGAGATCCTTCCTCCAGGCGGGTACCAACAATAAAACTGGCACCCGGGTTAAAGCCGACAGGAGGTTTGTTCGCCATGACATGGTACAAGACTGCCATGTACAAGATCTCCACAGACGCCTTAATGGCAGGGACTGAGAAAATGGTATGGGTATGAATGTGTCGTAGTATTGCCATGCCCTGATACCATCAAGAAGGCTGCCTTCAAAGCCCAGACAGGAGCTGGGATTGTCTAAACAAAGCTGGCTGTATCCAAACTGAAGGGCAAACCTGCTAGGCAGATAAGGCTCCAGAAAAACGGTATTATGGTTACGATACACCAGATGTGCGGGCGGATGTTACGCAGCCATAGGAGCATCTGGCCATCCAGAAGCTGAGGGGACGTAATACCGTCAAGATGTACAGCCTCTATGTCCCTGGCGGTAAAGCGAGGGACGGATACAAAAATATGATACTTATATGCCCTCGCCAATGCCATCCGACAAGCCCACATGGTCTCATATTCCCAAGGCTCGTCACGATAGCGGAAGATAAATACGTCATCATCAGTCACACTATCTTCAGAGCCCGGTCTCATCAAAGACGGATAATGTATCAACAGCCACCCCATCAAATAGTGATAGGATAACTCAGTTCATTCAAAATCCTTGGTCACGTCGTGAGCAATGACTTTGGATGTGAAGGTACGAAGGCCACGGTGTATGCTGCACACCATGGCCGGGAGGAAATCTAGCCTGATTTGTAAAACTAACTTCACAGCCGGAAGGATGAAGTTACGACTGATTCTCTCGATAGAACCAGCCCCTCCGGAGACTACACAGTTTCGCAGCCATACCATTAAAAATCCTGCCATGAGTGATTTTTTTGACAACTCTTGGGTGTCCTGGTAGAAATAACCGAAAGAGTCGGTTTTACTCCCAAATCTGTCATTGGTGGTGGCCACCCTCTTAGCCGACGACACCAAGTCTTTCACCGCCTCCCGGGATCGAGGGCGACGGGAAGTAATTCGTCCTGAGGCATCTGTCGGGAAGAGATAGTGCACCCAGTCCTTGGTATGGGGAGCATTCCCTTCCGAATTATTATCTTTTCTGGCCGTCTGATGACATGTGCTGTAGTGGCACAATATCTCTTGATAAAGGGGCACGAATCCTGGGTACTGTCTTTCCAAATCTTCGAACTCCTCATTCGTGGGAGTATACGCCTCAAAAGTTTCGTCCCCCCAAGGAAGCTTGGTGACCGTGTGCATTTCGTTGAGCGCAAGCCCCATTTCCCCTACGGGTGTATAGAAGGTTCCCGTACGGCAATTATACATCTCCAGCAGAGACATGAACAACTTCTTGTTTATGGGCAAGCCATGGCTGGTGCCCCGAATGGCATGGTAAAGACCAATCTTACACAAAAAAGCCTAATACTTTTACAAGATCCATGTAGACAGATTGGTCCACGAGGGAACAGGATGTGTCCAACTATGGAGCATCAACCGACCGATGGGGTAGGAGCCCTTCCGAGCAAGTTGATTTATAAAAGTGTCGACGGTAGAAAATATAAAATTGGGGCCCGGCACGTTCAGAAAAGTACCTGGGACCAATCCCGTTATAGAACAGCTGGTGTGCACCTTGCCTGCAGTCACTGACTTCATGCTGCTATTATAATGGATGTCTCCCACAAACATCCTACCTCGGGTTGGAGTTAAAGTCTCTCCCATCTTCCGGTCTAGTGGAAGCATATTGAACCAAGATAACGGAAAGTGTCACTCCATTTGGGGTATGCGGATCGCCATCCCGTTAGAGATAAAACTCCAGTTCTCCGACACCTCCAGAACATGACTGTTCTCCGCGGTCAAGGCATCTCCAAAAAAGAAAGCAGGCTTCAAATATTTTCCTTCGAATTTCCCAGAGTTCATCATAGCATTAAGGAAATGGAAAGACTGGTGCTTGATGGCATTCAGTCTAGCCAGAGGCTCATCGCTCGGAAACTGGTCCGTCATATGCTGAACAATATGGTCGTACCTATAGCTGAGAGCAGCTTGGGCGCTACCCACCAAGAGTTCTCCAGCAGCGTTAACCGGCAGATTCACTGAAGAAAAGACAGAGAAAGATAAGTTAAACGGATGGATAAAGAGAGCTGATTGGGCGCTTCCAAGCCTCATGCGGCTCAGGAAAACATCCATGCGGCTCCATGAAGCCTTATGCGGCTCCGAAGACTTATGCGGCTCCAAAAGCCTCATACGGCTCAAGCTCAGAAGAACACTTATGCGGCTCCGTGCAATAAAAGTCTATGCGGTTTAGCGTCTTTTATACGGCTTCGCCGATGAAGCACATATGCAGACATGGTGGTTTTCTTATGCGGCTCGCAGCTCAGCCGTAGGACGAACATGCGACTTGTAAAGACTCATGCATAAAGTATGCGACGTAGCCATGACAGTTAGGGTTCTTTAACTCATACATTGTCCTTACCAGTAATGGGGGGGGGGGTGAACGTCAGGATGAACATCAGGTACGACGACCGGCGGAGGAGCAGCCGCAGTTGAGGCGGAAGTGGAGGTTGCCTTCTTGCCCTTTGCTGCCACGGTCTTCTTGGGAGCCATTAGTTATCGAAGAGGAGAAGGACAATCGAGATAGGGAAGATTTAAGGAAAAAGAAAGAAAGTAAAGAAGCCCTTTCTCTCTTCAAACTCCTCCTATTTATAGGAGGACGGGAGAAGGAGGACCCGTGGGCCAATAACCGTCTCATAAAAAGCGAAACCGACTCCTCGGGTTTCGTCTCCAAGATTCACCCAGGGCGTAAAATCTGAAAGATTTAATGAGCCGACCCTTGGGATTTTCCCCTACAAAACGGTGCTGAAACGAATTTGAGGCAATTAAAGACCCGCACACGTGGCAAGAAGCTATGCGGCTGAACAGTCCCCTACGGCTGAACCACCTATGCGGCTGAACAATCTATGCGGCCAAGATATCTATGCGGTCAGGGTTTCATATGCGGCCAAAAAGAATATACAGCCATGCTTCTTATTCAAAGTATTTCAATTTTGCAAATTAAAAACTTTGAAGGGGGTCTTGTAGAAGCATGGAAAATGATCCATGCGGCTAGAAAATCTCATGCGGCTCAGAAAGCCCATGCGGCTCAGAGAGTCATGCGGCATAAGGGACTATACGGCCCAAGACATCCCATGCGGCTCAGAAGACATGTGGCGTAACAATGTTCCCCTCCGACCTATGCTGCATTAATTACTTTGACGGCTGACAACTCTGAAAAAAGTGACAGCCCTGACACAAGAGAGACAATTATGACTCTGTCATAATGACAGACCCCTAGGGAAGAGAAAGAGATCTCTGACACAATCCCCCGAGATCCATAAAAATGCCACGTGGCCTTGCCACGTGGGCGTTCGTATGCGGCTCGAGCAAAGACTTCTCATGCGGTTCAGAATGAAGCCGTCCTATGTGGCTCAGGCCGAAACAGTCTCATGCGGCTCAAACAAAGGCCTTTCCATGCGGCTCAAGCGGACCATTTCCATGCGGCTCAGGCGGATGTATCCCTATGCAGCTCGCAATGATCACCTCCATGCGGTTCAAAGGTTCGAGGGAGGGCCACTACCCAGGCAGCCCTGACACGTAGCCCAAAACCATATGCGGCCCAAATCTTATGCGTCTCAATCTTCATGCGGTTCAGATCCCCCCAGTGGTTCCTAGGACACGTGTCCTAAGCCGATCAATTTTTCAGATTTATTGCAATCAAAGATTGGGTCAAATCTCAATAATCTGGGACACGTGGCAGGAGAATAAATCAAATTTATTCGCATACATCAGAAGATCATTATGAGAAAGATTTATTCCAATCAGCATTAATTGCTGATGAGATTTGGTGTAATCTACACTCAATGGTCCAAATTCATCACAATCAAAACGAATGGCCTAGATTGACCAATCCACAGGCCGCCGCCATCCACAGGAAGCAATCATTGGCAACCCTAATGGTCACACCCCATTCCTATAAATAACAAGGTGCCATTCCTTTACAATATATACATTCCCTGGCAATATACACAACGGAGAGAGTGTGACCAGAGAGACCCCTGTTCGAGATCAGAAGACTTGGTGGAAAAAGCAGAGAGGGAGCAAAGAGAGCATTTTTTCAACGTCGAGCAAATCTTCTGGAGCCAAGGCTGCATACCGATCGTCCAAGGAGTAAGACAGGACTGCCGTCGCCTTCCCGAGCCTCTATCGTTACCCCCCAGAATCTAAAATAAATAATTGTACTTAGTCTGCTGTACCTAGGCTTTCGTCCCTAGGCTTTCTTTGTACAAACGAGTTTGTATTGTGAGTCTAAGTTCAGTACTCCCATAAAACTGTTCTGTACTTTTACAATCAATGGCAAACAGGGTTTCCAGGCGGATGAAGAAGGAAAGGGCGCACGCGGCGGCTGTGTGCGGCGGAGCGGCACGGGACTTGCCATGCTCGGGCGAAGGTGAGTTTTAGGTTTAGGGTTTAATTTGGGGGTTCTTTTGGGTTTTTGGTGGCGGCACCGGCGGCGATGGCCATGGTGGCGGGGTTGTAGGCGGAGAGATGGGTTGGTGGTGGTGAAGGTTTTGGGTGGCGACCAACTTCGCCGGGGTCGAGGCGGATCTGGCCGTGGTCGAGAAATTTGATGGTGGTGGTGGTAGGGTTCGTTTGTAGATGGGAGGGACGATGGCGGAGTGAGGGTGGTCCTGGTTTTGGTGGTGGATGCAACGGACGTGGGTGGCGGAGGTGAAGTCGGAGGTGGGGCGCTGTGATCCGGCGGAGATGCCCAGGCGTTTGGGGGTCTATGTTTGCTGGTGGCTGTGGATGTCGGGTCGGGGTGGTGATGGTCGCCGTGGGGACGTCGGACAAGCCTGGATGGCGGAGGCGGAAAGGAGTTGGGTTAGGGATTAAATTCAATTATATCGGGGGTGTATCCGACACAAGGGATACAATGTATATGTATATATAAAAAATATGGAATAAGAATTTGGAAGGACACAGACACGATGCACGTAGATTTGTGGAGAAAATTATTGTTGATGAATAATGAATTGGAGGGGTACCTGCCTATTTATAGGACGTAGGAATTTCCAATTGGATAGGATTAGAAAAAGATTAAACCCAATTTGATTTAAATCAATAATCAAATCCAAATTTTAAATTAAATATCCAATTTAAATCAAATTAAATTTCTAGTATAAAATCAACGAGATAAATCAAATTTCAAATATTTAACAATTTAAATAAATCCAAAATTTCAAATCAAGGTTTAAATCGCCATAATAATTTCAAAATATTTTTTTAAAATACTAATAATAATAATTTCGAAAATTACATTATTATTTAGAAATAACTTAAATAAATATTTATGAAATATATATGTAAGCACAAATAATGCATACTTTTCCTAGTACACAATAAAATATTATTTATGATTAATAACTCTTAAAAACAAAAAGCTTTTTATAGCAAGAATAATAATTATATGTAATATTTTGAAAGTGTATAATAAAATGAAAAATGTTTTTCTAAAATATGTACGCTCGCACATATTCGCACTAGACGAGCAAGAAAATAAAATTTCGTGCGCGACGTAAAATACGACTACGTGACGTATAATACAAAATTTTAAATCAGTACCAAATTTAAATAAAAAAATAGTAGAAATTTAGGGGTTTTACATCCTACCCAACTTAAAAAAATTTCGTCCTCGAAATTAAGAATTCGTAGGGGGTGAGAAGGCACAATGGTAGATAGAAGGGTTCGATGTTTATATGGTCGTAGTCTAGGTTGAGGATATGATTAAGAGACGATTGTAATCACTCTTAAATTCAAGTGATTAGAAAGTCAAGATTGTAGATTTAGGGTCGAGGGAAAGGTCGAGTAGTTCAAGACAAAGATATGGCAACATCGAGTGATAATGGTCATAGGTGATAGGATAGCTAGAGGAAGTTCTAGTATAACGCCTTCGTCCTTCTAAAATAGGTGAAGGTGGAAGCAATATAGAGTTCGAAGGAGGCATTATCGAATACGAATACGTGGTCCAAAGGCGACCGAATAATTCAAAAGGAGTTGCCAAGGCAGTCGTGGATGAGATTCTAAAGGCCGAGCTTAATTATGTTCCATCCACGTACAATAATAGACAAATGCGAACCAAAGTGCACTTGGTTGATCAGACCATTATGCACCGGTTCTGATTAATATTTTCCATAAATAAATTCACTTTATTTATTGTGTTTCTGGGAAAATTACAACTGTAGGAATCTAATCTAGAAGACGATTACTTTATCCCTTGGACGATGCGATGAAGAAAACTCGAACTTCGAAGAACTTGGACAGCAACTGGGAAATCTCTTTGTTCTCTCTGAATTGACTGTCGTGTCTGATGAAGATGAAGAAACTCTCTTTTATAGAGTTCTGGATAACTGTTCTGAAGCATACGCTCAGTCAGTTACTTGACGTGTGCATAACTGCAGGGACGCGTGGCAAATTCTGGTGGAGACACATTAGAGTGCGGTTGAAAGTAATGAAATATATCTAGGAGAGATTGGTGGCATGGATGCCACGTTGCATAACTTCTGAATAAGTGGGTAACTGAGTATAGGATACGTGAGAACGTGTGTTGACTGTACGTTGAAAATTATCCCAAAGGCATTTACTGTGATACGCTGCCTTTGTTGAAGAAGAGTCATACGTTAGCTTTTGAAGGCACATGTCTTGCATACGCTGACTTGGATTATATAAAGCTGATACGCTCGCTTCATTGATAAGGAGTCGTATGGAGTCCATACGCTCATTTGATTGGCAAGGAGTCGTATGGAGTCCGTACGCTCACTTGGTCGACAAGGAGTCGTATGGAGTCCATACGCTCACTTAGTCGACAAGGAGTCGTATAGAGTCCATACGCTCACTTGGTTGGACAAGGAGCCGTAGGGATTGAGGGAGTAGACACGTGGCCGTCCTCAATCTTCTCAAATATGCCATATCTTCTAATACTGAAAAATATCTCTCGAGCGTTGTGCTGCAGATATGATGGCTGACAGACTGTCAGAAATAACAGTAATGATGGCTGTGCATTTATGACGGTTGCTGAGCTGTCCTCGTAAGAGACAAAATCAATTTTGGAAAACCCATACGACGGTTAATCTGCATAGGGCAGCTATCTTTGCACGAAAGACGAAGTGTCAGATTCATCCTTCATTAAATACATGCTGTGCTGTCATCTCAAGAAATAATAAAATATTCACTGAGCGTACAGCTTTTAGATGAGCGTATGGCCTTGGCTGAGCGTATGGCCTTGAGCGTATGGTTTTGACTGAGCGTATGGCCTTGAGCGTATGACTTTGGCTGAGCGTATGGCCTTGAGCGTATGACTTTGGCTGAGTCTTATGTCAGCGTGTCATAATTTTTCACACCCTACAAGACCCCCTTCAAAGTTTTCGAACTTTATGAATTTCAAAAGTTCGAAATTACTTTGAACTTAAAGTGGAAATAAGTCTCGACACGCTGGCATGAGTTTGTTATCTTCTTCAATATCAGTGCAAATCTTTTAGGGATTCTGTTTAAAGAACGGCCGCCGTTTGAACTTCTTCTTTTCTTCTATAAATAGGTCTTTCAAAACCTAATTTATTTCTTTACTTGTGTATTCATCTTCGAGAGAGAAAAAGCCCCAAAACTCAAGCCTTCTTTTTCTTCGACTCAGTCTTTATCAATGGCGCCCAAGGTCGACGCTGCTGCGAAGGGAAAAGGGAAGGCTCATGCGGAGTCATCTCAGCCTGCCGCCGCCGCTGCTAAGAAGACTACCGATGAACGCGTTCGACGAAGTGAACGCCCATTGAAGCCCCTCTATGGTGAGGATGGTGATGATGAACAGTAACTATCCCCTATTTAGGGCTCTGGTTAGAACAAGATCATAAAACGTATCCCCTTTTTAGGGTCAAATACGTCAGAAAATACGCTTCCCTCTTTAGGGTTTAGCCGTATTCCATATTTTTCGTTTATACGAAAAATATGTTTGAAGCATATTCTGTAAGATACGCGTATTTTTGATAGAAATGTCGAAATACGCTGTCTTAAAAGAATACGCTATGTCAAGTTGTCTCACTGAGATACGCTAACTCCTGTGTTAGCGTATTTTTTGATGATCATCTTGTCAACCATACGCTAATACGCTCAAGCTGAACATAAACTGAACTTTAAAATTTATCATACACTTAGGATAGAAAAAAAATGATCTCTGAATCCATCATACGCTTTAGGATAGAGTGAGCGTATGTTAATCTTTGAGTCTGCCGTACGCTTAGGATAAACTGAGCGTATGTTGAACTATGAGTCTGCCGTACGCTTAGTATAAACTGAGCGTATGTTGAACTTTGAGTCTGCCGTACGCTTAGTATAAACTGAGCGTATGTTGAACTTTGTCATCTCTTGATGTTGAAGATTTCTAACATTTTATTCTTCTTTTGCAGTGGATATTCTGGCTCAGGAGGCAGAATTTGAAGGATGTGTAGGAAATAACTATATAAGTGACTTATCACATGTTCGTTTTCCCCAATTCGATGGACCTTCTACAAGAATAGCTCTTTTGACAAATCAGGAAAATGATACCTTGTTGAATTTGATGAGTGGACTGCCTTTACAGAGTGTGGATGGTGTTACCCACTCGAAGCCAGCATTTCTTTTTGGAGATGCTATTGACATAAACTCCCAGCCTGCTCTTGATAAAGTATCATACTCTTATTATAGGGATGGTGATGCAAATCAGCCAATGTATCTGACTGGTTTATCAAAAAGTATCAACATAGCTCGCTTATTCCACGCGAGTCACCAAAGACAAATGAAGTGGGATATTACTCCATCCCGTCAAGCAAAAGCTTGGTGGATAGGATACCGTCAAGGAAGATTCCGCAGTGGTACTGAACCACATGTCTCAGCTTTGCGAGGACTGCTGCCAGCTACCATTCCTCCCGAAGACTCGGCACTTCTGAAGCCAGTTAGAGTCCCAATTTTTGCAAACGAATTCGTTCAGCTGGAGAATGCTGTTTATCCAAAACAGTCTATGAGGCTGACTGGTCTGGTAAATCCGGAGAATACCAGATGGACTGTTCTTGTAAGATGGATTCTGAAAAACTTTGGGGAACAGTTAAAGGCAATAGGTCTATATAATGCCATCAAGTGCACCGCTTATGGTTTTAGGCCAAACCCGGATTTGTTCTTGGCATTAGTGGAGAGGTATAATTACCATACCGGTACTTTCATGACTCCAAGAGGCGAGATGGGATTCGCCCTCCATGAGATGGCATATATTTCTCAGCTGCCAATAGGAGATTTGCCATATGAGGAGTATATCCCTTTCATTGATGAAATGAATAAAATCTCCGATGCCAACCCACTGATTCTTCATGTCTTTGAAGAATTAATGTGCCATTACAGTATTTGTAAAGCTTTTTATAAAGGACAAGGTGCAGAGGAAGATTCTAACTGCTATTCCTCTAAGTGGATGGCCTATTTATTCCAAGGCCGCACTAATAAAGTTCAGAAGAAAAAGAAGACTGATCAATATGTCGGTGAATTTAAACCTCTGAGTCAAGCTGAAATTGACAAACTAATCCGGGATACCACTCATGACGACATCGTTATTGAAGAAGACGAAGGCACCTACAAAGTCGGTGATAGGTTGGAGACCTATATTAAGCAGGGTAGCCGAGAATTATCTGCTGAAGGTCATCTGGCCGGATTTATATCTCTTTGGCAGAGAAAATTTGTAGTACCTGGCACCTGTTCAGCAGACAGGATGCACAGAGGAGTTGTCTTTGCAGCAGTCCGTCTAACTTTTGGGTACAAGATGGATTTTCTGACAGCAATGACATGCCGTCTGAATGCTGGCTTAAGGGCATACACAGACAGGATGTTTGAATTGGCAAGGAAGCGGCTCACAACCTTTCCTCGGGTAGAAATACCCTTTACATATTTATTTGGGTGGCTACTTCTCCATTTTGAATCTCTCATGAATGCTGGGATGGCTAGACCAGATGACACTTTTCTGGAAAGATACAGTCAGACGCCAAAGTGGAAATATGACACTCTGACGGATTGTAGAACCATATTAAATATGGGAGAATTATGGAGTTTCACTTGTGTTCCTCCACCTGTTGGTTATAAAACCATGCCTGGGAAGATGATTGATGGCGTTGGTGCCAATGAGTTGGATGATATTCAACATGAATGGCTAAAGAGGATCAGGCCATCTTACTTAATCTGTCGTCGTGACAATATCACCTATCTGGAGCCATATCTTCCGAGTAGGTTCGCTCGGCAATTTGGCTATGATCAGTTGCACGTGGGAAATGCAACGACATATTTTGGCTATCAAGGTGGTTTAATCGACGGCGCCAGAGCTTGGATATATTACATTGCTAAAGGTACAGGGGCTACCTTTTCCATGCCAGATCCGGTTACTTATCGGAGAGGAGCTAGAATATTGGCATCTTATGCCAAATTTTATGTATCAGCTAATACCTTTGATGAAAAATTTAGCATCTTAGGTAGAAGCTTTATTCATGTTGAAAAGAAATCAACCAAATCAGCCCTGCCAAGGGATTGTCATGACCAAGAAGATCCTCTGGCTACTGATGAAGTTGATGATGAAGTTTTAGAAACTTTCTTCTCTGATGAACTTCATCAACCATTACATGTACCCATTGGGAGCGCTGAAGAGAGTGTATCTGCCGACAATACACCGAAGAGGAAGCAGGACAAAGGTGCTACTGGGCCTGCTCAAAAAAGAGTTACTCGGGCAGAGGCTCGAAATCGTGGAGGAATTACTATTCCGGGGACTTCTCCTGCTTCCAATCGAGTCAGAGATGCTGATGAAGCAGGTAGTGACTCAAAAGACGATTATCCTACTGTTTCATTCACAAAAAGAATAGGAAGGAAAGTGATAGTTTCAAAAACTAAATCCGTAATTTGTCTCGATGCAGAGAGTCCCACCAATCGTGCCGAGCGATTGGCTTTAGAAAAGCAAGCTGCCTTTGCTTTTTCTATAAAGACGAAACCTATTGAAGAAGATGTACCTGAACCTGTTGGATCATCCATGCCTTCTGATATAGAATCGATTCTGCCAACGGCTGATGATACGCAGGTAATTAGTCAACCTGCGGTAGAGGTCGAGAATCAGACTAAAACAGCTAATGACTTACTGATTTCGGGAGAATCAGTGAAGGAAGCCACTACTCTCAAGCCAATTGCTGAAATTTTGGAGAGTAATAAGAGTGACAACGAACAGGTTGACTATGAACCTTCGTCTCATTCTTTTGAAGAAGAGGACATGGAGATAGACAATGAATCGCCATCTAAGACTCCAATTGATGTACTGAAGACAATTGGTCAACATTCAGGGTTGACTCCAGAGCCGGAGAGGCATCTAGAAATAGAAGTTCCAGTTCCGAGTACTTTTGGGGCGGGCAGCAGTGAAATAAATCCCGTGTCAGAAAGCACTCTGAACAGACTACGAGCTGGGCTGAATGATCCAACGGAAACTGAATACGAACCAGCTCCAGGTAATATTTTATTCAGCAAAGTTTTGTCTTTTCCTTGCTTTATTGTCTTTTAATTTTGATCATGCTTCTTTGATTTCAACAGTTGTAGGAACTGCACCGGCAATGAGTTCGACTCAAGCCCCACTTGTCTAGACTGATATGGGTGAGGGGAGTTCACATTTGCCTAGTTCTCCGAAAGCACTTACTTCAACTCCCAGGATAGAGGCTCCTCCTGCTCCTTCCTTTACTGTTGCAGCGACTCCCGGTTTTGAAACAGGGATAGCAAAGATCATGGGGATGTATTCAGATATTATTTATTCATATCTGGATACATTCTCCAGACGGCTTATGAAGGATGAAACTATGTCTTTCTCGGATCTTCGAGCGGCGATTAATTTCCCGCTTTCAGCTTTGAGACAGGCTGGTTATGAGACCCAGTGTGTCTTCTTTGAGCATCTCCTGGATGACTTAGAAGTAACAATCCATAAGTACTGGGAGATCAAAAAGGAAGATATCAAATCTTTGACTGCAGCTGAGATTGCTCAATTAGAAAGTGAAGCTCAAGCTCAGCATATTGCTTTGAAAGAATTCCTCGCTCTGTCTTCTGAACAGTTAATGGCGAAAGATGAAGAAATAATAACTACTCGTCAGAAGATGGAGTGTCTGGAGAAGGATGAAGCATCAAAAGCCGGTGAGCTTAATAAGTTGAAAGAGGAATTAGCTCATCTTCAAGAGCGAATTGCCTCCGTGGAAAAGGAGCAATCAGAGATTACCACCGCTCGTATATCTGAAGCCGAACGCTGCCAACTTTTACAGCAAGAGCGGGAACTGATGCAGATTAATCAGATTGAAGAGACCAATCGTCGTAGTTCTATTATCGTAGATTATGATCAACGAATGGTCGGAGTTGAAGCAGCAGAGCGGATCCATAAAGCTCATGAAGAGAAGATGAATAACGTAATTGTTCGTATTCAGGAGATAATTACTCCTCCTAAATAGTTCTTTTACATTTTTCATGTGCTGAATTTTTTTTTTGAAATCCAATTGTAATCAATATTTTGACTTTGATTAAAAAAATGAATATCTTGGCTTGATTTCAATTCTGTGGATGATATTTTTGTAGAAAACATGTTCAGAGGTAAATAATACATGACATATTTCAATAGAATAGAATATACAAATAAACTTTGTAATTCTATCAGATGATATTAAACCAAAGATAATTTTAGTTTAATTAGAGAAAACAGAATTCAGATATAAAGATATCTTCGGACTCTATTTTCCATGATCTTTGAACTCCGAAATCAAAAGACTAGATATCATTTTCATAGAAAACATGATAATGAGATAGAAAATTCAGAGGTAATATGGACGTGATTTTCTATACGAGATCTTTATTAAATCCACTGAAGATCTAATAAGACAGAATATCAAATTCTCTGGGAAGATGATACGTGACAGAATATTAGTTTCTACTGGTGATAACGATATCGAGACAACTTCTGTAAGGAAGAATTAACTCTGATTTTATACTTGCTGGGGAATAATGAAAATATTATATATATTAATGAATTTTATACATAATATTTCTTTAGGAATTTGCCATTGATAGGCATCATCGTGACTTTCCCATCCATAGAGGCAAGCTGATATGCTCAATTAGAGAAGACTTTGTTTACTAAGAATGGGCCTTTCCATTTCGTGTCGAATTTGCCTTTGCTCATATATGTCATAGTCATCGGACGTCTGACAGTAAGGACCAGCTCTCCTTTCTAATATGCTCTGACTTTGACTTTTCGGTTAAAAGCTTTTGAAATTCGAGCCTAATACAGCTCGATGTTTTGTTGAGCAAACAATCGCTTTTCATCTAGGGCTTCCAGTTCTTGAAGTCGAAGACGATCATTATTTTCTATTGTAAGTTCATTGGAGATTGCGATTCTCAGAGAAGGAATTTGGATCTCGAGGGAAAGAACAGCTTCACACCCATATACCAAAGAGAAAGGCGTACATCCGGTCGCATTGCGAACTGTGGTGCGGTAGGCCCATAAACATTCACCAAGCTTCTCGCTCCAGTTGTGTTTGTTGGAAGAAACGAACTTTTTCAAGAGTTTGATAATCGTTTTATTGAAAGCTTCTGCCAATCCATTAGCTGATGGATTATATGCTGTAGAAGCTAAATTATTGATCCGATGATCGTCGCAGAATCGAGTAAATTTCTGACTGACGAACTGCGGTCCGTTATCATGAATAATACGCCGAGGAACACCAAATCGATAGATGACATGATGTTTAACGAAGTTGATGACATTAGAAGTTTTGACTTCAGATAACGGGATTGCTTCAGCCCATTTGGAAAAGTAATCGGTTATTGCTAGAATAAACCGATGTCCTTTTGATGATGGTGGGTTAATAGGACCAATGACGTCCATGCCCCAAGCCTCAAAGGGCCATGATGCCGCTGTTGGGTGTAAGAATTCTGATGGTCGATGGATAAAGTCTGCATGAATTTGACAGGCTTTACATTTCCGAGCATATTGAATGGCGTCAGCCACCATCGTGGGCCAATAATAACCCATACGTCGGATACGATCTTGAAGCTTAGGACCTGGTTGATGGGCTCCACAAACACCATCATGTGCTTCACGGACAATCTGTTGTGCCTCTTCACCAGCAATGCATCGGAGGAGAAGACCGTCATAGGCCCGACGATATAATGTCTTCGTAGTATGATTATAATAAAATCTGAGAGATCGACGCCGGATAGACGCTGCCTCGCTCGGATTATCGGGAAGTATGTCATATAATACAAAGTCTAAAAATGGACGTCTCCAATCTTCAGTTATGGCTTCTATTTTGTTAGAAAAGACATATTCTATAGTAGAATCGGAAGAAGATGAGGACACTTTGTCAAACTTTAATCCAGCATCAAGGTTGAGAGAATCTTCGTCTGGATTATAGGGAAAAGCCAAAGCCAAATTATTCTCAACGTAGAATAGTTCTCGGTTATAAACCACTATCACTTGCTGACGTCTGATTGGTATGGCTAATACAGCAGCAAGATTAGCCAAAGCATCAGCTTCTGCATTATAGGCTCGTCGAACGTGTTCAATAAAGAAACCTTCAAAGGAGGAGGCAATAGAGAGTGCTGCTCGATAATAAGGTATCAAATCCTGATGACGGACTTCATATGTTCCTCTGATCTGATTGACAATAAGCTTGGAGTCTCCATAAACTTCTAAATATTGAATATCCAGATGTTTAGTGAGTTGAAGACCGATGAGCAACGCATTGTATTCGGCTACATTATTTGAACATGATTGATCCAGAGAACAAGCCCTCTGAATAGTTAATCCTTCTGGGGATACAAGAACAATCCCAACTCCGGCGACAATATCGCCGTTAGGACCTATTCTAGATGCTCCATCAAAGAATAGACGCCATGTAGGAATTTCTTCAGAAACTAGATTTGAATCCAGAACTTCATCTGGAATCTCATCATATAATTTAGAATCTTCTGGAACTGCATGAGCTGCCAGGAAATCAGCAAGAGCCTATCCTTTAACTGACTTTTGAGGAATATAATGCATGTCGTATTAAGCTAACAAAATTCCCCAATTAGCTAGTCTGGAGTTGAGAATACCAGGTTTCTTCATCATAATTCTGATGGGATTCACTCTGAAAATGACGTGAATTGTTTGACCGATAATATAATGTCGCGTCTTCTGAACGGCAAACGTTAATGCTAGGCATTCTTTCTCGATTGGAGAATAATGCGGTTCAGCACCTGTCATTGTGCGACTGAGATAATAAATAGCCTGCTCATGGCCATCTTTATTTTTCTGGGCGAGTAATGCACCAAGAGAATGATCCATGGCTCGAACATATAAAAGGAATGGTATTCCCGAGACGGGAGGTACCAAAACCGGAGGGTTCATGAGATACTGTTTGATATCGTCAAATACTTTTTGACATTCTTCGTTCCAGACGAAAGATACACCTTTCTTCAGAAGTTTGTTGAATGGTCTGCAGCGTCCTGATAAGTTGAAAATGAATCTCCTGATATAAGCAATTCTTCCTTGAAATCCTCGTAGCTCTTTTAAGGTGCGTAGAGGACGCATCTCTTGAATGGCTTTGATCTTCTCGGGATCCACGTGTATACCTTTAGCGGTAATGACGAAGCTGAGAAATTTGCCACTAGAGACGCCCAAGAAGGACTTAGTAGGGTTCATTTTAAGTTGATGCTGACGCATTAAATCAAAGATAGTCTTCAAATCTTGGATATGATCCTCCTTTCGTCGACTTTTAACTGCAATATCATCAACATAGCATTCGACTATTTTTCGGAGATGTTCGCAGAATATAGTGCTCATTGCTCGCTGATATGTTGCTCCTGCATTTTTGAGACCAAACGGCATCACTGTATAACAATATGTACCGATCGGCGTTCTGAAGGAAGTATGTCTCTCGTCGTCTGGAAATATTTTGATTTAGTTGTATCCCGAATATCCATCCATGAATGACATTCGTTCGAAACCACATGTGTTGTCGATCATGACATCGGTAATTGGAAGAGGAAACTCGTCTTTAGGACAAGCTGCATTGAGATCGCGAAAGTCTATACAGACTCGGATCTTGCCGGTCTTTTTGAGGACAGGAACGATGTTAGCCACCCATTCAGGATGTTGTTCCTCTCGAATAAATCCGAAAGCCATAAGCTTGTTGACTTCAGCTTCAATTGCATCCATAATGTCTGGGCGAAATCGTCGCTGTTGTTGTTTGACCGGTTTAGCATTTGGCATGATATTAAGTTTGTGCGTTGCGATCTTCGGATCTAATCCTGGCATATCCTCGTAACTCCAGACAAAGACATCGATATAATCATGAATAAGCTTGATCATGTCTTGCTTATCTGTTTCTGAAAGACTTTCGCTGATGAATATTGGTTTAGGGGACCCCTCTTCACCAACATCAATTTGGATCAATTTATCTTCAGTAAGAGGTTCTCTTTGCTCGAACCTGAATTCCCATTGATTATCTAATCTCTGAGCCCATCGTTCTGATTCGGGTGATATTTCAAAATCATCCTCATCTTCATCATTTTTTTGCGGGCCATCAACAGAGACCATATTGATGGATAGAACAGAACGATGGAGATCGCCAATACTTGTGTCAGAATCCCAAGAGAGGGAATCGGAAGACTCAGATCATTCGTCTCCATCGGATTCTGAATCTTCATGAACTACGTTGATAAAGGAAGTAGGAGCAATATTACCTAAACCACATTTTGTCCTTCCGTATTTTAATGGAGGAATTTGAACAGGCATTCTTCTTCCTTTTCCATTATTGAGACTTGTTCTGAAGTCATAACCCATATTCTTGATGATATTTTTGGACTGCTGACTGTAGCGACGTAGTTGTAACCTTCCAGTATCGTCGTTTTTGTCATCTTCTTCCAAGTTAGGAGGGTTCTGGGGTCCTTTATAGAAGAATATTGGATTTTCTCCCTTCTTTCTAATGGGGTCCACGAAGTATGATTTTTGTATAGACTCTAATGACACTTCTGTGTGAAGAGTTTGAACAACTCCTATAGTTAGTGGCTTTAAGCTATCTAACAATTGTAAATAACTTTGTACATGATTACAGACATCAATATACTGCAAAGGAGATGTTTCATTAATATTAGATACTGTATTTTCAACAGAAGGCTGAGCCTTATCAGACTTAGTCAAATTAATGACAAAAGGGGGAGAAGAAGAGCGATCAGAAATTTTGTTTCGATTAAGATCGATAACAAAAGGCTCGGAAGAGGTGAGCTCCCCTGAAGAAGATCGTGGATAAGTAGTACGTCCACTGACTGGAATGACTAGAGTATTGGGTCTAGCCTGAGAAGATGGAGGGGGGTAGTGCGTCCAGTGACGGGAATTATCAATGAACTTTGTGGAGCTTGGAAAGATAATGCAGTAGTACGTCCACTGACAGGAATTATCAGTGAGTCTTCTTCATATGGTTTAAGAGACTGTGGATGAGTGATACGCCCTTTTACAGGAATAACAAAGGTGTCGACTTTTGATGTCTCATCGTCGTCATCCATAGCTTGCAAGACTTTTGAGTATTCATCTTTGTACATACGAGCGTCATTGAAGTAAGCTTCGACTCCTTTAAAGGGATAGAGATCTGCCACTTCTTTTTGAACCTCTCCATTATCATCAACATATTTGAAGCATTGATGAAGAGTCGAAGGAACAACATTATGTTCATGTAAGAATGGTCTCCCCAATAGGGCATTATATGAGCAACCATGATTGTCGATGATATAGAAGGACGGTCATGTCGATTATCCTCTAGCAGCATATCATCCTGCGTAAAGGTAATGTTTGGAATTAATTCCAATACATTATGGCAATGAGAGACAGGTTCTATTTCCAACTTCTTGAGGAGAGTTAGGCAGGTTTCTGCTTGCAGCAGTGCTTCACTCAGAGTTTTTCGAGTCTCTTTAGAGAGGCGTAAGAGCTCGAAGATTGACAATTTAGCTAGTGTATTGGCTAGTTGAGCCAATATATCAAAATTACAAGGCTTTTCAAGTCCTGTAGGAGATGACTTCTTCAATGGTTTGTCGAAGCGGACTTGTTGTTTGCCTTTGTCAGCTGCTGTTGTTTTAGAAGGAACTGTCTCAACAGGAACATTTGAAGGTTCTTCAGTAGAGACTGGTGTTGGAGCTGTAACCGGAGGGACATCAGGAGTTTCTTCAGGAATGTCAGCATAATCTTTCAGATATATTTTTCTTGACCGAGTTCCGGCAAGAACTTCGACTTCAGATTCAGGTTCAGGGTCTATCGAAACCATGTTGCAATTCTTTATCTTATTCTTGGTTCTTTTGTGCTTGATGAGAGCTTCATTCCAGAAACCAAGGCCAACACGAGATTGATTATGTCTCATAGTGATGGCTAAAGGTGCTTGGAGCCCTTTGCCTGAGTTTAAACCAGGAGCAGTGGCTAGATCATAGCCCATCTTTGCCATTAATTTACGAGATTGTGAACTATATAGATGGAATACAGGCTTGTACATATCTTCAACTTTAGGTACAGTTTTTACCTCTGTAGGGGGTGAGTTTCCTGCCAAAACAAAAGTAGGGGTTAGAGAAAGATTGGGTGTGATACTAGAAGTCACGTTGCATGACTTAGTCTTTCCAGGCTTCTTTTTAGATAAAGGAGTCTTCCGAGGAGAAGAGGAAGATGTCTCAAACTCCGTTATTAAATCCGGGTGAATCCACATGATTTCTCCCTTCTTAGTTATGACAGGAACAAGTCTTTCATTCTGTGCTGGTGGGATGTTCACAACCTTGAGAGTTGCTTTGGGGATAGGAACAATCCCACTTTCCACCATTAAAGGAGGGAAATCACCGAACTGTATTGAAATCACATTTGCTGTGACTGTCTTGTCTTTGGGTGTCAGTGTCACAGCTCCTGACTTAATCATTTCCTGGATCTTTCCTTTTAATATATAGCAAGACCGAATTGTATGACCTAGCATTCTATGATATGGACAGTATTTCGGATGATCCGTCTTATTGGCTTCATCAGATTTCTTGATTTCTGGCAATTGAATCTTGTTACCTTTGAGTAAGCATTCAAAGATACCCTGAACATCGTCATCGTCGAAAGAATACTCTTCCTTCGGTCGAGGAGGTCTCCGTTGTTGATTTGTTGGAGCTGGGGTGGTTTGAGTAGTTTTTGTCTCCTGATTATTGCTCTGGAGATTGACTTCAAGAGCCTCTTTTCCTTTACGATTGTTGGGTCTAGTACTATTGCTAGCACTCTAATTTGATTCTTTGGGAGCCATTTGTACCCCCAGGCCTTTGAAAGTCTCAGCACTGACTTCGGCAGCTTTGGCACTGACGATGAATGAAGGCCAATCTTGGAATTGAGTGGACCCTGTCCACATGCTGATGATTGGTAAGAGATTCGACTTGCAAGTATCGATAGTAACAACATCGGGAGTTCCGAGAGGCATTTTGGGGGCTTCTCTTCTGAATCTTTCAATGAAGTCCTCAGTAGTTTTATTATTTTTCTGTTTAATTCTTATGAGGGCTGACATGGTCATGTCATTGAGCCCTTCATAGAACCGTTCAAGAAACATTTGTTTGAAACCGGCAAATGAGGTAATGCACCCATCAGGGAGACTTCTATACCATTCATAAGCCGTTCCTTTGAGACATCCGACGAACACCCGAGTGAGGAGGGCATCGCTTGGTTGCAACTGATCAGTCATTACCTCAAAGTGATTAATGAACTGACTTGGGGAGGTAGTCCCATCAAAGAAAGAGATAGTCGGAGGTTTGTATTTTGGTGGATACGATACTTGCTTCCATTCTATCGGATAAGGTTGCTTGATGCCTAACCTTTGTAAACCATCCTTCTGTTTGAATGCCTCAAATTGAGTTCGGAGATTCCTTAACTCTTTAGTAACAATTCCGAAAGATTGTGGAGTTGTAATTTGTTGAGTGTAATTGGGAGGAGGGACTGCAGCATATGTACCACCCCCAGCTCCGGACTGACTTGGAGTGGGTTGTACAGGAACATTAGATTGTACCCCCGAAATAGTAGAGGGTTCCGAGTTTGGGGCAACAGGAGTATTTAATACCACTGGTGGTACTGCTTGTTGGACTTGCTGAGTTTGATGCTGAGCTTGCATAAGAGTGTGCATAGCATTCAATGTATCTGCCATAGCTCGTAACTGTTGTTCCAAGGAAGAAATCCTCTGTTCATGAGCTTCAGTGCTAGTCGAAGGTTCATGATTGCCGTCTACCATGTAAGTGGTAACCATTCGAGGAATAGACGATAAAACAGTCTATTCTGAATCATCGCTGTGAGAATCAGTATCTTTTCCGGGGCTATTTACGGGAGTCAATACTGGAAAGTTGGACTCTCCAAGGAAGTCCTCTGTGATCTCCGGATTATTACTTGGATGAGAAGAAGAAGAGACCCTCGTCAAGGCTCCGGTCTTGGATCGGGTGCCGAGGTAAACACCATCTTCAGAATTTGATATAGCATCAGACCGTATGCTACCCCCAATATTTTTGGAGGTCATGTTGATAGAAGAATAAATAGGTTCATCTTCATCCAATATTGGTTCATATTGAATCCGTTCGAAAACAGATCGTCTTTTTGGTGAACAACAACACTGAATCAGAACCCGAGGTTGAAAACTGCAACCATGCTTTTCATGGCAAATATGAGCAATGTCATAGCCAGATGGAGTGTCGATTCTCCGTTTGTTTTGCAAATGTTCCCGGAGATCTGTAGGAACAGATTGGGAAGTATTGGAAGATATAGTTTCTGTGTAGAAACTTATCTTTTATTCCTCTGTCTTCTCGGTTCTTGAGTATATAAAGACCGATTAATTTGAGCAACATAAGTTCTTGGCATATTCTGCATCAGGGTCTGTTATACTTGTTTCAGTGGAACCGAGATAATTCTGGTTAAGCTTGTTACGAAGATCCGTAGGGGATATGACTTTGGTATCAGTCTTGGATACTTGTAATTTACCTTTCTCAGATCGAGAAATTTTGAGGGAAGGAAGGTGGACATTATTCCGACTAGGAGTCGGTAATAATCCATCTTTAGAGGAAGTAGCCAAAAGGCATTTTCCTTTGTTTGATCTAGTAAGAGTACTAGTCAAATTAACTCCATAGGTAAAGACCTTAGGAGTAGAGGAGTTGACTAAAGAGTCTTTCTCCTTGGTTGGCACAAGATATGCAAGTTGTGGGGGAATCATTTGTATGTTCTGTGGAAGAGAACTCCCAGCTTGATTTTGAGAAACAATCAAAGGACTGTATCGATTGGCATACGCTGACTTTAGTTTGGAATTCTGGTCATACGCTGCCTTTTTATTAGCATACGCTGGCTTGGGCTTAGCGTACGCTGCCTGCTGTTGGCTTTTGTACGCTACCTTTGCTGTACGCTGCCCTTTGACTGCCATACGCGCAGAGTCATTAATGGCTAAAGAGCCGACTGCTGTTGTAAGAGTAGAGGGAGAAGAGACTTTGACATGTCCAGAGATAGTTTTCCTTAGACATGCTGACTTGGTTAAAGAACCCACTTTGTCAGCGTGACTAGGAGAAGCCACTGTTGCCGTGTTCAGAGAAGCCGAAGCATGCTTCGTTGAAGTTGAAGACGTGTTCTTGTCAGCGTGAGAAGTGACAGAAGCGTCTCGGGATGTCGAAGAAGACTTAGGGACATAGACAGAGCGTCCCTTCTTCTTGGCAGCAGGAAGAGCGGAGGAAGCAGTTCAGCCCTCCTTCGCCTTGAGCATTTCTTCGTAAGCAGATTGGTCGAATTGCACGACCATCGTCTTCTTCGTCGAGCCGATCGACGAAGTATCGCATTGAGTTGTTGCTATCTCATTGGAGGAGACAGCTTTCTCCAGCAGAGTCGCCAATTTGTTTTCCATAAATAAATTCACTTTATTTATTGTGTTTCTGGGAAAATTACAACTGTAGGAATCTAATCTAGAAGACGATTACTTTATCCCTTGGACGATGCGATGAAGAAAACTCGAACTTCGAAGAACTTGGACAGCAACTGGGCAATCTCTTTGTTCTCTCTGAATTGACTGTCGTGTCTGATGAAGATGAAGAAACTCTCTTTTATAGAGTTCTGGATAACTGTTCTGAAGCATACGCTCAGTCAGTTACTTGACGTGTGCATAACTGTAGGGACGCGTGGCGAATTCTGGTGGAGACACATTAGAGTGCGGTTGAAAGTAATAAAATATATCTAGGAGAGATTGGTGGCATGGATGCCACGTTGCATAACTTCTGAATAAGTGGGTAACTGAGTACAGGACACGTGAGAACGTGTGTTGACTGTACGTTGAAAATTATCCCAAAGGCATTTGCTATGATACGCTGCCTTTGTTGAAGAAGAGTCATACGCTAGCTTTTGAAGGCACATGTCTTGCATACGCTGACTTGGATTATATAAAGCTGATACGCTCACTTCATTGATAAGGAGTCGTATGGAGTCCATACGCTCATTTGATTGGCAAGGAGTCGTATGGAGTCCATACGCTCACTTGGTCGACAAGGAGTCGTATGGAGTCCATACGCTCACTTAGTCGACAAGGAGTCGTATGGAGTCCATACGCTCACTTGGTTGGACAAGGAGCCGTAGGGATTGAGGGAGTAGACACGTGGCCGTCCTCAATCTTCTCAAATAAGCCATATCTTCTAATACTGAAAAATATCTCTCGAGCGTTATGCTGCAGATATGATGGCTGACAGACTGTCAGAAATGACAGTAATGATGGCTGTACATTTATGACGGTTGCTGAGCTGTCCTCGTAAGAGACAAAATCAATTCTCGAAAACCCATACGACGGTTAATCTACATAGGGCAGCTGTCTTTGCACGAAAGACAAAGTATCAGATTCATCCTTCATTAAATACATACTGTGCTGTCATCTCAAGAAATAATAAAATATTCACTGAGCGTACAGCTTTTAGATGAGCGTATGGCCTTGGCTGAGCGTATGGCCTTGAGCGTATGGTTTTGACTGAACGTATGGCCTTGAGCGTATGACTTTGGCTGAGCGTATGGCCTTGAGCGTATGACTTTGGCTGAGTCTTATGTCAGCGTGTCATAATTTTTCACACCCTACAATTAGACAATAGGCTAGTGAGCGCTCAATAGCATATGTCATGAACAAACTCGATAAAGAATAAGCTTGCAAAAACTAGGCTACATTAGCATCATTAGTCAAAATGGTAAATACATAGACACGAGAGATTAAGATTTAAAGAAGGTAGAATGATTCTAAGTCATATAGTCGTCCTATAGTCTTCTTGTCCAAGTCCTTGGTTGGCTAGACGGGTTAGGTCCTCTAGATTCTAGGATCTAAATAAGCTTGCTAATATAGGTCACTAGGTCAAAGGGGTTGCTAGTTCATAAGGTATTCTACCCAACTTAAAGAATTAAACTAATGGTGTTTTGGGACAATTAACTAGTAGGGTCAATCTCTAGCAAGCACGAAGGAAAGATAAGAATAGGGATAGAAGGAAGCAAGCAAGATGCAATTGATGAGTCAAACGGTAGATAAATCAAGGAAAGAGGTCAAGTACGTAGATGAGATCCTAGACTTCTAATCCTATACGCAGGCTTGCTTGGCACGGTAAAGTAACCAAACAATTTATCTTGACCTGCATGGGCCACCACAAAATATGTAACGCCCCAGTCCCAAAATACGTAGGATTAGGAACGTAGACATGCCAGTTGTATACATACGAAGTACACTCCAATATATGGAAACCTCATATGAATACATAAGCTGTAAAATACAGTAAAACCATAACTAATCTCATTCACACAAAATAAATGAATAAAAGATATCATATAATGATAATGAATTGTCTTGATACAATATGTTGGGCGGAGATAAATCCACTACCAACTATGAAAAGAAATACATAACAGAAGAAAGATTTTGGCGAGCGAAACGAAGACGATCCAAATGCAATCATCCTCGAAGAAATAACGATGATCACGGCTAGAGCTAGAACACCTGCGAAAGACAATCTCACTCACCTGGAGAGATAACCAGGTCCTCAGAGGGACGTAACAAGAGACATAATATCATGCCATATAAACTAAATAAATATTGCTCAAATAAATAAGGAATGCCTACAATAGCGTACCTAACCATACTATAGTGAATATGCAATAAAGAACGAACCTTTGATGCATGGGCCGGATCAGGAATATCAGAAATCAGGACCGTATCTCCCACTGGAGATAACCGGCAATCAGGACCGTACCTCCCACTGGAGATAACCGGCAATCAGGACAGTGCATATATAACCCATACATTAAGGAGCTGTTCTTCCCATCCAATGCCTACCATGTTGTATCCACAACAGTAACCTCTATAACCGCTAAGTCAAACTAGCCTGCAATTTCTATTAGCGGTTATTCCTATCGCACGACTTATACGCACCGGTGGCCAGCCAGTCACGCATGTCCGTATTCTACATGCGATACACAACTTCATGATACAACGTGTCAAGGCCATGAATGCAACACACAAGGTGGTCCCTTAAATCTAGGTTAAATATGTAAGAAAAATAATACATAGCAGGAACTATAAATGAACAGTAAGTTCTAACAGGTTATGCCATGTATCACAGTTTATTTTGCATAAAGAAAATAATAATGAATGAAATATGAGCTAAAATAAATAGACAGCAAATGGCAAGGTGTCTTGCCTGGTAGGACGCCTGGTGTGCTGCGATAATCATAGTGGCATGAACTGCGACTTTGGTGTAAAAATTATACAAGGGGACCTCTGATGGTGGCACGGACAGTTCCATTGGGTCCAGAAGGGTCAAATTAGTTGGGGTGGACATAAGGTAGTGTCACGCCCCGCTTCCGCAGGAGCGATCGTCCTCGCTAAGGCGTGATGCCGCACGGGCCTAGGTTGCGCCCGTACAAGGCTAAGTCCAGAAACGGCCAATTTGAGCTAGGCCACAGAGTCGTACAGAGTGTCCCCATTTGCAGCGGAAAGTAAATGAACACAAAATTGAAGCGAATTCAACTCTTTATTGATATTCAAGAAGTTTACAAGCGGCGCTAGGCCGATATTACAAATCGCTCAAGCTCTCTCTCTCTGAAACATAAAAGGCGTGCCAAGTGGCTTACAACATGGAATAATTCATGGCGATGTTCCGATACATTATGTCCTGTATATGGTGCTTCAGCTCCTTGCAACGCTCCAAGGCTCCAGAGATAGCTCCGCGCCTTAGCACGTTCGATGGAAGCTCCGCACCCGCCGGCGTCTCCTACATCCTGCAAGCAGACTGTGGGGTTATTAGTACATTGTTATGCACTGGTGGGGAGGCTAGCTTGCCCACAATGCTATCATTACCAAACACGTTCCATTCACTTTTGTGCATCTCGATCATTCATTGTCTTTCTAATCTTGCCTTAGGATCAATTTCATGGCATATGTCATAACCTATCCCGTGTTGCCAAATTCAAGTGTCGCATGGAAATACATGCACGACTTACCCATACTTACCATCCGGCCTTCCCTATCCAATGTAAACCAAGTTAGTCAAATGTTCATATGAAGTAACTTAACGTAGTTCATGAAAGCCTTTAATGTCAAGTGCGTGTCCTTGCCTCGGGTTCTAGCACGTCGTAAGCACGTTTTCTAACTCGTTTGCTCAAAGTACTCTTGATCATTTTGTGTGTTATATTCAAGCCTATTCAGAAAGTGCTTTGTACAGTTAACTTAGACTACTTTGATTTCAATGCAAGGACTTGCACGTAGATTGCCACCAGCAAAGCCCACTTAAATCTATATGCACCGGTCGCTGGCATCACAAGCCATTTTGGACACATCCCACCGTGGTATTTCTCAACTAGCGTAGGGTGAGGACTGGCACACACCCTGTTAGTCTCTTGAAATACCTCTGCACTTACGTCCCCCGGGTGGCCAAGTTTGCACCCAGGCAGCCCGTAAGCCTTGATTTGATCCCGCCTAGGCCGGCCACGATCCTCCCTTTGATCATGCCACAAAATCCGTATCACCCGTGCACGGGTCCGTCCACGACCATTTCATATTTTATCGTCATAGGCTAACCCTTAGCCACAATACGTTATCGACCAGGTTGGCGTCCGTGCAGCGCGGGTAGCGAGCCCCGTTGCACGTGCCCGTCACACCTGTCGCTAACTATTCCTTTCCTTCTTATCTTTTATTCATTCCTTCTTTTCTTTCTTTCACTTGTCCATTCGTTCATTGATTCATTTTCGTATTCATCCTTTCGTTGATTCATTCATTCACTCGTTTATTCGTTCATTCTTCATTTATACATTATGCAACTTCCCGTGCGGGAGTCGCCTTGGCGACCCATCGGTCCCATAGTCTTTCAATGTTGCTAAACTCTACTCGGAACGACTATGTTGATAGTCTTCCCGTTTTATTATTGTAAACCATTCATTGTTTCATTGTTTGAACGCATAAGGGACTTGAATGTAAGCTTGTGCCTTAGCACGAGCGTGGAGCGCGGTGCGAGAGTTTCTATATTGTCGAGTTCTTTTCCATGTTCTAAACAAGCATATAAGATGAGATTATTCCCTTAGCTAGGTGCGTTGAGTCACTTAATAGCATGCGCGGGATTATCGCCTAGCGATTCTTGTGGTAGTGTCCGTATTGTTATGTGTCTAGGCTAAGCAAAGATGGGTTCATCGAGCCACCCACATTAGCGATGTTCGCGTCGGCCGAGTGATACTCCGAGCGTGCCTTTGAAAGTCTAAGTCTGGATTCATCTTCGGTGGGCCAATGTAAGCCTTGCATCGATTCTTCTTCAGGTCGATGCCAACTCTTCGGGTCGACGGCTCGTTTGAGTCGTTGCACTTGCCGTTTGAATCGGCGTTCCGCTAGGGCGGAGCGGGTTATTACAGCTTGAATTGGCGAGAGAATAGGAGTAATGGGATTTAGTTATGGGTGGAAGGATAGTTGAAGGAATTAATATATATATATATATATATATATATATTTATATATATATATATATATATATATATATATATATATATATATATATATATATATTTAGAAAAACTATTTATAATATATTCGAAAACTAGTTGGAGTCTTAAATTATTGAAAACACTTTAAGTCAACAAAAATCATTTGGCTAAAAACTCTAAGTTCGTAAAGATATGTTTTGAGGAAGAAAATTATGTTTGATTAGTAAAAATAATTATTGATAAATATTTACAAATCTGGAAAACAAGTTTAGGACTAAAACCTAACTTTGTCAAGGTAAAAATTTATGGGTAGAAACTATACTTTTAAAATACCGTAAAATAATATAGCAATTATATGTAGGACTTCTAACGAAAATTATTGTGGATGTAAAAAAATATGGAAAAGATTAAACCCAAGGGATACAATGTATATGTATATGTATATGTCGGGGGTGTATCCGACACAAGGGATACAATGTATATGTATATGTAAAAAAATATGGAATAAGAATTTGGAGGGACACAGACACGTTGCACGTAGATTTGTGGAGAAAATTATTGTGGATGAATAATGAATTGGAGGAGTACCTGCCTATTTATAGGACGTAAGAATTCCCAATTGGATAGGATTAGGAAAAGATTAAACCCAATTTGATTTAAATCAATAATCAAATCCAAATTTCAAATTAAATATCCAATTTAAATCAAATTAAATTTCTAGTATAAAATCAATGAGATAAATCAAATTTCAAATATTTAACGATTTAAATAAATCCAAAATTTCAAATCAAGGTTTAAATCGCCATAATAATTTCGAATTTTTTTTTAAATACTAATAATAATAATTTCGAAAATTACATTATTATTTAGAAATAACTTAAATAAATATTTATGAATATATATGTAAGCACAAATAATGCATACTTTTCCTAGTACACAATAAAATATTATTTATGATTAATAACTCTTAAAAACAAAAGGCTTTTTATAGCAAGAAAAATAATTATATGTAATATTTTGAAAGTGTATAATAAAATAAAAAAATGTTTTTCTAAAACATGTACGCTCGCACATATTCGCACTAGACGAGCAAGAAAATAAAATTTCGTGCGCGACGTAAAATACGACTACACGACGTACAATACAAAATTTTAAATCAGTACCAAATTTAAATAAAAAATAGTAGAAATTTAGGGGTTTTACAAGTTTAGAGTCTCTATATACTTCAAGATATTCAATATCCAATTGTTTAGCCAATTAGAGACCAATGAGCAGAGCGTTGTATTCAGCCACGTTGCTGGAACACGACTCGTCTAAAGAATAAGCTCTTTGAATAGCTAATCCTTCTGGCGATACGAGGACGATTCCAACTCCAGCGACAATGGCACCTTTTGGTCCTATTCTGGATGCGCAGTCAAAGAATAGACGTCAGGCATGAATTTCTTCTGAAATCATGTTGGATTCCAAAATTTCGTCCAGAATCTCGTCATAGAGTTTAGACGTCTCCGAAATTGGATGAGCCGCGAGGAAGTCAGCTAAGGCTTGACCTTTAACAAACTTTTGTGGGACATAAACCATATTTGTCACGACCCGCTCTCGAATAATCGGACACGAGTCGATCATGTCCAGCCTTCGTCGATAGACACGACGAAGTAAGCTGTACAATTCTAAGGAAAACTTCAAGATACAAGATATATAAAACAACACAGCTACTATACACACTCCCAGAATCACCACAATCTACAAGTTATTAATACGATATCATCCGGAGACAAATCCGATAACCATAATAAAATTATACAATCCTGAATCCTCAAAGTAATATACATGATACAACACTAAATAAACTAAAAAATGATCTAATCTAGGGCACTGCAACTCTAAGTCCATCCTGAAACACAACTCCACCATCTTCGGGCTCTGGCCCAAGGTGGTACAACATCATCAAGAAGACCTGCAACGTATCCTGTCAGAAAAAAAGTAAAGTACAACCCCGACAAGAAGCTCTAAACAATGTAAACTAAAATACATGAAAAAGAATCACAAAATGAACTATGGTACTAGACAGGGATATGAAGCTGTGGTATATGAATAATAATGAAACTTTAGTACCGGATCTAGAAACAATAAACTATACTATCAGTGCAACATGTATTTGAAATAACTATCAGAGTATGTGACCGGCTGGGTAAGCAATGAATAATGAGCACATGAATAATGGTACGGCTTAGAGTTCCACGTGCACGATGTAAGACCTAAGCTATTAGTCAATGCCTAGCTAAAATAGGATTGGTCACATATCTGTAGTATTTCCCCACCCCAATGTACAAGTAAAGAACAATGAACTATGAACAATGAACGGTGAACAATGAACAATGAACAATCGTGTGTACAACGTGTCAATATGAGAACATGAAGCAAGACAGAAATACAGAGTAAAGGGTTTGAGTCGGTGTACTTGCCTTGCTCTTCAAACCAATGAATCTCAATTGTCCACCTAGAATTTTGGTACAAGTTGGTTAGAGTTTTAAACAATGACATTTAGCTGAAAACTAGTTAATATGTTTACTAGCTAACTTACCTTCAAAAATATATATATATATATAGTTTCTTAACAAAATAATTACTGACCAAAATACTTTGATTATGAATTAGCAAAAATCCTTTATCCAAATAATAGCTAGTTAAAAATCAACCTTTATAAGATGTTTAAAATATTTAAGAAATGTCCTAGAAATCTATATATATCTTCAAGTTTATTGGCAAAACATGGTTTAAGGTAATTTGTATTTTAATATCTAAAATATAGACTATAGTAACATGCTGGCACTAGCAAAGTTTTTAAAGAAAAAGAAACATTTTAAATATTAAATATATAAACATTAAAATATGACTAACAAGTCTATTTATATTAAACAAATTAGTACTACTAAATACTACAAGGTCTATTTACAACTAAGTTACAAATTATATATATTAATAGATAAGCCCATAAATTATTACACTCCTGCGTTCAAACAAAACCGTACAACCCAGTTCTAGTCCGAAACATCTCCACCAGAAGAAGGACAATAACATATAAATCAAACTTTAGGAAAATTATAGACAAGCAACATTCAATGAATTACAGATGACCCCATGCTAAAATGTTTCAGTATCACTCGCATCTGACTGTCCACGACTCTCAAATTAACTGCAGCTAAAAAATATAGCCATTGAATTCAACACCAACCCAACTAGACTTCCAATACTCCCATAATAATAATCAAGGAAAATTTGGCTTCAAAGGTTCGTCCAAGAAGCCAAGTCCACAAACTGGTATTAGTGCAACACCACATCTGCTAATTACCCATTCTAAACACACTGCAACCAGGTTCAACATCCTTATAGCCCGGCTTACTAGCCCACCTCAATCTAGTCCAAACATATTTCACTCACTTCACCAAAAATATATAGATCGAGTTTATAAGGATTCAATCTACTGATAATTCAAAGTGAATGGTTTAGTAACATTCAAATCCAAACGGTCCGATCATAGATTCAAATAAGGTTTAAGAAGACAAAATTCGAAAATGTTCAAATAAATTCCAACTGAGGTAGAATCCAAGATATCGAAGGTTTAAATAACCAATTAAATCCATATTTGAATCCAAAATCCAAATCATAACAATTAAACCAATATTTTAGAAAACAGTTTAAAGCAAAAGTTTAAACGAGCCCACAGGTCCCAAGTCTTGAGCACGGACTTCTCCAGTCTACGTCTACTCTATCATGCACGGTACGCACACGACACCATCGCCAAGCGCGACCGCTGAACACCTCCATAACCAGACACATACTCACGACACCCCCCTACAGAACTCGATTCTGCCTAGGAACAATTTCCTCCATTAATCTTGGCAATAAAACTCTACCACATCAAAGAAGAGGAAAGAAGGAATATTACCTGAGAAGTGATCTGATTTGGAATGTAGACACAGTCGAGTGACTGGACACAATCCACCGGATCGGACACAATCCCTCTGTGTCCAGATGCAAATCGATTTCTGTTTGGAATATTCAACCGAACAGATTCAATACATGAGAAATGAATGAGTTCTTAAAAGAATTAGCATGTTTCCCTAAGATAATTCCCAAGGAGTTCACCAAGAGAGATCGAGGAATTTGTAAAGCCTCAACTCCTCTTGCTTACAGAATGAATCGATCAAATCGAAAATAGAGGTAAGGGAAAAATCAGTGAGAACTTACATAAACCAGCCGTCGGAGAAGCACTCGACAAGGCTTCGATCTAGATCAATCTAGCTTCAAGAATTCTTATTCGTGTCGCTCGTCCACGCGCATGGACACGCCGAAAAAGATGAGAAGGTGAGCAATACAGACCGATCTGCTACTTCCTGCCAAATCAAACAGGTCCAAAAGAAAATCGGATACGTCAACTCGTATCAAATCCGAAACTCGAATTAAGAGCAAAAGATGAACAGATCTTGAAAGAAATTACGCAAGAAATTTGATCCAGATTTTTAAGGACTTGAACTTGAACTGCCAAGAGAGATTAATTGACTTACCAAGAGATCGGACAGGAACCGACGGTCGAGAAAGATGATCACGGTCGAGAGCCGCTAGAAGTGAAAAGTATTGACGTTATCACTGTCAGGATCTGGCCGTCCGTCGCCGCCGGAGAAATCGACATGATCGGCGCCACGAGAACCCTCCGAAAAAGAAGAGAAAGAAGCCTCAGAGCTGAACCTCGCCAGAGCTCGCCGTGCGCCGTGGAGAAGCGCTGCACCACCGTCGTCGAGGAAGGCGAAGAACCGCCGCCGCTCGGGATGAAGAAGATCAGCCGCCGCTCGGGATGAAGAAGATCGGCCACCGTCGCCGCTCGGGATCCGCCGGCGGTAGAACTAGGGTTAGGGCTAGGTTAGGCAGATTTGGGGAAATGAGAGAAAGAGTAAGAAAAACTCAATCGAGCTCTGTTCCTCAGAGTTTTAGAAGAAATGGAAACATGAAGTGAGAGAATGAGACTTTGGTTTATATAAAAAAATTTGGAAATTTACAAGAAACCACAAATAATTTATTTTATTGCAACTAATAACATTAGTTGGTTAGAAAGTTTGTTATAGGTTGTTAGAAAACTTGGGCAATGGATTGCTACAAATGGGTGAAAAACCTATTTGAAATAATTTTTTTTGAATTGCACTCTATTTAATAATCAACAAATTATCAAACCATCAATAATTAAGAACCCTAGATAAAATATGTATAAAATTCTAAATTACTAAATTTAATAATTCGGGAAAGTGGGGTTACGATATCATATTGTGCTAACAATATGGCCCATGTAGCAAGTCTGGAATTGAGTGTACTGCGCTTCTTCATTAAAACCCGTAAAGGGTTACTCTGGAGATAACATAAATAGTCTGGCATGTGATATAATGTCTGGTTTTCTGAACAGTGAACGTCAAAGCTAGACATCCTTTTTCCACCGGGCTATATCGATGTTCAGCCCCGATCATTGTGTGGCTGAGATAATAGATAACTTGCTCATGACCTTATTTATTCTTCTGAGCTAGTAAGGCACCCAATGAATGATCCATTGCTCGAAGATACATCAGGAAGGATATTCCTGAGACTGGAGGCACTAGAACTGGAGGGTTCATCAAGTATCGCTTTATATCTTCAAATGCTTGCGGGCATTCTTCAGTCCAAATAAAAGACACACCTTTCTTCATGAGTTGAGTCAATGGTCTACAATGTCCAGAAAAATTTGAGATGAATATCTTGATGTACGTAAGCCGTCCCTGAAATTCTTATTGATCTTTTAGGTTGCGTAGAGGACGCATCTCTTAAATAGCTTTAATTTTCTCAGGGTCAACATGTATACCTTTAGAGGTAATAACGAATCCGAGAAATTTGCTACTAGAGACTCCCAGGAATGACTTGGTGGGATTCATCTTGAGTTGATGTTGGCACATTGGATCAAAAATAGTTCTCAAGTCTTGGATGTGGTCTTCCTTTAGATGACTTTTGACAGTAATATCGTCGACATAACATTCAACAGTCTTCCACAAATGATCACGAAAGATGGTACTCATAGCCTACTGATAGGTGGCTCCGACGTTCTTAAGATCGAACGGCTTGACAGTATAATAGTAGACTCCGAGAGGAGTGCGAAAGGATATATGTTTCTCATCTTCTGGATGCATCTTGATTTGATTGTACCTTGAGAATCCATCCATAAAAGACATTCGTTCGAATCCGCAAGTATTGTCGATCATGACATCAGTGATCGAAAGAGAAAACTCGTTCTTGGGACAAGCATCGTTGAGATATCTAAAGTCAATACAGACTCTGACCTTCCCTGTTTTCTTTATAACTGGGACAACATTGGCCACCCAGTTAGGATGTTGTTCTTCTCTGACAAAACCACAAGAGGCAAGCTTCTTGACTTCAGTTTTTATGGCATCCATCATATCAGGTCGGAATCGACGATGTTATTGTTTAACTGGCCTTGTATTGGGCAAGATGTTGAGCCTGTGGATAGCAATATGAGGATCCAGTCCCGACATATCCTCATAACTCCAGGCGAAGACTTCAATTTATTTTCGAATAAGCTGAATGAATTCTTGTTTATCCGCTTCTGGGAGACTCTTGCTGATAAAAATAGGTCTTATCGAGCCTTCTTCTCCAACATCAATCTGAATTAATTGATGTTCAGTAGGGGTTCTCGTTGCTCAAAGCAAAGTTTCCATTGAGTGTTCATCCTTTATGCCCACGAATCTGCTTCAGGCGCTTCAATAAAGTCATCATCGTCTTCTGAGAATTCAGTAGACACCATATTGAAAGATAGTGTCACCCGATGGACGTGACCTACACTGGTATCTGAATCCCATGAAACGGAATATAAGAGTTAGATCGCTCCTCCTTATCAGATTCAGAGGCTTCTGGGGTCGGAATCGGCGAGGTATAACCCAATCCACGCTTTATTTTGCCGTAATATTGCTGTTACTTTCCTTTTGGAGCAGGGATACGAATAGGAGTTCGCCTTCTCCTACCGCCATTGAGATCGGATTTAAAATTGTAGCCCATCTTTTGAATGATATCTTTTGATTGTTGACTATAATGACGTAGTTGAAGTCTTCCGTTATCGTCATTTTCTTCCTCGCTACCGGGTGTGGTCTTCTGCTCTGTTTCATTACTAAAAAGTGTAAGAAATTTATTTTTCTTCCTGGAAGAAACTAAGAAGAAGGAGTCTTGCACTGGTTCAAGCAATACTTCATCTTGGAGAGGTTGAACTGCTCCTATTGTAAGTGGTTTGAAGTTATCTAGTATTTCTAAGTAACATCGAGTATAATAAAAGACATCAGTATACTGTAAAGGAGATACTACTTTATTGATTTGTACATCATCATTTACAACAGGGTTCTCGGCCTTAGCAGGAGGCTTAGTAAGGTTGATAACCAGAGGAGAAGAAGGAGAAGGAGGAGGCTTGTTACAATGAAGGTCGATAACAAGAAGCTCAGAAGAGGTGAGCTCCTTCTGTCCCATCTTTCCAGCAGGAGGCTATTTGTTATGAGAGAAAAGATGGATAGTCAATGTCTGAGAAGAAGATGGACGAGTAGTATATCCTTTGACTGGGATTATAAGAATATCATCTGAGGTGTCTCTTTGATTTTTCTTACTATGCATCGCTAGTACAACCTTCATGAACTTTTCCTTGTATATCCCAGAATTAGTACAATATGCTTCGATGCCCCTGAAAGGATTTAGATCAGCTACTTGCTTCTGGACTTCTCCATTAACGTCCACATATTTGAAGCATTGGTAGAGAGTGGATTGTACAATGTTATGCTCATGCAGAAATAGTCTTCCTAGCAAAGCATTATAGGATCCATGATTATCGATCATGTAGAAGGCAACCTTTATACGAAGATTGCTGATTTAAACTTTCAGGCGAATCTTCCCCAAGGGTTCACTTCTTCCAGAATTAAATCCCAAAATTATTGTGATTGTTGTGGAAAGATTATGTACAGGAATCTTTAATGCATCCAATAGAGTCTTCAGCATTATGCTGAGTACAGACCCAAGGTCAATCAAGATGCGATCAACTTTCATAGTATCGACGTATTCCGTGAAGTAGAGGGGTCGGTCATGACGATTATCTTCCAGCAATATATCATCTTGTGTAAAGGTGATATTGGGTATCAGCTCCATCACAATATAACAATGAAAGCAGGTCACAGGCTCCTCATCTGGCTTCTTGAGGAGTGTTAGACAAGTATCAGATTGCATCAAATCTTCACTCAATATTTTTTAAGTTTTCTTCGAGAGACGCAGTAGCTTAAAGATTGATAACATTGTCGGGGTATTAGCCAGCTGAGCCAGTATATCAAAGTTATACGGCTTCTCGAGTCCCAGAGTTAGAGTCTTCTTTAATACTTTATCGAAGCAGACATGCTGTTTTCCTTTGCCGGCCGCCGTCGGTTTGGGAGGAGTTGGTTCCACTGGAGGCAATGAAATCGATGGAACATTAACAGCAGGTGAAGATGATGCTGGCGGAGCCTCCGAAGCTGGAGCAGGGCTCTCTTGACCTTCTGATTAGTCTCTCAGGTAAAGTCTCCCAGACATGGTACTAGTTAAGACTTCTTCTTCGGATACAGGTTCGAAAGACACCATATTGTAACTCTTTGTCCGGATCTTGCTTTTGGAAGACTTTATTTGGCAAGATGAAGAGTCTGTCCAGAAACCCAAACCAACACGAGATTGGTTGTGTAAAAGGCATAGAAAAAGAGGTACAGGAGATCATTTTCCATAATTTAGGCAGGGAGCCTTTTGTTGATCATATCCTATCTTCTTCACGAGTTTGCGAGATTGTTGACTATATATGAAAGGCTGGTTGGTAATTGGCCTCTAGTTTTGGCAGCGTTGTCTCAGAAGAAGAAGAAGAAGAATCTTCTACCGAGGTGAAGGTAGCAGTTAAAAGTGGAGGACAGTGTTCACCCAATGAAGTCATGTGACATGACTTGTATTTGACTGCTTTCTTGGACTTTATGGATGAAGAAGGTGCTTCAAAGTCAGACACCAAATCAGGATAGATCCACATAATCTCCACTTTATCAGTAGACAGAGGAACAAGACCATCAGTTCATACAGGTGGAAGATTAACAATCTCTAAGGTGGTTCTTAGGATGAGAACGATGTCGTCCTGCACAAGTTGAGCAGAAAAGTTGCCAAACTGTAGAGAGACGACGTTAGCCGTTATAGTCTTTTCGTCTTATTGGAGAGTGATTGCTCCAGAATTGACTATATCCAGGATCGTGCCTTTAAGCACGTAGCATGCTCGAGTCGGATGTCCGATAAATCGATAGTAAACACAATATTTAGGGTGGTCAGTTTTACCTACTTCCTCTGGCCATTTTGCATCTGGTAGCTAAAGTTTATTGCTCCTGATCAGGCAATCAAAGATTCTCATGACATCATCTTCATCAAAAGAGTATTCTTCTTTCGGACGTGGTGCTCTCTGTGGTGGTGCCGTTGGAGTAGGTGTTGATTGACCTATATTGACGGCTAGAGTTTCTTTGCCTTTGGTATTGATAGCCAAAGTCTCTTTACCCTTGCGGTTGTTCTAACGGCCACCGTAATTTGATGTATCATGTTCATCTCTGTCAAGATTAGGCATCTGAATACCTAATTATTTAAACTTATCAGCACTTTCTTCTGCTGCTTTAGCATTAACTATGAATGAAGGCCAATCTTAGAACTGCGTCGATTCTGTCCACATGCTGATTATAGGTAACAGGTTTGATTTGCAAGTGTCTATGCTCAAAGCATCTGAAGTTTCGAGAGACATTTTGAGTGCCTCACGGCGGAATCGTTCAATGAACCGTTCGGTTGTTTCATTATGTCGTTGTTTAATTTTGATGAGAGCAGACATAGTCATGTCGTTGTTTAATTTTGATGAGAGCAGACATAGTCATGTCGTTTGTTCCCTTATAAAATTGTTCCAGGAACATTTGTTTGAATCTAGAGAAAGAGGTTATACAACCATCTGGCAAACTGCAGTACGTAAGCGGCACCTGCTAAACATTCGACGAATACCCTAGTGAGTAGAGCATCGTTTGGCTGTAGTTAATCAGTCACTACCTTAAAGTGATTGAGGTACTGACTTGGAGATATGCTGCCATCAAACAACATAATAGTAGGGGATTTGTATTTGGAAGAAAATTGAACTTCCTTCCACTCTATAGGATAGGCTGCTTGATCCCAAGCTTCTATAAACCATCTTTCTGCTTGAAGGCTTCAAATTGAGTACGTAAAAGTTTTACGGCCTTATTAGTATCTCCTGATGATTATGGAGCAGTGGACAGATTTGATATATTGGGAGGAGGTACTACATGATAAGTACCACCCCAAGCACCAGATTGACTTGGAATAGCCTACACTGGTATGGAAGCGGTGTGAGAAGACTGTACCGCCAGACCAATGTTGACGGGAGCTAATGTCATTACAGGTTCTTGGGTCGAAATCAGATTCACAACCGATGGAGCCGTATGTTGTGTCATAATCACAGCATGCATGCCTGTCATCATCCCAACCATGATCTTCAAACTGGCCTCCAAAGCAGCAATTCTCTGCTCTTGAATGTTAGAACTGGAAACATCTTGATCTTCTATGACGACATTGTTGGCCCATTGGTCATATGGTCAACCTGATTTTAATAATTGATCAAACTCTGTCTGGATATACGAAGCTAGTCTGGACATCTCAGATTCTTGGACATGATCAAGATTGGCTATCCACTCCATTCAAGACCGAAGATCTGTTTGCCTACTCGAGTCTATAATTTCTTATGCAATATATTTTTTATTTTATTTGAGTCTAGGAATATGTTGTACACCGAGTCGTACTGGCAAATAGGCTATCCCTAAATACGTTCAAAATATTTTTAAAATGACCTCTCAAAAAGGTTTACAAAAAGGTTTTCAAAAAGGTTTTCAAAAATCACCAAAAGCTTTTTCAAAAAAACCCTAACTAAACCCTGACTTAACCCTGAAAGAACTCGGACCGAGTTCGGCCAGAGTTCGGCCAGAGTTCGGTTGGTGGCCGTTGTGATTTTGAATCTTTGGAACTTGGTCCTCCTGCAGTTGCGGATTTGACCGAGATTTGCTCAAAGAGTTCTGCCCGAATTTTGCCCGAATTCTGACAGAAGTCTGCCTTTGGAACTCCTATAAATAGAGAAGGATTTCGATCATTTCAATTCACTCATTCACTTTCAATCTTCTCTCTATCTAAAGCTTTCAGTCTTCCAAAGAGTTTTTCTAGAGCTTTCAATTTCAGATCCCAAGCCAGTTACAATCCTCTAGTCAATTTGCCAGTACGGTACGGTCTAGAAGTTTCTGAGAGATTGTAATCAGAAGGCTTAATTGAAGAATACCTCTTCACTTTTGAAGTTGGACGAGTTCTTCGTATCAAAGCTCGCGTTGTAGAAGTTGCAAGGACTTTGTAAGAAAACTTGCGGTTTTTCCAATAGTGGATTCAACTGGTAGCAAGAGTTCTACCGACTGGATTAGTCCTCAACAGAGGGATACCAGTATACATCGCTGTCTTTGCGTTTGCTCTCTTAACTCTGTCTTTACTTTATTTCAGTTGTGAATAATATTCTGTGATTGTGCTGCTAACATTTTTAATTAGCATTATTCTGCTGCCAACTCTATTCACCCCCCCTCTGGAGTATTACGCTTTACTATTTCGTTCCTACAATTGGTATCAGAGCGGGTGTTACAGGTAAAGCAAAGGTAACAGTGCAATTATGTATTCATTTTAATTAACTGTTATATAGATCACAGCACAACACATGGCAACTGTGAAATTCACAAGTGAAGGCCAGGCCACAAACAGACCTCCACTGTTTGATGGTACGAATTATACATATTGGAAAACACGGATGAGTTTTTTCTTGAAATCTCTTGACTTTGATTTATGGTCCATTGTTCTTGATGGCTATCAGAAGCCACCTCGTATAAATGTTGATGGAGTTTTAGTTAAAAAACCCCATAGCAGATATACAGAGGAAGAAAAGAAAAGGGCCAGTCTTGACGCACGTGCCATTAATGCTCTTTTTTGTGCTTTAGACAGAACTGAATTTAACAGGGTGTCTATCTGCACAACGACTAATGAAGTATGGAAGCTACTTGAAGTCACACATGAAGGCACGACTCAAGTCAAAGAATCTAAAGTCAGCAGACTGACTCAAGAGTACGAGGCGTTCAAAATGAAGCCCAACGAAATAGTTACACAAATGTTTGAGAGGTTCTTGGATATTGTAAATCCTTTGTCTTTCCTAGGCAAAGATTACAGTAACCATGAAAAGATTCGCAAACTCTTGCGAGCTCTCACCAAGAACTGGATTCCAAAGGCTACTGCAATCATTGAAGGAAACGACCTCACAACGATGTCCCTAGAGGTACTCATGGGTAAGCTACTCACTCATGAACTGGAGCTACAAGATTTTGAAGAGCCTGCACCAAAGGAGAAGACTATCGCCCTCAAGGCTCAGCACAGAAAAGCTGCTAAAGATGACTCAGACAACAGTAGATCTGACGCTGAAGATCAAGCACTCATAGCAAGGAAGTTCAAAAGATTCATGAGACATGAGAAGAGAGTCAAAGAAAACAACAGCAATAACTGGTACCAAGAAGATGCTGTCTGCTATGGTTGCAAGAAGAAGGGACACATGAAGAAGGATTGTCCCACAAACTCATCATCAAGCAAGAAGAGCAACAGGTATGAAAAAGAGAACCTGAAGAGATCAACATCATGAAAATATGCCAACACCAGCATATGGCATGAAAGTGAAGCCAGCGACTCAGAAGACGAACAATTAGAAGACGCTGCAAACGTATGCTTTATGGCATCCGATCAGGTACCTACTGAACCTGTAGTTGATACTTATGATGACTTCACATTTGAGCAATTAGGAGATGCCTTCAGTGACCTGATGACTGATTACAGAAAACTGCGTAGTAAGTATCAGACCTCTAAGAAGGTACTCAAAGAGTACAAAGGTGAAATAGGTAGACTTACCGACCTACTAGCTGAGGTTAGAAATAATGTTAGTGAGTCTGGTAAGCTTTCTTCAATAAAACTCTTATTACACGAGACTACCAAGTCATCTGAAGAGAAAGACAAAATTATTGACCAACTCAAGGAAGAACTTTCTATAGAGAAGAAAAGTCTTCAATGTGCACAAATCAGAATGGAATCACTTACTTCTGATTATACTAAGTTGTATGACACTTCCAAAAGATTGGAAATTAGGTTAGAAAAACAGCCTGAGCCTGCTGCTTCCTTCCCTAACACGTGTCACTTACCAAAAAATCGGAACATTCTCAAGCCAAATACTGTCAGACCTAACCCTATAAAACCTTTACCCCAAAAGGTTAAGCCCAAACAAGATTATAGATATGCTTTCTTCTATACTAGAAAACCCAAACCTACCAACCATGCACACCACTTAGCTTTCAACACTCGACATGCACAATGTCATTATTGTGGCCTCATTGGTCATATATCATCTGCATGTAGAATGAGAAAGCTTATTGATTTAAATGTTTATGCTTGGATACCTAAAGCTAACAATTCAGGACCCTACAAGAAATGGGTACCAAAGGTTTCATCTGCAAACTGTTTTGTAGGTGGAACACCCTTCACATGCTAGAAGCAAATGGATCCTCGACAGCAGTTGCTCATGACATATGACCGGTGACGCTACCCTATTTGCAACACTGTCGAAGAAGAAGAAGGAAGGCTATGTCTCCTTCGGTAATAACTTGAAAGGGTATATTATTGGTATCGGTAATGTTGGTAAGTCTCCCTATCCTGTGATTAAGGATGTCTGTCTGGTTACCGAGTTGAAACATAACCTACTCAGCATAAGTCATCTAGCTGATCATGGTTATGGAATCAACTTTGGCAAAGACAAATGTACTATAGTTGATAGCTCAACTGGTAGTACTATCTTTGAAGGTATCAGGGAAGACAATATATATGTTTTCTATTTGTTAGAAGAAACTAACATTTCAGGTAGATGTTTAATGGCCAAAAATGATGAGAGTCATCTGTGGCATATGAGACTCGGTCACGCTAATATGGATACAATATCAAGATTATCCACAAAGAAGCTAGTACGCGGTTTACCGGATATTACATTCAATAAGGATTCGGTATGCAGTCAATGTGAAAGGAACAAAGCTACCAGATCTACATTCAAGTCAGTAAACGCAGTATATACTACTAGACCTCTACAATTGCTTCATATGGACTTATTTGGTCCTAGCAGAGTTGCTAGCCTCGGAGGTAAACTTTATGCTTTTGTAATTGTAGATGATTTCTCTAGATACACGTGGGTATATTTCTTGATACACAAGAATGATGCATTATCCGAATTTGTCGCCTTTTACAAGAAAGTTCAGAATGAAAAAGGTTACATGATCACTCGCATTAGAAGCGATCATGGTGGCGAATTCGAGAATGCTGATTTTGAGCAATTTTGTGACACACACGATTTTATACACGAGTTCTCCTGCCCTAGGACTCCACAACAAAATAGAGTTGTGGAACGTAAGAACAGAACTCTAACCGAAATGGCCAGAGTGATGTTAAACCAGTTTAGTCTACCCAAATATTTCTGGGCTGAAGCTGTCAACACAGCTTGCTTTGTTCTCAATAGAGTTCTAATTCGACGCAAATTGAAGAAGACTCCATTTGAGTTATGGTTTGATAGAATTCCTTCAGTTTCATACTTTAGAATTTTTGGTTGTAAATGTTTTATTCTTAATACGAAAGACAATTTGGGAAAATTTGATGAAAAGGCCGATGAAGGTATATTTTTAGGTTATGCGGCCAAGAGCAAAGGATACAGAGTCTTCAACAAACGTACCATGATCATCGAAGAGTCAATCAATGTCACTTTTGATGAATTGAATCAAATGACAATTGATGACAATGACGAAGATATATCTGTACCAAGCTCAACTCCAGCTGATTCTCAACCAAGCTCTACACTAGCTGAACCTCCTAGAGAAGATCCAAGAACCAGCTACCTTCAGAATCAAGCGAAAAGGTTGAAATTTACAGCTAATCATCCAAAAGATTTGGTAATTGGTGATATTACCAAGGGAGTAAGTACTCGTACATCCTGTAGAGATATTGTTTCTAGTGTTGCATTTATTTCAGAGCTAGAACCCAAAACTATTGATGAAGCATGTAGTGATAGTTTCTGGATAGATGCTATACAAGAGAAATTAAACCAATTTGAACGGAATCAAGTTTGGGAACTTGTTCCCAGGCCTGTTGATCATCCGGTCATTGGCACCCGTTGGGTATTCCGAAACAAACTGAATGAGAATAGTTTAGTGACTCGTAATAAGGCTCGACTCGTAGCTCAAGGATACAATCAAGAAGAAGGTATCGACTACGATGAGACTTATGCCCCAGTTGCGAGATTAGAATCCATTCGCATGTTATGTGCTTTTGCATATTTTCATGATTTCAAATTTTTTCAAATAGATGTGAAGAGTGCTTTTTTAAATAGCTTTATAAAAGAAGAAGTTTTTGTAGCACAACCTCCAGGTTTCACGGATTTTAAAAACCCAGATCATGTTTTCAAGTTGAAAAAAGCTCTATACGGTTTAAAATAAGCCCCTCGTGCTTGGTATGATCGTCTACGCTCTTTTCTACTTGACAACGGTTTTTCAAAAGGCAATGTTGACACTACACTGTTTATTAAGTCTTTTAATGGCAAACTTCTTTTAATTCAAATCTATATTGATGATATTATATTTGGATCTACTGATGAATCTCTGTGTCAAGAATTTTCTAAGTGTATGCAGAATGAGTTTGAGATGAGCATGATGGGAGAGCTGAAATTCTTTCTCGGATTGCAAATCAAACAAACTGATAATGGAACATTCATAAATCAAGCCAAGTACACAAAAGACTTGCTAAAGAAGTTCGATCTGGACAATGTCAAACCTATTGGCACTCCAATGGCAACTTCAACAAAGCTTGATTCAGATGAACAAGGCAAGCTAGTCGACACACATAAGTATCGAGGTATGATTGGTAGTTTACTTTATTTAACTGCTAGTCGTCCAGATATAATGTTTAGTGTTTGCCTGTGTGCACCTTTTCAAGCTAACCCAAAGGAATCACATCTGTCTGCAGTTAAGCGTATCTTTCGATACCTTAAAGGCACTTCTTCTGTTGGCTTGTGGTATTCCAAAACTAAGTCCTTTGACCTTATTGGTTATTCGGATGTAGATTTTGCTGGATGCAAAGTTGATAGAAAAAGTACAAGTGGCACATGTCATTTCTTAGGCAAAGCTTTAGTCTCTTGGTTTAGTAAAAAGCAAAATTCTGTAGCCCTATCAACAACAGAGGCTGAGTACATCGCCGCAGGACGTTGTTGTGCTCAGATTTTGTGGATAAAACAAACCCTAGAAGACTATGATTTATTTTACACACATATTCCCATTTTCTGTGATAACACAAGCACTAATTAATTTGACTAAGAATCCAGTATGTCACTCTCGTACTAAACATATCGTGATTAGACATCATTTTCTTAGAGATCATCATCAAAATGGAGATATAAACCTTGTGTACATAGATAATGAAAATCAACTAGCTGATATCTTCACTAAACCTCTAGCGGAAGATCGTTTCAATTATTTACATCGAGAATTAGGAATTTTGGACGTCAATAATATTAATTGATTTTGTTTTATGATTATATATCATTATGAAAAAAACTGTGTTAGAGACAAGCCAATAAAGAGTCTGTCTGTCACCACAACTACGGTTGAAGCGAAGCGGTACTTAAGAGTTCTCCGGTGAACCTCTGCCAGCTGGGACAGTACTCCTACAGCTAATCTGAGACAGTCGCTGTGTAACGACATTTAATTCATAAAATAATATTAATTATGTTAATTGAAGGCTAAAATAACTAATCTTTGAATTAAATATTTGAAATGAGACAATGAAAAAGAATGGCAAAAATCAACTTTGAAGAACCCTAGGCGAATTCGGCCAGAGCTCTGACCGAATTCGGCCCGAGTTCGGTTGAGGGTGTCTGGTTATATATACAGAACTCGAGCAGCCCCTCTTCTTCATTGCTTCCAAACCATTTCAAACAGCAGCAGCAGCCGACCCGAGCATCAAAACCCTAGTTCTTCACCACCCTATTCCATCCAATCCAAGTGGTGAAATCTCTCTAAAATTTGGAATCGTGCGGAGATCGTCGTTCTCTACGACATATTTTGATTTCGTGAGGTATAACTCCATCTCTCGCCACCTTTCAATTAGTGCATTTTTATTCCAATTTGCACATATGGCACCTAAATTCAATCCATCTAAGAGGAAGAAGACGACCCCTAGTAAGGAAGGGTCATCTTTGCATCCACATACGGATTCACTCTTTTTGTCGGTCCAAACGAACGACGGTGCGTTCGACGAGTTTTTCTTTCAAACCCTCGACCAAGCCCTATTGTGGTATGGTGATTTTTCTATGCGATCCATATGCACAGGCGCTCCAGTCAAATGGACTGTATTTTCTGATCATCGTCATTTGTTTGAGGCATTAGGGTTACACTTATTTGTTAAAATTTGCTTCCCTATAGCAACTAATGCCATTAGATTATTCTATTGTAATCTTATATTAGACACTTTCGATGTGACCACACGTGTTGGAGGTATTGATATCAATTTCGATGATAGCCTCTTAGCGGAGATCCTTGGTATCCCTAACGAAGGTGAACCGCTAGTCGATATCACTGATTTTGACATTTCCGAAGGCACGACACTCGCAAGTTTCAAAGCGGAACTCTGTGCACCTGATAGAGTACGCTCTGGAAAGTTCAAGGCTAACAACCTGAACTTGTTTAACTATGAATTGCATCGCATCATCTATTCCACTATTCTTCCAAAATCTACTTCAAAGGATAATGTGACTTATCTTGAGCTGTCCGCCATGTACTACATTCTTAAGGGGATTCCATTTTCTGCCCCTAAGACCATGATTCAGATGATAGGACGTTGTCGTGCAAGAGATAGAAATCTCTCTTACGTGATGATTCTCCCACGCATCTTTCAGCGCTTCGATATTGATCTGTCGACTTGTACTCAGGACCCTGAGCCCAAGTTTCTTCAGTTATTTCATCGTAGCATGACTGCTACAGCTCTATCTACTGCTCCTCCTACTGCACCTCCTCTACCACCTCATCAGTATGCCATAACATTTGAGGGCATACATCAGTATTTATCTGCTTTGCACGTCTCGATGACGGACATGGCTCACGAGCGTGAGTTTCGCGACGTCACCCGTTATCAGGCGATGGCAAACTCCTTGGCTGATCTTCGTTTTGCTCAGACTGGTCATTCAGCCGGTTCCATCCCTCGAGATCCAGCTTTTTCGGGTTACCGCTGTGAGGATGAGGCTGTCCATGCCTACTTCCAGCTAGGTAACGCCTATGAATGGTATCGTGCACCTCGTGACTACGTTGGTGAGTTCTATGCTGGTGCCCCTACTCATCCTTCTGGCGCTGGTACTTCTGGTGCTGGTCCTTCAGGACATGCTGGTCGAGCTGATGTTGGTGATGACGAGGATAGTGATGAGGAGATGTGATTTGATTTTTTAGTGACATTCTATTGTATACTTGGAAATGCTCCAATATTCCAAGTTTTTATCAGTATTTCTTTTATTTTTTATCAGTATTTCAGTACTTTCTAGTTTTTATTTTTTTCATATTTTTTTATGTTTTCTCACTACTTGTTACTTATGCATTGATTGCGGGGGAGCCTTCTCTTTTGCAATTATTTTGCTAAGTGACAAAGGGGGAGAAATTTAAAGATCTAACATTTCTTTTGAGATAATACAGGATATGAACAATTTCTACTTTTTGATATTTTTTGAACAAGCTTAGCTTAATGTTATATCATTCATAGTTTGTCAATTATCAAAATGGGGGAGATTGTTGGCCCATTGGTCATATGGTCAACCTAATTTTAATAATTGATCAAACTCTGTCTGGATATACGAAGCTAGTCTGGACATCTCAGATTCTTGGACATGATCAAGATTGGCTATCTACTCCATTCAAGACCGAAGATCTGTTTGCCTACTCGAGTCTGTAATTTCTTATGCAATGTATTTTTCATTTTATTTGAGTCTAGGAATATGTTGTACACCGAGTCGTACTGGCAAATAGGCTATCCCTAAATACGTTCAAAATATTTTTAAAATGACCTCTCAAAAAGGTTTACAAAAAGGTTTTCAAAAATCACCAAAAGCTTTTTCAAAAAAACCCTAACTAAACCCTGACTTAACCTTGACAGAACTCGGACCGAGTTCGGCCAGAGTTCGGCCAGAGTTCGGTTGGTGGCCGTTGTGATTTTGAATCTTTGGAACTTGGTCCTCCTGCAGTTGCGGATTTGACCGAGATTTGCTCAAAGAGTTCTGCCCGAATTCTGCCCGAATTCTGACAGAAGTCTACCTTTGGAACTCCTATAAATAGAGAAGGATTTTGATCATTTCAATTCACTCATTCACTTTCAATCTTCTCTCTATCTAAAGCTTTCAGTCTTCCAAAGAGTTTTTCTAGAGCTTTCAATTTCAGATCCCAAGCCAGTTACAATCCTCTAGTCAATTTGCCAGTACGGTACGGTCTAGAAGTTTCTGAGAGATTGTAATCAGAAGGCTTGATTGAAGAATACCTCTTCACTTTTGAAGTTGGACGAGTTCTTCGTATCAAAGCTCGCGTTGTAGAAGTTGCAAGGATTTCGTAAGAAAACTTACGGTTTTTCCAATAGTAGATTCAACTGGTAGCAAGAGTTCTACCGACTGGATTAGTCCTCAACAGAGGGATACCAGTATACATCGCTGTCTTTGCGTTTGCTCTCTTAACTCTGTCTTTACTTTATTTCAGTTGTGATTAATTTTCTTTGATTGTGCTGCTAACATTTTTAATTAGCATTATTTCGCTGCCAACTCTATTCACCCCCCCTCTAGAGTATTATGCTTTACTATTTCGTTCCTACAGACATAAGCAGTAACTTCTCTAGTTGTCGAAGATGAGCTAGTAGAAAAGATGGTCCGTTCAGAACTTTCACTATCGGTATCAAAGTCATATAAGGAACTACCCCCAGGATAAGTGATGGGGAGATCCTTTTGACTGAAGGCATCTTGTTTGGAATCAGGAAGATTCCTTTGACCGATTGTTTCTTAGTCAGAAGGAAGATTCTTTTGACTGCTTGTGTCTCGGTTGGAAGGAAGATTCCTTTGACCGATTGTGTCTCGGCTTCTTGATTTGGTGTGTTGGTATAATCTTTCGTCGGACTCACAAATTCGATCTAAGTACTGTTGACTGGGATTGCGGGATGCATTGCATCTCGGATGCTTTCTACCCAAAGTGCTTCGAGATGTCATGTTGACAGAGGCGTACAACAATTCGTCTTCATCCACTATCATTGGTTGAGGAACCTGAGAGTAGTTCAGATGGTCGAAGATAGACCGTTTAGCTTATTGACAACAACATTTGATAACCACCTCATGGTGATGACTACAATGGTGTTATTGTGGCTGTATTACAGATGGATGAGACGAATTTGTGATCTTCCGCTTCTGTTCAAGAAGTTCACGAAGATCGGTTACAACAACATGACGAGAAGAAGTCGGAGGAACATATTCTTTAACAATGTTAGGAACATGATTCCGATTCTTGAGATTTCCTGTTCCCTGAATGTACAAGGAAGTGCTAAGTTGATTAGCATATGTAAGAGGGTTCTTGACTTTTGAAGTCTGTCTTTGGCACAAGTTAGCCACTGGCACATGCTGCTTATGTCTTGCTGAAGTTGATACTGGTTGGCACTTGTTGAGATAGGTGCACAAGTCAGAAAGGTGTGGCACTTGTATATCTATCTGAGATACTAACAGTTTGCCTTGCTTGGATCTTGAGATGCGCAGATTTGGAAGATCCTGAATTGCATGCTTGGGAGTAGGCAGAATCCCTTTTTTTGCTGCACAACTTATTTTTGTGCGCTTGGCCTGGCGCAACTAGGTGACAGAAAGTTCAGTTTGGATAGAACTTACTTTCTTAGCAGAGATTTGATTATTTCTGTCAAGAAGAGTAAGGTTTCTGCCCAAAAGAGCTTTTGTACTGATTGGCGCAAGGACGCAACCAGAGTTGTTTTCTACCGAGTTAAGAACCGGAGAAGAAGAAGGAAAGGCCAAAGGGCGCTTTCCTTTATTATGTTACAAGGCAGGAATAGATGTATTCTTTGCCAAATTCATATTTTGGGAAAGAGAGGGAGTAGCTAAAGAGCATTTCCCTTCATTTTGTGGCTGAGATGCCACAGGCGCAGGTTATACAGTTTGAAAAAAGGCCAAAGGGCACTTTCTTTTGTTCTGTTTAGTATTCCTGCTAGATAGGTTCTTCTTAGAATTTAGAACTAGAGAATTGAAGGAAGTAGCCAAAAGCCATTTCCCTTTGTTCATAGCCAAAGAGGTAGTAGGCGCAGATTACGCAGAGGCAGTGGCTGGCAGAGAGACAAGAGGCACAGGTTGGGCATAAGCAGTGGTCGGCAGAGAGACAATAGGCGCGAGTTGTGCAGAAGCAGTTGTTGGTACTACAGAGGACTTGGGAGTCCATACAGTACGTGCCTTGCTCTTGACAGCTACTGAGGTTAGCCTAGTACCCTCAGTACTGATCATTGCTTCGTAGCAGTTTAGTCGACTTGAACGACCAAAGTCTTCTGCGTCTTACCGATCGATGCGGTATCACATCGAGTTGTCACTTTCGGATCGGAGGAGAAAGTCATCCCCAGCAGAGTCGCCATTTTTTTTGCAAAAACAAAAGTTTGATTATAAACTAAGAAAAGAGTACGAGAGTATAATTGATTTCTGGGAAGGTACAACTGTAGGAATCTGATTAGAAGACGATCACTTTATCCCTTGGACGATGTGATATCGAAGACACAAGCCTCTAGAGAATGCAATGGCACTTTGTCAGTAGATTATGATCATTAGTGATGCTTTAGTACTGATTTGAAACTCTATTTATAGAGTTCTGAAATAACTGTTTTCTGAGTTACGTGCACTTCAGGTTGCGCGCCTTCTATCCAGTTGTGCGAATGGTTACTTGAACTGTTGGAGATGCGTGGCATCATTTGAGTGAGATGCGCATGGTCGTAGGCAATATAGTGGATACGTTCTTCAAGATTAGTGGCATGTGTGCCACATTATCCTGCTTCTGAACAAAAGTTGATCGGGTGGCGCCAACACTCTAGGTGGCGCGAGTGTACAACTTGACGTTTGACACCCTTGACTGGGTCTTCTATGTTATAACAATTGATTCTCGTGCTTCTTGATAACTTACGCAAGCTAGCTGTCAGTATTAATTGTATGCTGACCAAATCTACTCGAGCACCGCGTTGTGCGGGATTCGAATGGATTTTCTTTGACCGCCGGGTTGCCAGAGCTGTCAATAATGATGGAAGCTATTATAGCTTCTCGAGGATGCTTGCCACGTGGAGCTCGTTTACCCTATCTTAGGCGTAACCTGAGACGGCTTAGGCGCAACCTGAGACTGGCGCAACCTAGTGAGTTGGCACCACTTGATGCTGGCACTTTGTTGAGAGGGGCGCCTATTAATTTTTAGGCTCCTAAAACTACCTGAAGAGATCATCAGGTCCTCGGAGGACTAGCAAGATACATAAAATATGCCTATCTAACAGTTTATCATGCATGAAGAAAATCCAGGATATAAGCAGGAAAAGACTAAGCAATACCGATACACGAATATGTGAACAGCTGCGCATAAATGAATTGCTGGAAGAAAGCAAGTGAACACATGTTAAGAGTTCAACGGATAACCAAACCCTCGCCCCTAGTGTGGACTTGCAGGTTTGGAACAAATCACTAACCCTCGTCCCTATTGTGGACTCGCAGGTTAGTTCAAGGCAATCACCCTCGCCCTAGTGTGGACTCGAAGGTGATTCCGAACAGTCAACCCTTGCCCCTAGTGTGGAATCGCTGGTTGAGAATAAACGAAATGGGAATAGCAGTTCAGTTATGATGTACTCATCCTATGATACGATACGACTCAGTCAAGGTACATGTGAGAACAAATCCGATATGAACTACAATATCAAACTGTGAACAATGACGATATGAAAGAGACAACTAAACTAAAATGCATAATATAAAGGAACATATCACTAATCAACGAAAGAAACTAGTAATGGCATGTAACAAGGAAGAAGAATATAAGTATGTAAATAAACTGTAAAGAAAGACAAGGTATACTTACCTGGTGGTAGCACGTAGAACCAACACTATAAGTCAGTTGACGAGCCACTAAAGTCAAACTCTCACAACAGTCTCTGAAGGCTGAAACAGATATTACCAACATGATCAAAATAGTCAAATTAGCGATGATAGCCTACCCATAAGTCCAATTCTGGACATATAGGCAAAATAGTAATTTTGGGTCAAAATAATGTCCGTCGTTGGACCCGTTTTGCACCAAAAAGCGTGTCAGTACCTACGGTCTCTAAAGTCCTCAAACTATATGTCTATGGATCCATTTTGATGATACGAACCCAACCGTATGTCCAAAGTTGGATTCCGGTGGACCGTGCACAAATTCGTCCGTTGGATCGGATCGCGAGCCCGCCAAAATAATGTTACGGTCGACCTTCTCAGAATCAGACCAAACTTGGCATACAGGACCAGAAAAATGATACGATCCTGTTGGCATAAGTTTTGTCTCGAGATAACGAACGTGCACGAAGTTATGGGCTAGTTTGCAAAAGGACCGATACGGGGTATCTTGCCCGATACGCCTCGATTTCGTCACGCACGTCCAATGAAATCAAGTTCTGTCGATTCCCACACGTCGACAACATCCATACAAGTCTTTGGATGCTCTGGGTTGCGACCACGTCGCTCGGTTTTTCGTGGCGCACGGCGTATCAAAAAATTTCTATAATTTCTCTATTATTTAAAAACTATTTTTCCCAAACTTTTCAAACGAATAAAATTTTGTACAGTAGATGAAAAATAATTCTACAAGATAGGTTTTGTAGTGCTACAAGTAATCTAAATTATTGATCAAAAAGTTTTAGAATAAAGCCTAATGGGTTGACGGGAAATAGTCTCTAAACAGAGGTATACAAAGCTGTTTAAACTGTCGTAAAAAATCAATTTTGGGGGGATTTTCGACTCGACGGATCATCACTACTGGTAACTACTTGTTGGGTAAATCGGGGGTCATGTAGGCTATATACAGCAACTTTAGGAATCGAAAAACAACAACCATGTTTGAAGAAATTGATCGGGGAAGGGGCGTACCTCGTAGTGAGTTGAAACAGTATATTCCTCTGTTTTCGTCTACTCCGGTGGTCGCGACGTCGCTCCGACGAATGCGAGGCTGCTGTAGTCGGTTGGGGTCACGCGGGGATGTCAGGAGAGGCTCGTACATGTCAAGGCTTAGGAAGATTTGAGGTTTTTGTGATGATATCCCCACAACGTTTGTCGAGACCCGTATATATACGCGGCTTTGGAGAGGGTCTTTCTGACTCAAGTTCGTACGGGATTTCAATTAGTCTTAGGTTATTTGGAAGAGATCTGGATTACGAAGGAATCAACAAAGATTTGATAAAATTTTAACAAGATTTGATTGAGATGCAAATCTCAATCTATCTGCTAAATCCCTTTGTTCGCAGAAAGGAAGAAGGGGGTGTCGGGTTCAGTTGATGGTTACTGTTCGATGAACAGTAACCAAATGAGTTTTTTTCTTTATATATATATATATATATATATGTATATATATATATATATATATATATATATATATATATATATATATATTGTCCCAAGGGTGAGTATATACATATGTATATACTCATATATGTGCATAAAATATCCATTCCATATATATACAATGCATATATATAATAATCATACAATATATTATTTTGGGACAATATATATATATATATATATATATATATATATATATATATATATATATATATATATATTACAACAAAATCCTATTGATATATGTATTTCTAACTCATAATAAAATTGCAATAATAAATACTTATCATGTATGTATATGCTCTTTTTGGTATATACACAATAACTAGAAAGTTAATATATAGGATAGTAGTAGTATTTTAGGAAAACTTTTCCACAAAAATTACATTCTATATCAAATGACATTTATATGATATGTAACAACTATTTATAAAAATTAATTATTATACCATTTAAATAAATACCAATATAAATGTATATACAATATATATATATATTCATGGACATCTTTAGACGCCCTACATGACTACATGTGTTTAGGTTGAGCTTGAGATAGGTCGGGTTTGGGTCAAGTCCGGACTGATTTTGTACCACCGGGTTTCCAATAAACCAAGATCTTAATAAATACTAATTAAACTATTTATAGGAGTCATGTCACAAATTGGCCTAGTTTTCCTTGTTAGAACACAGCTATGGCTTGGCCTTCCATATCATGACTAAAACACTAGTCAAAGCACACGACTACACTATTCGTGCCATGATTTCTAGTTATCCAGCACTCCAAATCTTTACTGTGACTAAAGCCTTCTAGCATAATAACTTTTAAATATTTATAAAAATCTAAAAATTACCTTTTAATTCAAATAAAAAAATTTTAAAAAAAATTTCGGAAGAGGGGTTACATATGCAAATGCTAAACATAATATTAGGTCGACTAGTATTTAACTATAATAAACTATAAATCATACCTTGATACTTATACTAGCCGACTGGTTTGCCACTTTTATCAAAATTAAGTTTTTTTGATATAGCTATAGGAGTCCCAATAGGCTTTGTGTTACCGAAGTCAAACTCCTTTAGCAAGTCATTCGTGTACTTAGCTTGATTGATGAAGGGTTTCCTGAGAGTTTTCTTTGATTTCAAGTCCAAGAAAGTAGTACAGCTCTCCCATCATACTCATCTCAAACTCACTCTGCATACACTCAGCAAATTCTTAACTTAAATGTTCATTAGTAGAACAAAATATAATGTCATCCACATAAATTTGCACAAATAAATGTCATCATTTGAAGATTTGATAAACAAAGTACTCTCTCTTTTGAAATACCATTTTCTAGTAGAAAGGAACTTAGGCGATCATACCAAGCTCGATGGGCATGTTTGAGTCTAGAGTGCCTTACATAACATGAAAACGTGATCAAAAAAATTCAAAGTCTTCATAAATAGGGGGTTGTTTTACAAAATATCTTCTTTTATAAAACCATTTAAAAATGCACCTTTCACGTCCATTTGAAAAAGTTTAAAATCGTGAAAACATGCAAATACAAAAAGCATGCGAATGGATTCTAGTCTAGCAATATGCGCATAAGTCTCGTCATAATCAATTTCTTCTTCTTGATGTCACGACCCGCACCCTAGAGTTAGGACACGAGAAGTGGGTACGTCTAGCCTACGCCGCAGTGTCGGCGGTAGAACACTGTCCTAGGTCTCATACATCTAACAGTATAAGGCTAAACAGTTTACACTCCCCGAATGGGGGTGACATAGCAGATACAGACTCAATCACATCTAAGGTAGAGCATGATAAGGATAGATAAAACATGAAATCCAAAAGAGGTACAACAGAGAGAAATCTAAGTATCTAAGATACACAAATCCAAAAATACATCTCAAATCTCCAAACTCAGATACAGTAATCCATAAAGTAAATACAACTCCAGACAATTGAAAATAGCTAACTAAACAACCTCTAATGTGTCTCCTCTAGGCTAGCAGGCAATCTCCAAGCTATCTGTAAAATTTATCAACGGGTCCAGTCAGGACAGGAGCGAGTACAGTACATCTCAACAATATCATAACAGGTTAGGAAATATAAACATGCTAGAGAGTAAGATAAAGGATCTGAAGAAATAACATGATGAAAAAGAGAGAGACTGTAAGTAAATAGCTACAATATATAGAGAACTATCAGTGACTAGTGATTTAGAGCACAAGATGGTTATGTAAACGGCACGATGTTGTACACGAGTAATCTACAGAGGTTGTACACAAGTAATCTACTGGATTGATTACATAACCACTTCTACTCCCCCGCCCTAATCAATACACAAGGATCAAGCTAAGTTATGTTATTGCACACGAAGTATAGTCGTATACGAGATCATGTGAATACATGAATATACACGATTTCACACGATTTGTACACGAATGTCACGAATACAAGGAGTACACGGTGCTCACGATAAAGTACACGAACACGAATACACGATGTATCCGCTAAGGGGATAACATCGCACAACAAGATCCATATAGTACTAATCCGTGTTTCCAACGTGTCAGCATCATGTAAAGTAATCTAAAGCAGGAAATATAATCCTAAACAAGATATAAAATGATCAGAGAATGTACTCGCCTGGTGTCTGAATGTCCAAAGTAAATATACTGTCCGAGGAGAGATGTCTGACTCCTAATCAGAACAGCACAAGTCACAACATATCCAGAAGGGTAATATAAAGCACTACAATACATTCTACATGAATCTAGGTCAAACTAGGCCAAAGTCAACCCTTGGTCAACTCTGGTCAACTGCACTAGTCAAACTAGGTCAAACTAGGTCATGTCCTAACCCAGCAAGTCTTACTAGGCCTAACCAAGACTATCCTAGCAAGCACACATCAATACAAGGCTATACAAGCCAACATACACCCAACTCTATATAGCATGCAATTATTCAATACTCAAATAGGCAAGAATTCATATTAGATATACACTAGGTAATCTATTACTTTAAGCTATACATGTCTACACATATATACACATGCATATATTGGTATTCAATATTAGTTCTATAATCATGGCATTTCAAATGGCTGTATAAACTTATATATTACAATACAATATGCTAACATATATATAATATACATACATAGCTAAGTTAACTATATTCATAAATACTTATTTAAGAGGCTATGTGTGTGTATGTAAACATGGCAAAGGGGCAAGTGAGGGTTAAATGGGCATACATAGTGTATACATATCAAAGAGTGTCAAAGTGTATGTAAACCCCCTAAATTTCCTACAAATTTTTTTATATAATAATTTGAGTATTGATTTTTGTACTTCGTATTTATACATCGCGTGCAATTTATATTTTCATATTTGCTCGTTGATTACGAATATGTACGAGGCACATATTTTAAAAAGATATTTTGATCATAGAATTAAATAAATAGGAGAAATAAGGTTTTAAAATAATATATGATAAAAAAAAACTTATATTGCTTAGCATGATAAATGCATCGCTTCATTTTATTTATTATAAAGGCTAATTTGAATTATGGTACAAAATAAATAGTAATTATATCTCATGCCAACATTCTTTTGTATAAATGAAATTTGATTCATGTATTTAACTATATTTTTGAAATTATTATTAAATTATTTTATTGATTATGAAAATTTTATTTGAAATATTGTTGGTTTAAATATTTGATTAAATATGCTATATTTAAATTAGAAAAGATTTTATTTGAATTCGAATTAAATGAGTGGAGGTTTTATGTTGATTTGGATTTGAACAATTTAAAGTTTAAAAGCAAATTTGATTTAATTTAATATTTTCTACGAGAATTTAAATTACTCCTAATGATTATCCAACTGGAAATTCCCACCTCCTATTTAAGGAGAGGTACTCGTCCATAATTCGACAACTCATAAAAATTCTCCGTAAACACAAGGTGCATCGTGTCTGTGTTCCCTGTCCACCCACTATAAATGTCCATTACATATACAATAATTTTGTTGACACAAAGTCACAGTCAACCAAATATTGACTACATTGACTAAATAATATCTGTATAAATTCAATACGACACACGACGTCTGCTTTCAGCTCGGGACAAACGACAGCTCAGTTTCCGACTCTCAGTATATTTTCGAGTCTGTACTTTTACATTTCATTGAGTCTAGAAGTATGTACTCTGAGTTATGCTGAGCTCTTGGAACTTGGTCTACAAGCCTACCCAAAATCCCAAGCTCCACCAAAACAAAATTGCCCACAAGTCCCACTTAGAATCACTCTGTGCTCTGGAGACAGAGTTCGGGCCGAACTCTGCCTCCACACAGAGTTCGGGCCGAACTCTGTCCCCTAGAAATCAGGAACCCTAATTTTAGGGTTAGCTGGTTGCTAGCTGTCCAACGGCCAAATTTTTGAATTCTCCTACCCGAATTCTGGCCGAATTCTGCCTCAAAAATCAGTATAAATAGGGCATGAATTCTCTCATTTTGAATCACTCAATCTTCTCTTCTCTTCTCTCCTACAAGCTCTATAAGCCATACCCTTCCCATCTACTAGCCACAAGCCTCCTAAGTCTCGAGTGCTCAGCATCTCTCAGTTAGGATTCTTGTGCAAGAGTAAAGAAATCGCTTGGACAATTCCAAGCAATCGCCACTGCGATTCTCTGTAAGAAGTTGACGTGCTCTTCTGAAGTAAAGGCACGGGTTGTAAGCTACTATTTCACAAATAGTGGATTTAATCCTGAGCTAGAGTTCTCAGGCCTGGACTAGTCCTCCACGAGGGAAACCAGGTTAAAATTGTTGTGTTTGCGTATGCTCTCTTGTCTTTCATTTACATTCCGCTTTTTACTCTGATTATTCATTGTTCGTGAAAGAGTAATTTTTTAATTGGTCATTATATATATATACTCTATTCACCCCCCCTCTAGAGTTGCCAAACTGTTCTTCAATTGGTATCAGAGCTCTGTTCTCTTTATAAGGACTAACATCCTAAGAGCTGATCCATGGCAACCACACAATCCTTGATCTCCAATCATGGTGAAGGTCAGTCCACTCATAGGCCTCCCCTATTTGATGGGACTAACTACACATATAGGAAAACAAGGATGAGTTTTTATCTGAAGTCTCTAGACTTTGACCTGTGGACTGTCGTAACTGACGGTTACAAAAAGCCCGCCAGAATAGTTGTCGATGGTGACCTCACTGAGAAACCACACGACAAATATTCTGTCGAGGAGAAGAAACAGGCAAGTCTAGATGCTAGGGCTATTAATGCTTTATTCTGTGCTATAGACAGGAACGAGTTTAACAGGGTCTCTACATGCACCACTGCTCATGAAGTATGGAGACTTCTGGAAGTGACACATGAAGGAACAACTCAAGTCAAGGAATCAAAGATAAGCCGTCTCACTCAAGAGTACGAAGCCTTCAAGATGAAGCCAAATGAGACGATCACTCAAATGTTTACAAGATTCCTCGACATCATCAACCCGTTATCCTCGCTTGGTAAACAGTACTCAAACCATGAGAAGATCCGCAAGCTACTCAGAGGGCTACCAAAGATTTGGAACCCTAAGGTGACAGCCATCATAGAAGGAAATGATCTCACAAGTATGTCTATGGAGACTTTGATGGGCAAGCTCATGACTCACGAGCTTGACCTCAAGGACTTCGAAGAGCCTGCTCCGAAGACCAGGGAGATCGTACTCAAAGTTCATCGACGAAAGGTTGATCACGATGAGACTGAAGACGATATCTCAGATGATGAAGACCAAGCTCTCATGGTACGTAACTTCAAGAAATTCCTTCGCTTCAATCAAAGAAAGAAGGAACCACAAGAAGACGATGAAGAAGAGCCAACCTGCTATGGTTGCAAAAAGACTGGACACATCAGAAGAGACTGTCCGCTCTTAAAGAAAAGCAACCGGTATGAAAAGCCCTACAAGAAGAACTCATCAAAAAGGTATGCTAACACAAGCATTTGGCATGAAAGCGAAGCAAGTGACTCCGAGGAAGAAAAGAACTCTCCTCAAGACAAAGCAAATGTGTGCCTCATGGCAAATTCCACCAAGGTATCAAACGAAACTTCAGATGACTTCTCTTTTGATGAACTTGGCGATGCTTTCACCGATTTACTTGATGATCACAAAAAGGTTATCGGTAAATATAAACATGCCAAGGACAAAATCAAAAGTCTAGAAGATGAGATACAAAGAATTTCTTTACTTCTTGATAATGTTAGAAACACATCACCCACTAATGACACTGATGAAGTATCCAAGCTTAAATTAAGCTTATATGATGCTGAAGCACGTATTGAGCAACAAACTCAAGAAATCACTACTCTCAACACATTGCTTGCTGAAGAAAAGAGTAGACACAAGATTTCCATGACTAAGATTTATGGCTTAAATATTAAGGTTGATGAACTGCAAGCTGTTTCTAAAAGATTAGAAACCAAATTGGGTAAACAGGTTGTTCAACCTCAAACCCAATCACATGGGCACAACACCACTCATGCTAGTCAACCACGTCAATCTCATGCAGCACATAACCATGCATTTATATACACAAACTTTCACAAACCACGTGCACGTAAGAACAATTCTCACTCAGTACACACTCATCATGCACAAAGACACAATCAACATCACTCCACACATAAAAAGCACCATGCCATGCCATATAGACAAAATCATCATGCAATGCCATATAGACAAGATCCTCATATACCATATAGACAAAATCATCATGCCATGCCATCTAGACAATATCAGCATGTCACACATCACAGACAATACCATCATTCTATGCCTCATACACACCATCAACATGCCACTTATTCCATGCATAATCATCTTCACCATGCTAACTCTTCACATCATGTCCATCCTCATCCTGCTGCTTATAGATATTATTCTCATGCTCCTAGTATAAATAAGAATGCTATCTGTACTTATTTACATGGACACATCTCACCACAGTGCAGAGTTAGAAGACTTGTAGATAAAAGGATATATGCTTGGTTCCCAAAGACTAACTTTTCAGGACCCTCAAGAATTCGGGTACCAAAGGTCACATCTACTCTTGATGTAGGTGGACCTTCTCTCCTCAACTGAAAGTAAGTGGATTCTCGATAGTGGATGCTCGCGACATATGACGGGAGACGCAAATCTTTTTGCATCACTATCGATGAAGAGAGAAGGATACGTATCCTTCGGTAACAATCTCAAAGGGCACATTATAGGTAACGGTATCATTGGTCATCCTCCTTCTCCTGTTATAAAGGATGTCTGCCTAGTGACCGAGTTAAAGCATAACCTGCTCAGCATTAGCCATCTTGCTGATCATGGATATGATATTAACTTTGGACAAAACTGTTGCTATATCTATGATAGGTCAACAGGAGACATTGCTTTTGAAGGGAAAAGAGAGGACAATATCTATATTTTCTATCTCTCTATAAATACTAACCATGTAGGTAGATGTTTATATGCCCACAAAGACGAACGACTACTTTGGCACCAGCGTCTCGGTCATGCCAACATGGATGCTATATCCAGGCTTTCTACCAAGAAGCTAGTGAGAGGATTGCCTGACATCACATTCAAAAAGGTCACGGTATGTGCCGAATGTGAACTAAACAAGGCAACTAAATCCTCATTTCATTCCATCAACTCTGTAAGTACTACTAGACCCTTGCAATTACTTCATATGGATTTATTTGGTCCTAGTAGAATAGCTAGCCTTGGTGGCAAACTTTATGCTTTTGTTATTGTTGATGATTTTTCGAGATTTACTTGGGTTTTCTTTCTCGCTAATAAGAGCGACGCTATCTCTGTTTTCAAAGTTTTTGTAAATAAAGTTCAAAACGAAAAAGGCTACATGATTACTCGAATCCGAAGTGATCATGGAAGCGAATTCGTAAATTCAGATTTTGAAAGTTTTTGTAATGCAAATGGTTTTGATCATGAATTTTCTTGTCCTAGAACTCCTCAACAAAATGGTGTTGTGGAGCAGAAGAATAGGACTCTTGGTGATATGGCTAGAGTCATGTTGAATAAATTTTCTCTTCCGAAATATTTTTGGGCAGAGGCTGTAAGTACAGCATGCCACATTTTGAATAGGGTGCTTATTCGTCCCATTTCGAAGAAAACACCCTATGAGCTTTGGTTTGGGAGAACCCCAAATGTTTCTTATTTTAGAGTTTTTGGCTGCAGATGTTTTATCCTTAACACCAAAGACAACTTAGGCAAATTTGATGCCAAAGCTGACGATAGTATCTTTCTTGGTTATGCCGCCAAGAGTAAGGGATATAGAGTTTTCAATAAACGCTCACTTATTGTGGAAGAGTCAACAAATGTGACTTTTGATGAAGACAACAGTGCAGCAAGTACTCTTGATGATGACGTTGAGCCATCAACTTCTACTCCAATGAATACTTCAACCGAAACTAATTCTCTGGAGGGTTTGCCTAAGAAATTCTCTTTCAAACCTTCTCATCCAGAAAATTTAGTTATAGGAGAAGTTTCACGTGGAGTAACTACTAGATCATCACTAAGAGACTCCGTTGCTAGCACTGCCTTCATTTCACAAGTAGAGCCTAAAAACATTTCTGAAGCTTTTAATGATGAATTTTGGATTTCTGCTATGCAAGAAGAACTCAACCAATTCGAGAGAAGCCAAGTATGGGAACTCGTTCCTAGACCGGTTAATCACTCTATAATTGGTACTAAATGGGTTTTTAGAAACAAAGTAAATGAAGATGGTTCAGTCACACGTAACAAAGCTCGTCTAGTAGCTCAAGGATACAACCAAGAGGAAGGTATCGACTACGATGAGACGTATGCTCCTGTTGCTAGACTAGAATCCATTCGGATGCTTTGTGCTTTTGCTAATTTTCAAAACTTTAAATTATTTCAAATGGATGTTAAAAGTGCTTTCTTGAATGGCTTTATTAAGGAGGAAGTTTATGTCAAACAACCCCCTGGCTTTGAAAATCACAAATTTCCCGACCACGTGTTCAAGCTAAAGAAAGCGCTTTATGGCCTTAAACAAGCCCCCAGAGCTTGGTATGAAAGGCTAAGCAGCTTCTTGCTTGAGAAAGGTTTTTCTAAAGGGAAAATTGACACTACACTGTTTATCAAATCCTTCAAAGACACCATTCTATTAATTCAGATTTATGTTGATGATATTATTTTTGGGTCTACTGATGAAACTCTTTGTCAAGAATTTGCCAAGTGTATGCAGATGGAATTTGAGATGAGCATGATGGGAGAGCTCAACTACTTTCTTGGTCTGCAAGTAAAACAACTGGCTAATGGAACTTTCATCTGCCAATCAAAGTACACCAAGGACATGCTGAAAAAGTTCGATCTTGACAACATCAAACCAATCAGCACGCCAATGGCCACTTCAACCAAACTCGAACCAGATGAGAGCGGCAAACCTGTTGATCAACGTAAGTATCGAGGTATGATAGGCAGCTTACTTTATTTAACTGCTAGTCGTCCCGATATCATGTTCAGTGTTTGCCTATGTGCTAGATATCAAGCTAATCCTAAGGAATCACACATGACCGCAGTTAAGCGTATCTTTAGATACCTTAAGGGTACGGTTACAGTAGGCCTATGGTATCCCAAGTCAACATCATTTGATCTTATTGGTTACTCTGATGCTGACTTCGCGGGGATTCAAGGTCGACCGTAAAAGTACGAGCGGCACGTGTCATTTATTAGGAAAAGCTTTAGTCTCCTGGTTTAGCAAGAAACAGAACTCTGTTGCACTATCCACAACAGAAGCTGAATACATAGCAGCTGGGCGTTGTTGTGCACAAATTCTGTGGATGAAGCAAACCCTGGAAGACTATAAGTTATCTTTCATGCATATTCCTATATTCTGTGACAATACTAGTGCCATCAATTTGACTAAGAACCCTGTATGTCACTCACGCACTAAATACATTGAGATCAGACACCACTTTTTGCGTGATCATCAGCAAAATGGCACGATTAACTTAGAATTTATTGACACTGATCATCAGCTGGCAGATTTTTTTACTAAGCCACTATCCGAAGAGCGTTTTAATTTTCTTTGTCGTGAACTTGGAATCTTAGATGAAGCAGTCATAAATTGAAACTCACCTGCGTAAATATCGAGTATATTGTGATTCTTTTACGAAGAATTTGGTATGAGTACAAGCCGAAAGGGTCCTTCTGACAACAAGGCGTAAAAGCCTAAGCGACACGGTGCACTAGTCCTCAGGACTACCGCTAGCTGGGATCCGGCCCCTGCAGCTAACCCATGGCAAATTTGGACTATTGAACCACAATATATATCCTTATTTATTATATGGCTCGTTTCGATTTAATATTGCCTAATTGATATTTTCTAAAAAGTTCATTCTGTTTTCTGTGTACATCTCCCTCTCTATCTATTCTATTCTCTTTGGTGTCCTCAACTTTCTTTTGTTTAACTCTTAACTCTTTTTCTTTGTTATCATTTCTTGTTATTCTTCAACTTTTGTTTTCATTTTAGCCTTTGTTCTGTTCTGGACCAATGATCCAGAACTCGGGCCGAACTCTGCTCCTATCCGAGTTCGGGCCGAGTTCGGTCCCTTGGTTCCAGGGTCGGGATCTGGCTGTGCCGTTGGATCAATTCTAATCCTATGGTCAATATTTCACCCGACCAAAGACCAAGCCCTACTTTATTTCGGGATTCCCTCTCTTTCCTCCCATAATTCATTCTTCTCCATCTATTCCATCCTCTTCCTTCAAAACCCTAACCCTAGTTCTTGAGATAGAGGGCTCTATTTCTTCTCAAACTCAAGGGAAAGGGGTTTTTCAACGTTCTCTTCAACTGTTTGACATTATCTTCAGGTATAACTCTCATTTTCTCTCCTTTTCAAGTTATCAAATTTCTTGCAAATGGCTCCACGCTTGCCCAATCGTAGGAAGAGGATCCAAACCGAGGGTGCTTCCTCTTCGAATCCTCCTCCTCCGATTAAACAAGTAGATGAACAACATCCCCTCAATCCGTTGTTCAATCCACCATGTCCCGATGACCCTAACACTTATGACGATCGTCTTTTTGTGTCGCTAGAAGCCTCAAATGAATGGTTTAGCGATTTTAGAACTCGTCCGGTGTTTGGGGGTCATCCCATAAACTTCACCATATTTTCTTAATATGAGTCTTTATTCCGTGATCTTTGTTTGGATGCTTTAGTTGCTTCAAATTTTGTCATCTATCGTAGTACAATCCAAATGTTTTATTGCAATTTAACTTTTGATGCAACCCACATCTATTCCCGGGTTGCCGGTATTGACATCGCCTTCAATGATTCGGAGTTGGGGGAGTTTCTTGAACTTATTAATCTTGATGCTTGGGATAAACTTGTGGAAGCACGCCAATTCCAATTTGTTGGCGATACTTCTCTTGAAGGATTCAAGGAGGAACTATGTGCTCCTAACATAAGTCCTCGCAAGCTTATGGCTAAGCATCTCAATCCCTACTTCTATGAACTTCATCGCATGATTTTTAACACCATCTTACCCAAGGCTGGATCAACTGATGAAGTTACATACTTTGAGATCTCAGCCTTATATCATCTCCATTATCGTATTCCATTCAATCTTCCTAGGACAATGATGGATTGGATGATAAATTGTAGGAAGAAACCAAGGGCGTTAGTTTATCCTTTATATCTTCCTATGGTTTTTCGTGCATTTATCATTCCTCTTCATGACTGTCCATTCTTGCCCGCTCCTGCCTTCTTGTCCAAGGCACGCCGCACTCAGGCAGTTGTCGCCTCTCCTGAGGCATCTGAGCATTCTGAGGATGAGGAGCCTGACGCCCCTCCTTTTGGTCAGGATGCACCTCCTCCTCCTGCCACCCTGGAGTCTATACAGACTATGCTTCGCGATCGCTTTGCTGTTGAGGATGATCGTTGGACGCAGCAGGATTATCGTACCACTCTGCAGATTAGTGCCCTTGGGAACTCTCTGCATGATATGCGGTATTCACTCGCTCGTCATCCTGATCTGCATGTGCCTATTGAGCGGGATCCAGATCGAGCGAGTCATCGTATAGACGATCCGTGGGTCATGAGGTATATGGATCCGGATGATGCTTTCGTGGACCCTCGTCGCTCTTTCCCTGGTCCTTCAGATGTTCCAGGACCTTCTGGTGCTCCGTGATGGAGACTGGCTTGTTATGCTGCTGCCACTGCTGATGGTCTTAGTTGCTTTATGTTTTTAGTTATTTAGTTATGGATTTATGTACTGGTTTTTTATCTTAGAACCCTGATGATGTGTTTGACATTCTGGTTGGTGGATATCATTTTATGCTATTTCTCGTGGTTTCTTTTATGCCAATGCACTCTCTTGTCTAGTATTATACTATTTTTTCTCTTGGTGTGGTTGCATTACTATTCATTGCTTATTTATATTGCTAACTGCCAAAAGGGGGAGAAACATATGTATATTTTTGTGCTGGCTTGTTTTGGGAAACTATTACAGGTTCTATGCAGGTTCTATGCATTCATCTGTGTATATCTGTGCTCGTTCTGGGAATATGTTATCTATCAGGTTACAGAGTATATGCACTGTTTACGGGGGAGAGCTACTACTTCTAGCTCGGAACCGTTCACTGATTACGGGGGAGCTATCCGATTCTAGCCCTGCATCAGTTATGGGGGAGCTATGTTGTAATCAACTGTGTCAAGGTATGAATATTGAAATATACATATATTATTTTGTCAATTATCAATATGGGGGAGATTGTTGACACAAAGTCACAGTCAACCAAATATTGACTACATTGACTAAATAATATCTGTATAAATTCAATACGACACACGACGTCTGCTTTCAGCTCGGGACAAACGACAGCTCAGTTTCCGACTCTCAGTATATTTTCGAGTCTGTACTTTTACATTTCATTGAGTCTAGAAGTATGTACTCTGAGTTATGCTGAGCTCTTGGAACTTGGTCTACAAGCCTACCCAAAATCCCAAGCTCCACCAAAACAAAATTGCCCACAAGTCCCACTTAGAATCACTCTGTGCTCTGGAGACAGAGTTCGGGCCGAACTCTGCCTCCACACAGAGTTCGGGCCGAACTCTGTCCCCTAGAAATCAGGAACCCTAATTTTAGGGTTAGCTGGTTGCTAGCTGTCCAACGGCCAAATTTTTGAATTCTCCTACCCGAATTCTGGCCGAATTCTGCCTCAAAAATCAGTATAAATAGGGCATGAATTCTCTCATTTTGAATCACTCAATCTTCTCTTCTCTTCTCTCCTACAAGCTCTATAAGCCATACCCTTCCCATCTACTAGCCACAAGCCTCCTAAGTCTCGAGTGCTCAGCATCTCTCAGTTAGGATTCTTGTGCAAGAGTAAAGAAATCGCTTGGACAATTCCAAGCAATCGCCACTGCGATTCTCTGTAAGAAGTTGACGTGCTCTTCTGAAGTAAAGGCACGGGTTGTAAGCTACTATTTCACAAATAGTGGATTTAATCCTGAGCTAGAGTTCTCAGGCCTGGACTAGTCCTCCACGAGGAAAACCAGGTTAAAATTGCTGTGTTTGCGTATGCTCTCTTGTCTTTCATTTACATTCCGCTTTTTACTCTGATTATTCATTGTTCGTGAAAGAGTAATTTTTTAATTGGTCATTATATATATATATACTCTATTTACCCCCCCTCTAGAGTTGCCAAACTGTTCTTCAAATTTTTCCACCCCAGTCCGAGCATCCCACCCGTCGTATCGGACATAACCCGATACCAGCAAACAAACCCCTCGCCATCGGCCACTTCCGTTTTCCCTCAACCCATATCCTGCAACACCGACAACCAACGCCACCACATCCGCAGCCCATCGACACCACCACCAAAACCGAACCCCACCGCCATCGCCATTCCTTCACCGGCAACCACCCATCTGCCGCCACAATACGACAAAACCATTCATCATCCCGTCACCAACTCAGCCTCCACGACTCCTTGCCGCCAACAGCACCTCCGCTACCATCGTCGTTCACCATCATCGATATCACCTACTCCTCACCTCCCCGGCCTCTGTTCTCCAAACCACCCCCATGATCACCACCGCCAACACCCCGTTCATCACCTAAAATACAGAACCAAAAGAAAAATGGGCAGTAGAAAACCTCACCTCGACGAAACCCATCGTCACCTCCTCGCCGTAGCCGCCGTGCCTCGCCCCGTCGCAGTTGACCGCCTTCGCCACCCTTGCCGAGAAACTCCGTTGTAAGCTCCCCGGCACCTCCTCGAGATCCGCTTCTTGCCGTCTTGGCCGACTCAACCGTCGTGGCTGTGCGGCGAGCCAGGACGGACAGATCTGACACGGTCGCAGCCCAAGCGCCGCCCGATCTCCTCGCCTAGCCGGGTCGGCGACCTTCATGGCCGTGCGAGCGCCCTCCGGTGAAACCTTTCCCGTCCCCGAGCTGCCATGCCGGTGGCCGTCCGCCCTGGCAGCCGAGCGCCGGGAATCCTCTCGCGCCGGAGCGGTCGTGCCCCGCCGACCAAACGACGCCCTCCTCTTCCTCCTTCTCCGCGGCACTGCTCCCGCCGCCGGAGCAGTGCGCCACCTCCAGCGCCTTCCTACGTGTGTGCGATCCCCACAGCAGCGCTGGGCGCAGGCAGCTCCACGACCCACCGCGCCTCCGCCGCCGTCTTCTTCCAGGTGGCCGGCCGTCGCCTCCGGTCGTCGCCCCCCACCGAAACCCTCTGGTGAGAACCCTCTCGAACGCCTCTTTCCTCACTCCCTCTCTCTCTTTCGATTTCTCTCACTGTTTAATTTTGGGAGAGGAGCTGGATAGTATTTTAAGGGGTATTTTGAGTATTATTATTATTATTATTATTATTATTATTATTATTATTATTATTATATTATTATTAATAGTTTATTATTATTGTTATTATTATTATTATTATTGTTAATATTTTTTTAAAAAAAGGGATAAGTGTATTGTTTTAACCATTATTATTATCATTATATTATTATTATAAACCATTATTATTATTATTATTATCATTATTATCATTATGATTATTATTATTACATCCTTGGTATTATTGATTTTTATTATTAAAATTATTCCGTTTATTTAAATAATAATATTTTCCAAAATTATTTGGACACCACAAATGGCCCTAAAATTATTTTCTATATTTTATTAAAATATTTTGACTAACGAAAAGTTATTTTTCTACAAAATATATATTGTAAATATTTTAAATTATTTGAAAGCCTAAGAACGAATTTCGATATTTTTCAAGTATTCATCTAAACATATAGTTAACTAATAACAGGGTAAATTTTAAATGGGATATATATATAAAGTATTTTCAATTATCATCAAGAATTATTTTTACTAGTAAAATAATATGGTTTCAAGTATTATATGTATTTTTCCAAAAATAAATAAATAAATAAATAAATAGTATATGTATTTCTTCTCACAAAATTTTTCTCAAATTATCTTGATTGCGACTGATCATCTTTCATATTTCCTCGCGACTTTGGACCTTTGCACCATGACTATGGCTATTGAACCAAACTGGACTTATCAGATCATTGCACCATACCCGGCGACACACCAGGCAAGATACCTTGCCATTATTTACTATTTATAGTTGTCTGCATTATATTTACATATCACTGCTCATTTATTTCCTGTTCTTACAGTTTTAGATTTACTACATGTTCAGTGATATTAGCTAAATTGTTATTATCCTTTGATTGCATGTGAACTTAGAGTTAAGGGACTACCACTAGCTTAGTGCTTGGCATAGACTTTGACACCGTTGTGCCACGAGATGTGTGAGTTATGAGTAGCATATAGCTTACGGACTCGCGTGTTGGCTGATCACTGATGCGTGCAGGACGTGCGTTAGGTCTAACTGTCAATAGTTGTATGTTAGAAGACTTGACGGTTAGTAGTGTTACATGGTCGTGGATGTGCCATGATAGGTACATTGGGTAGGAAGGACAGTTCCTCAACGTATGGGTCCGTATGCACTTTCCTATTACTGATACTGCTGGCCTCTGACATTCGGTGAATGTTATGCTTTGAGGTCTCTGGTATCCTGATGGGACCATGCCTGAGTTACTGCTACTGAGCCAGATACCCATGCGTTGGAGGTTTGTTCTTAACTGCATGTTCACTTTAGTACGGTTAGGTTACCTTATTGGCGTCTTGTCACTTTCTTTGATTGTGGCATATTTTATATTCAGTATTTTATGGCATGTTGATGTATCTTGTTACGTCCCTCTGAGGACCTGGTTATCTCGCCAGGTGTGTGTTCTTGTATTTCTGCAGGTGCCCCAGCTAAGGCCATGACTTGCGATCTATTCATCGAGATGTTGCTCTTGGATCGTCATCTTCTTGCTCTACCAAATTTCTTTCCTTGTATATTTCTTTCTTATTAATATTTGTTGGTAGTGGACTTTGTCTCTGCCCAACGATTGTATACATGACTACTTCAAAGTTGATTTTATATCATTATTTATCTTGTGGATAAGATTTAGTACCTTGGTTACTGTATTTTACAGCTTATGTATATATACGAGGGTCCATATACTTCGTATGTATACAGCTGGCATGATTACGTTCTAGTCCTACGTATTTTGGGACTGGGGCGTTACAGTATAAGTGAACAAAGTGTCAAGTGTGATAGTGTCAACATAATGTAAGGGGTACATGAGGTAATATAGGATTTGTGTTAACATAGAACATTACATCTCATTAACTTGTATATTGCATACATTACATCTATTATTACATTACATTCATGCTTGAATTAATTCATCATTCATTTATTCTCTTGCACTACTATATGCACCATACATTACATACTATGGAACCTACATATTCATTACAAGCCATACTTATACATGCTTACATTAGATAGGATACTTACACCTCATACATCATTTATTTAACCATTTACTCATGCTTGCATTCTCTATTTAGTTACATAATGTATATACATTAACATGGGTTAAAATCAAATAGAACATTATATTACACACAAGGGTGCACAAAATGCATATGTCGAATAGTAACTCATACTAATAATCAATACTGTACCAATTCAGCATGAATTAAATTCTAGGATTAAAGTATGTTATAGATCTATGTGTTAGCTTTCCGAAACTCCAAACGGATCGCGTTTTCGTTTCCGGAAACTCCCGAAATCGCGAAAACACCGAGAACGCGTTTGTCTTTCGTACAGCTGACACTCAAATAATTCTCTAGAAAGTTACAGAATGAATTAGGTCTATTAATACATGTTTTTGGAAAGCTAACTTCAATACGCTTCTTTTAAAAAAACGGAAGATTAAACCGAGCTTTGAGCTAGAAGTTATGACATTTCTAAGTTAGGGCTGAAATTAAAAACGTGGATAAAAATCATGACGGATTTAGATAGTTTGAGACAAAAGAACACAAGTATATAACATAATATATCAAGAACTCACTCTCTACACTAATATATATATGAGACACTATTGAACACATCTCCAATACAAAAATATGAGATTAAACATGTAATAATTCATTCATACATAACAACAACACATAGTGTGTCCAAATTTGGAATTTTCCCACATGGACACAACCACAACACAAAGAACACTCCTATGACCTCCAAATGGACACGAAATGGACACAAATGGAGATACAACCATGGGGGTCATTCCTATGGGTTCAAAATAGACCTATATGCATGAGGAAATGGAAAGGAGAAGGAATTTATACCTCCCGGTAGATCGAATCGAAGAAAAGCCTTCCCGGAGCGACACCGATACGTAGAGATTCCAAAAGGACACGAACGAGCTCCGAATCCTCCCAAACTTGGGTAGCTTCCTCCTTGGCTAGAATGGAGAAGGAAAGAAGAAGATTTGGTGGTGAAATGGAAGGATTTGGTGGAGAAATTGCTAGGAATTACTCTCTAGAAATTTGGGGAAGAACAAGAGAGAGAGTGTAGATGAGAATAATGAAATAAACTTGAGCCTATCCTCTCCCAAAGTGGCTAGCCATATGGGGCTATTTGCCCTATTATGGTATGGTCCAAAATGCCCCCACTAACCTATTCTATGAGTATTAGGAAAGGGCTAATTGGTTGGGGCTAAATTAGTCATTTTAAAGTCTCTAATTACACTAACCTTATCCATAATAATTAGTCTAACCTCTAACTAAAATATTTTTATCATGTGGACTAAAATTAATATCATGTGGGCCATGCCTAACTAGTGTGTGGGTCCCACTAGAGTCAAACTACCCCCGGGTCCCCGTTTCAAGTCGGATTGAGTTAAAATTTGAACCCGACTCAAATAACCCCAAAATAATATCATAAATAATAAAATAATATCAAAATAATTCAAAGAGGTCAAATACAAAATATCTTTAGGCCAAAAATGACATTAAAATATCATAATCACATGGTTAGGCTCTAGGTCAAACAGTCTCTAGGGTTTCACTAGCAAAACGTCAAAATCACAAGTCATTGATTTAAATAATTTTAAAATGATCTAAAATCACCAAAATTTATATCATGAATTAAATATCATTATTAAAATAATTATAAACACGAAATTTTAAAATTACCCTCATTTGGGAAACTGGGTGCTACAACTCTACCCACCTTAGAAAAATTTCGTCCTCGAAATTTAAGATCGATAGTACTCCTTCTAGAGCCTCTAACCTACCCAATATCTAAGGTAACACTTCATAACACTGGAATAATAAACGGATATCTAAAAAGTGGCAATCTAGGAATACCTCCAATACTGCTCTGCTGTACGGCGGTAATGGAACTTCAATAAAATATGGACTGGAACCTATATCCAAGGGACTGGACCTATTTTAAAGTGGTCTTAACTAAGGATGGAAAGGAACTGATCATAGGCTATAGGTATGCTCAAACTATTATCTTCCTATTAACCATCTATTAATACATTCTATTACCATAGGACGATGCATTACTAAGACATACAGGCCCCTATCTCTCATAACACATTTATACTCACCAAAAGACTAGTACATCCTATCAAGGCTGATACTATAATCTCTCATAAATCTCATAAGCTACATGTTTATAGACACACATCTCCACATCAAGGACTAACCTATATATATCTACAACTGATACTAATGGGGTGACGTCCCTATTTTCCAACAATCAAGGTCTAAAATTTTTTATCTAAATCATGCAATTTGAAGGAATAGTATACAAGGTCAGGGCATACCGTAGCAGTTGGAAGTCTCACCTAGGTACACTAATCATTCTAGGTCAAAACAGTACTATGGTATCAACACACAAACAATCTAGGGTGTCCTAATTGGGAAGGTAAGGGAACAACAATCATCAAGGTTGTAGGGCTATCTACCATCCTATATAAAATTTGGTCATTAACAAGCAACTAAGAAATTATTAAAAGGTTACTATTCCATAAAATGGCAAAAATTGAAATTTTAGGCACAACAAATCACAAATAGATTTTTGTCTTGACATGATCTAAGTTGATCAATTTCGGGATAAAACAAGATTTGGGCAAGAAGGGAAATCAACAAAATCAAAGTATGAGCACGTGCATCCAATGATGGAGGTTCAGGTCATGATTAAATTTAATTCGACTGAGTACGAATACGAGGTTCATAGGCGATGAAAAGATTTCAAGAAGAATTGTCAAGGCTGTCACGAATGAGACTCTAGGGTCAAGTTTAACTATGTCTCCATTCTCGTAGATTGATACATGAAAAAGCGAACCAAAGTGCAATAGGTTGATCAGACCATCATGTACCGGTTCTGATTAGACAATATGTTAGTGGGTGGCCACCCAATAAAATATGTCATGACCAAGCTCGAAAATAGATAAGTTTGCAAAACTAAGGCTAATTTAGCAGCACAAGATATGAAGGTGGTAATGATGAAAGGAATTACATAGTCCAAGGTTCTTAACCAAACGGGTCAAGTAGTCAGATAAGGTACAAGGTTAAGCATCTAAGGAAACAAGCAAAACACCATCACATGTCGGGTCGAAAGAATTGAGTCAAGGCTGGATTTCTAATTGAAATAAGAAGAAATTTAGTATAATGGTAGAGGTTATAGTTTAGCCAGTTGACCAGAAAATCATATCAAGAAAATAGAGTACAATAAGACGGGTTTTAGTGGGACATGATATACCTACACGAAGGTGAGCTCGTCTAGGTCTTGCATATAAGATTTGTTGGAGGGTAACAGCTAGTATTACATTCCGAATATCAAAGTCACGATAAGGAACGTCAAGGAACTCAATTAGAAAGTGGGAGTTCAAGAGGTGGTAATTAATGCACAAAAATAATGAAGATCGAGTTAGTCATCTGCTTCTGATACTCTTAAGTTCATCTGGTCATAACTTGCCAATCATATCTTTACCTCACCAGTCTCCATATGAAAATTTAACCTTTACTTAAACCCTTACCATGACTACCGTAGGAAATTCCCAATTTCCAAACATCACTCTTGAAGCACAGCCCTCATATTTAGGAATCAACATTAACCATTTATTTAAATTTCCAAGTTCTTTTACCTTGTCTTAAATTTGACCCAAAACCTCTAAATCCCGTTTACGAATTCCTTGAACTTGTTCAAATTGTTCTCCTCGTATTATTTAATTTAAATCTTTAGGCCTTACAAAACTTATCTTCCATCATAAAATCAACTTTCGTATTTTCTTCGACATACACCCTTGAATATTATTCTCCTAAAAATATTTCACAACAATCTCTAAACTTCCATAACTTTGTGTTCTCTCTATCCCTAGTCATTTCCTCGCAATATCTTGTTTAATATCCTCATTAAACACAATTAACTTCTCTTTTCCATTACTAACCTTCTACATAGCCTTAGGGTAAAACCTCCCAAGAATCAATAACCAGAATTTTGTGGTTCTCCAATCTAGGTTGACCTTGAATATCCTTATCAGTTTTGAATACACCAATAAACTATCTCATAACCCCAAAATTTCTCTAAATGTAATTGTTTCCAGATTGGCAGTATACATCTCTTTATTCTATTCGAGACCTTTACCACATTTCTATCTCAAGTTTTCATATGGACCACTCCATATTTGATTTCCTTTAGATCATCATAAAATAACCAGTTACGTCTTCTCTGAGCTACATAATTTACGTTACTTCCTTAGCCTTCTCCATGTAAAAGATACGAAGATTCAAGGGTTTCGAAGTACATCTGGTAGGGACGACAAGATATGGGTAATTAATGTAATGAGACAGAGTTTAAGATAAAAGGTAAATAAGAATGCAAGAAAATAATGGCGAGAAAGAATAATGAAGATATGTTCCTTCTCATCGGTTCAAATGAGAGGAACCCATCAAGCTTAAATTCAATAGCAAGGAATGAGGGTGAATCCAAACAAGAGGAAAAAGAATTCCAATTGAAGTTCAAAATGAGTTTCTCAGGGGTCGTCCCAGAAATATCTCAAAGAATCCTAAGTGTGATTGAGTACCTTGGATTTGAAAATATTAATCTAAATACAAAATTAAATCAACAACTACAAAATTTTATCAAAATCATCAACTAATACCAGGATTCAAAGTTCTACAATGAATCCACAAAATCAAATTCAAATCAAGGAAAAAGGTGAATCAAAACAAGGAAAAGGAGTTTAAATCGGAATTCAAAATGAGATTCTCAAGGGTCATCCCAGGAATCTCTCAAGGAATCCTAACAGTGATTGAGTATCCTCTCATCATAACATCTTAATTTATATATCCTATAGTAGGCTCATAGTAGTACAACTAAGTCGTTGCGCTACTACGAAATCGTACTAATGCGAATCTCGACCTGTATGGGCCACCACTAAAAACGTGTCATGACCCGCACCCTAGAGTTAGGGCACGAGAAGTGGGTATGTCCAGCCTATGCCGCAGTGTCGGCGGTAGAATGCTGTCCTAGGTCTCATACATCTAACAGTATAAGGCTAAACAGTTTATACTCCCCGAATGGGGGTGACATAGCAGATACAGACTCAATCACATTTAAGGTAGAGCATGATAAGGATAGATAAAACATGAAATCCAAAAGAGGTACAACAGAGAGAAATCTAAGTATCTAAGATACACAAATCCAAAAATACATCTCAAATCTCCAAACTCAGATACAATAATCCATAAAGTAAATACAACTCCAAACAATTGAAAATAGCTAACTAAACAACCTCTAATGTGTCTCCTCTAGGCTAGCAGGCAATCTCCAAGCTATCTGTAAAATTTATCAACGGGTCCAGTCAGGACAGGAACGAGTACAGTACATCTCAACAATATCATAATAGGTTAGGAAATATAAACATGCTAGAGAGTAAGATACAGGATCTGAAGAAATAACATGATGAAAAAGAGAGAGACTGTAAGTAAATAGCTACAATATATAGAGAACTATCAGTGACTAGTGATTCAGAGCACAAGATGGTTATGTAAATGGCACGATGTTGTACACGAGTAATCTACAGAAGTTGTACACGAGTAATCTACTGGATTGATTACATAACCACTTCTACTCCCCCGCTCCAATCAATACACAAGGATCAAGCTAAGTTATGTTATTGCACACGAAGTATAGTCGCACACGAGATCATATGAATACATGAATATATACGATTTGTACACGAATGTCACGAATACAAGGAGTACACGATGCTCACGATAAAGTACACAAACACGAATACCCGATGTATCCGCTAAGGGGATAACATCGCACAACAAGATCCATATAGTACTAATCCGTATTTCCAACGTGTCAGCATCATGTAAAGTAATCTAAAGCAGGAAATATAATCCTAAACAAGATATAAAATGATCAGAGAATGTACTCGCCTGGTGTCTGAATGTCCAAAGTAAATATACTGTCCGAGAAGAGGTGTCTGGCTCCTAATCAGAACAGCACAAGTCACAACATGTCCAGAAGGATAATATAAAGCACTACAATGCAATGCATTCTACATGAATCTAGGTCAAACTAGGCCAAAGTCAACCCTTGGTCAACTCTGGTCAACTGCACTAGTCAAACTAGGTCAAACTAGGTCATGTCCTAACCCAGCAAGTCTTACTGGGCCTAACCAAGACTATCCTAGTAAGCACACATCAATACAAGGCTATACAAGCCAACATACACCCAACTCTATATAGCATGCAATTATTCAATACTCAAATAGGCAAGAATTTATATTAGATATACACTAGGTAATCTATTACTTTAAGCTATACATGTCTACACATATATACACATGCATATATTGGTATTCAATATTAGGTCTATAATCATGGCATTTCAAATGGCTGTATAAACTTATATATTACAATACAATATGCTAACATATATATAATATACATACATAGCTAAGTTAACTATATTCATAAATACTTATTTAAGAGGCTATGTGTGTGTATGTAAACATGGCAAAGGGGCAAATGAGGGTTAAATGGGCATACATAGTGTATACATATCAAAGAGTATCAAAGTGTAAGTGAACAAAGTGTCAAGTGTGATAGTGTCAACATAATGTAAGGGGTACATGAGGTAATATAGGATTTGTGTTAACATAGAATATTACATCTCATTAACTTGTATATTGCATACATTACATCTATTATTATATTACATTCATGCTTGAATTAATTCATCATTCATTTATTCTCTTGCACTACTATTTGTACCATACATTATATACTATGGAACCTACATATTCATTACAAGCCATACTTATACATGCTTACATTAGATAGGATACTTACACCTCATACATCATTTATTTAACCATTTACTCATGCTTGCATTCTCTATTTAGTTACATAATGTATATACATTAACATGGGTTAAAATCAAATAGAACATTATATTACACACAAGGGTACACAAAATGCATATGTCGAATAGTAACTCATACTAATAATCAATACTGTACCAATTCAGCATGAATTAAATGCTAGTATTAAAGTATGTTATAGATCTATGTGTTAGCTTTCCGAAACTTTAAACGGATCACGTTTTCGTTTCCGGAAACTCCCGGAATCGCGAAAACACCGAGAACGCGTATGTCTTTCGTACAGCTGACACTCAAATAATTCTCTAGAAAGTTACAGAATGAATTAGGTCTATTAATACATATTTTTGGAAAGCTAACTTCAATACGCTTCTTTTAAAAAAAATGGAAGATTAAACCGAGCTTTGAGCTAGAAATTATGACATTTCTAAGTTAGGGCTGAAATTAAAAACGTGGATAAAAATCATGACAGATTTAGATAGTTTGAGACAAAAGAACACAAGTATATAACATAATATATCAAGAACTCACACTCTACACTAATATATATATATGAGACACTATTGAACACATCTCCAATACAAAAATATGAGATTAAACATGTAATAATTTATTCATACATAACAACAACACATAGTGTGTCCAAATTTGGGATTTTTCCACATGGACACAACCACAATACAAAGGAGACTCCTATGACCTCCAAATGGACACGAAATGGACACAAATGGAGATACAACCATGGGGGTCATTCCTATGGGTTCAAAATAGACCTATATGCATAAGGAAATGGAAAAGAGAAGGAATTTATATCTCCCGGTAGATCGAATCGAAGAAAAGCCTTCCCGGAGCGACACCGACACGTAGAGATTCCAAAAGGACACGAACGAGCTCTGAATCCTCCCAAACTTGGGTAGCTTTCTTCTTGGCTAGAATGGAGAAGGAAAGAAGAAGATTTGGTGGTGAAATGGAAGGATTTGGTGGAGAAATTGCTAGGAATTGCTCTCTAGAAATTTGGGAAAGAACAAGAGAGAGTGTGGATGAGAATAATAAAATGAACTTGAGCCTATCCTCTCCCAAAGTGGCTGGCCAAATGGGACTATTTGTCCTATTATGGTAAGGTCCAAAATGCCCCCACTAACCTATTCTATGAGTATTAGGAAAGGGCTAATTGGTTGGGGCTAAATTAGTCATTCTAAAGTCTCTAATTACACTAACCTTATCCATAATAATTAGTCTAACCTCTAACTAAAATATTTCTATCATGTGGACTAAAATTAATATCATGTGGGCCATGCCTAACTAGTGTGTGGGTCCCACTAGAGTCAAACTACCCCTGAGTCCCCGTTTCAAGTCGGATTGAGTTGAAATTCGAACCTGACTCAAATAACCCCAAAATAATATCATAAATAATAAAATAATATCAAAATAATTCAAAGAAGTCAAATGCAAAAATATTTTTAGGCCAAAAATGACATTAAAATATCATAATCACATGGTTAGGCTCTAGGTCAAACAGTCTCTAGGGTTTCACTAGCAAAACGTCAAAATCACAAGTCATTGATTTAAATAATTTTAAAATGATCTAAAATCACCAAAAATTATATCATAAATTAAATATCATTATTAAAATAATTATAAATACGAAATTTTAAAATTACCCTCATTTGGGAAACTGGGTGCTACACTTGATTAAAACCTTGAGCCACTAGACGAGATTTATTACATAAAACTTGTCCAACCTCACTGAGTTTATTTCGGAACATCCATTTGGTACCAATTACAGATTGACCAATAGGTTTAGGAACAAGTTTTCAAACTTGGTTTCTCTCGAACTGGTTTAGTTCCTCTTGCATGGCAAAAATCCAAAATTTATTTTAAAAAGCATATGTTACTGATTTAGGTTCTACTTGAGAAATGAATGCAACATTAACAGCTATATCTCTAGTAGAATAACGTGTACCTACTCCCTTCGATACATCACCTATGACAAGAGACTCTGGATGGTTTGGCATGAATTTTATCTTCTTTGGTAGACTCACTAGATAGTCTTTATCGACAGTAGTATCTTCAGGTGCTTTGAAAGTTTTTCTTGCGTCTTCGCCATCGTTGTCACTTATAATATGACTGTTGAGCCCATCAAATAAAATGTTAATCGATGCTTCAACAATCATAGATCTTTTATTAAAAATGGTATATCCTTTACTCTTGGGAGCATAACCGAGGAATATTTCTTCGTCTGCCTTCGAGTTGAACTTATCCAAGTTATCCTTGGTGTTCAGGATAAACAACGACATCCAAAAACTTTGAAATAAGAAATATTAGGAATGCGATCAAACCATAATTTATACGATGTCTTCTTCGATATAGGTTGAATCAGAACCCTATTCAAAATATGACAAGTTGTACTTACAGCTTTAGCCCAAAAATATTTAGGAATATTATGCTGGTTTAGCATGACTCTAGCCATATCGCTTAGAGTTCTATTCTTTTGCTCCATAATACCATTTTGTTGGGGAGTTCTAGGACAAAAACTCATGAGAAAAATTATTGGTTTCGTAAGACCTTTTGAAATTAGAATTTATGAATTCGCCTCCATGATACTTCAGATACAAGTAATCATGAAACCTTTTTTGTTTTGAACCTTTTTTTACTAAAAATCTTAAATTCAAAAAGTGCATCACTTTTGTTTGCTAAAAAGAAAACCATGTATATCTAGAGAAATCATCAACAATAACAAAGGCATAAATCTTACCACCAGGGCTGAGGACTCTACTAGGTCCAAACAAATCCATATGTATCAACTGCGAAGGTCTAGAAGTACTTACAACATTGATAGATTTAAATGAGGATTTAGTAACTTTGTTTTTTCTCGCAATCAGTCGATATATACTATATCTTTCTTGAATGATATCCCAGGCATTCCTTTTACCAATTTTTTTATTGATAGCCTTAAAATGGTATCCATGTTTGCGTGTCATAGTCTCATATGCCATAGCCAACTTTTATCTTGGTTGACTACTATTAGTTGACTACTAAGTACTTGCCTGTATTGTTATTACTTTCTATAAAGAATACATAGATATTATCCTCCATGATTCCTTCATAAACAGGATTACCAGTGGACATATCATATATTGAATATTTGTATTTAACAAAATTAATACCATAACCATTGTCAGTAAGATGGCTAATGCTTAGAAGGTAACATTTTAATTTAGTTACAAGACAAACGTCTTTTATTACTGGATAAAAAGAAATACCAACTGTACCATTCACTATAATATTACCTCTCATATTATTACCGAAGGAGACATATCCTTCTCTTTTCATCGATAGCGTCACGAATAGAGATGCGTTACCTGTCATGTGCCAGAACATCCGCTATCGAGGATCCATTTACTTTTATCATGAGAGGGTTGGCCCACCTACAAGACGAGTAGATGTGACATTTGGTATCCATTTCTTTGAGGGTCCAGCATTGTTAGTTTTGTGTATCCATGTGTATTTATTCATGTTTACTAACTTTCTAATTCTACAGTACTGTGATATGTGCCCATGCTGACCACAGTATGTACAGATAATTCTAGAGTTAGTGTCCTTTAATTTACTGCATACATGAGTCTTTTGTGTCTTGTGTGGATACTTGTAAGTGAAAGCATGATTTTATGGAACATGTTGCTTGCATGCTTTCATTAATCGTGTCCTATTTGGTATATGCTGTGTAGTAGGACAGATCTTAGACAGTGTAACAGGAATAACCTGTTTGCCTAACTTTATCTCTAACTTTTTAGAGATTGAACAAGCTGCTACATGTTTCTCAGTCATATCTTTCAGTTTTTGTTTAGTGTCGATTCGTAATCTCTTCTCAAAGTCATATAGAACGAGCACTTTTACATTGTCTCTCTCTCCGATCAACTGTGCATTGAGCCTCATGAAGACTTAGCTTAATGTTAGCCAATTCTTTCGTGTTACCTATGCATTGAGCCTCATTTATTTTTTGTAATAAATTAGATAATCTAACAACTTCGGCTGTGTATGATTTTATCTCTTTATGAGATTGCCTTTACTTGTCTAACACATTTTGGTGTTCATCAAGTAAGTCGCTAAAAGCATTAGAGAGTTCATCGAAAGTAAAATCATCATATAGAGGATTGTCTGATACCTAATCAAATGCCATTAAGCAGACATTTGCTGAACTATTGTGTCTTCCCTCTTCTTCTGATTCACTGACCTCGGCTTCGTACATGATGCTGGTATTTGCATATGTTCGACTAGATGTTGACTTGCTACTTGATCGATCGTATCGACTGCTTTCTTGGCTATTGGGTAGTCCTTTTTTATATGCCCGGTCTTTTTGCATCCATGGCATAAAGTTTTTTCTTCATTGCTTTCTTGGACGTCTTTCTTTTTTCGATTTTTTTCAAACCTCAATAACTTCCTGAAGTTTTTGACCAGTAGAGCTTGTTTATCACCATCTGAATCTTTATCGTCAGTGTCTTTACTGGAGAACCTTTTAGCTTGTGCTTTGAAGGCGATAGATTTTTTTTGGGTTGCCTCTTCAAAGTCTTGTAGGTCAAGCTCATGAGTCATGAGTTTACCAATCTGCGCCTCTAGTGACATTGTGGTGAGATCATTTTCTTCAATAATTGCGGTAGCCTTCGGGTTCCAATTCTTGGTCAGTCCCCTGAGCACTTTCATGATCTTTTCATGGTTACTATAATCTTTACCAAGAGAAGATAGAAGATTATTATATCTAGGAAACGTGTGAATATTAGTGTTATTGATTCATTTGGCTTTATCTTGAAAGCCTCATACTCTTGTGTCAGTCTGCTGATCTTGGATCCATTCACTTGTTAAGTTCCTTCATGAGTTACCTCAAGAAGTTTTCAGATCTCGTACGAAGTGACACATATAGATACTCTATTGAATTCAGTCTTATCTATGGCACAGAATAAAGCATTTATGGCTTGTGCATCTAGACTAGCATGCTTCTTTTCTTGGTTAATGTATCTATCGTGTGGCTTTTCTACTAGATCACCATTAATCAGATTCTGGCAGGTTTCTTATAACCGTCCATAACTATCGACCAAAGATCGAAGTCAAGTGATTTAAGAAAGAACTTATGCATGTTTTCCAATAAGTATAGTTTGTTCTATTTAATAATGGGAGTCTATTTGTGGAATACCCTTCACATGTGAATATAGATTTCACGGCTGCCATATATACTCTCTAGGATGTTATATATGAATATAAACTGTTCTGGTACCAATTGTAAGAGCGTTAAGCACCTCTAGGGGGAGTGAATATAGTGTGTGTGTGCAGCAGAAAGAAATCACCAAATTAAAAAAAAAAATATGTGTAGTGCCACAGGTGATGAGTACTAGGCAGATGATAACAAACTACATAATTTAAATGCGTAAAGTAAAGAGAATTAGAAAAGCAAACTCATGACACAACGATGTATATTGGTATCGCTCTGAGGGGACTAGTCCAGTCTTGAGTACTCTTTCTTGATGTTAATCCACTATGGCACAAGCTTTGAATCTGAAGTGCTTGCAACTCCTTATAACCACAAATTTTTATCCGAAGGACTCACAACTTCAAATAAGGCAAACTTTGAAAACTAGAACATTTTCGAAAAGCCTTCTTTACAAACTCTAGATCGAACCATAATAGGGCTTGGCTTGGCTAGGAGTTGTTAAAGGCTAGATATGAAAGTGTAGAGCTCTCAAATGCTTCTGAATAGATATAGAAGAGAAGAATAAATGAGTGATTTGGAATGGGAACTTCTCATCTATTTATAGTATTTTTGTGGGTAGAACTCAACATGAGTTCGGGTCCATATTTTTTGTATTTCAAAAATTGCTTGCAGATCTTTATGAAGACCACAAACGAGCAGAAACTAACTTAATTGAACTGGGTAGAGTTCGGGCCAAACTCTTAGGTAGAGTTCTCTAACCACTTTTGTGTATCTCCATGCAGATTTGCTATTTGGTATTGGGCTTTTTGTTTATTGGATATTGGGTATAGGCTAGTATGGAATGTGGAGTAGATAGGTAGCTATTTGGAAAGTGGAGTTTAGTAGAATAGTCAGTTGCTAATCCTTACATTTTTTCTAGACTCAATAAAATAAAAAAAATATAGAAGAAAATATAAAAAGATGTCTTGATCAGCATTTGAAGTCTTTGTATGATGAAGACGACGAGTGGTAGCAGTCTGGAAGTAGATGTTCTATTTGTGTACCTATAGCTGTGTATTGTTTGTATATTGACCAAAGTTTATGTTGATTATCAAAATCAGGTGTGACTATGACCAATGGGCCAACATCATCCATAACAAATTATGTTTGATTCCAAATTTCTTCTAGGTATATCTAAACATAGATTTCTTCGGTACATGTACCTATTTTTATTCTCTTTTGGGATCTGAGGCATATCTTCTATCGGAGCGATACTCTTTGTTTTGGAGAAATTAAATTTGTAGTTCACGACATCTTCTAGACTATCATGAACTTTCTCTACATGAGATCCTACTTCAAGAGATGCTTCTTTAATAGCAAAATAGTGTTATATTATTTTTCTCTTTTTCTGGAGAGCAGAATCTTGACAACCTCTATGTCTTTTACATTCTTAATGTGGAACTAATTCATTTGTTGTCTTATTTAGCTCTTTTGGTACTTACTTCTATTCTAGAAGGTACATTCATAGTTGGTATATATGATATAGTTACTTATGCAATATTATTAATTAAAGTCATCGAGTAACTTATTTGTAATGAATTACAAGAAATAATTCTCATAATATATTGTCCACATTGGGGGTTCTAGGGTCAAGATGAGCTAAAGTTGGAGTTTTACATGCTAATTCATGTTGTTCTTCTGGAGTAGAAATTTTATCTTCCTTTTATCTCCCCTTAACAGTGGGAATACTATTTTTTTATTCAAATGACAATCCACAAGATTTGCGGTAAAGATGAGATAAGTCGAAGAATCTAAATAATTTAATAATGGAAGAAGACTCAAAAACCAAACATAAATTCCCATAAATGCTAAAATAATTGTTCCAAATAATAAGACATAAAAGTTTTAAAACAATACAACTCTTAATAAATAAAACTAAACTACTAATTATCCCTAAAAATCTATATATGCCAAGTAAGTTGGTGCTGTCTTGTTCCTCAAATCTTTATCAAGAAAGTCATCATTGTCTATATTTAAGATGACATTTGCTTCACCTTCTAGGTTTTTGATATTTAGCCATTGCTTTCTTGGAAGCACGACAGGTTTGGAACCAATGACCTTTACCATTGTGGGCCAGGATGGCCCACCTGGTCATGCCAAAGTTTAAATGTGAGAGGATCTTTTAGCATCTGAACAATAATGGGTCTTGACTAGTGATGAGTTGATGGTTCATTGTGGTATGTGACTTGACTACCCCAATGAGTGAAGTAGATATCTAATGATAAGTTGGAGAATTTCTCTATAACAAACTTATGGCTCCATATGCCAGATGTTACGTAAATTATTCTTTATTTTCTCGCTTAAAATTTTAGTATGATACTCGTTTTCCCTTATGTACTTGAAATTAATATGTTTCTTCTAAAATTATGAGAGTATAATTCATTCTATATAAGCAGGTGTGTACTGTTAGATGGAAAAACAAATAGAAGCAAACAAACACTCAACCAAAACACATCATCAACCATTTTCCATCAAGATGAATTCTTAATGTAATAACATATACATGACATCTAATGTAAAAAAAAATCTCATGTTGATTCTTTCTTAATATTCTGATGAACACATATGAAGATAACAAATTATCTATAATAAAATGTAAGTTTATTCACTAGAGGCATTTATTTGGCTACTAACCAAAGTGAAATAATCCCAACTACAACGGAACTCTCACAACTTCATAGTTAACATGCTTAGGAGAATGATTAGGTAAATTCTTAATGAGATGTTAAGTGAATTCTTAACATAATGACTCTGCATAATTAAGAAATATGCATAAATTATTGACATCATGTCCCCGTTTTCCCAAATTAAACTAGTTATACTTAGGGACGGCGATTTTGCCCTCATACCCTCTACCCTAGCCGGGTACCCTGTACCCTCAGGTGCCCACGGGTACCCTCTACCCTTCGAGGGCATGCCCTACCCTTACCCTCTTGGAATTAGGGTAGGGTAAGGGTTTTATTCTGTTACCCTAGTGCAATTACCCGGGTACCCGTCCTACCCGCCCTACCTTCTGCCCTGTAACCCTATCCTGAACCCTACCCTACCCTGAATCACTACCCTATCCACTACCCGTTAACCCTAACCCTTTAAAACTCTCGACCCTACCCTTCTCCCAACCCGCTTTGTAATTTTGTATAGTCCCACTGCCATAGTATTACTACTACTTGTAGTTTTTTGTAATTAGTACTTAGGATTAGGAGAACTACATGGTGCTTGATCCCAAGGAGTCAGGTCTAGCCCCCTCCTTGGGTATGTAGGCAGCCCAGGTTCAACTATATAACTGGGTTCAGCGCCTTTAGTAAAAAAAAATATTCTTCCTGTTATTTCTTGTTAAGTTGTTATAATTTTTGAATGCTGTCAAAATCTGAAAAAAATGAAATGGAAAGAAAAAATATTCCCCCTGTTTACTAGCAAAAAATTTGATTTTCAAAGTTAAAAAAATGAAATGGCAAGGGTAATACCCTTACCCTCCCTACCCTGACCCTCAGCTACTCTGTGAGGGTAAAGGACATGGACGGGTAATGGGTATTAGTTTTTTGGAAGAGGGCTACCCTACCCTACCCTCATGACTCCCCTAGGGTATCAAAAAATGGTCAATATCCTACCCTACCCTGCCCTCTTCCTGTCCTTACCCTACCCTACCCTACCCATCGCCAGCCCTAGTTATACTTCAATGAAAAAACAAACAAGTCAATCATATACTAAACAAAAATAGAGCATTCAAACCTCACATGCAATTTTCATAAAAAGTTTCAAACAAAAAACATTTTGGCTAAGTAGTGTAAGGCGCTAGATTAGGCTTTGGTCCGAAAGGAATTTTTCACAAAGAAAAAAAGAAGAAATATATCTACTAATTTGATATATCTTGATATATATAGTATGAAAATAAATCTCTTAGAACTTTAAAAGACATTATATATATATATATATATATATATATATATATATATATATATATATATATATATATATATACAGGTTCCTTCAGGTACGGTATTTAACTTACGGGAAAGCTACGGGAGAGGGAGAGAAGCTAAACGGGTTCCTTTCATCATGAGAGTACTGACTAAATACGTGCTATAGCATTAAATGTGTTATACTCTTAAATGTGTTCTCCTTTATTTGTCTGTTCTCATTGTCTTCTCCAGCATTAAATTAGAGTACTCACCTTTTCCTTCTTCTTTACTTCCATGAAGCTAATTTTTTCTCCGTGTCCCCTCTTGAGAGAGAGAGAGAGAGAGATAGATAGAGAGAGAGAGAGAGAGCACCACCTGACGGACAGGGATGGCTGTGCGGAGGGTGGCGTCCTCTTTGGCGGAAGCTCTTGGATACGAGGGCGAGGGGGAAGAGGCAGGCGGTCTTGGATACGAGGGCGAGGGGGGAAGAGGCAGGCGGCATCACGCTGACGGACAGGGATGGCGGTGCGGAGGATGGCGTCCTCCTTGGCGACGGCAGGGGAGAGTTCGGCGCAGAGGAAGTCGAAGTGTCATTCGTATTGGGAGATATCGGCGTCGGAGAAGTCCGGGTGGCTGATCCGGTCAGACCACTTGCTGGACCAGTCCTTAACAAAATTTTTTTTTTACATTGCATTCCTTGATGTATAACGTCATGTATCTCCCAATGGAGTCCTGGGTATATTTTTTATATTTGTTCTGTCATATTCTTCAATGTCAATATACACATCAGCACTCAGTAATAAGTTGAAGATCAAGCCTCCATTTTGGATGATTTTTGAGCTTCAGACAAATAGTTTGCCATGTGTAGAGCTCTACTAGTTTCTGTTGATAATTCCATATCTTTTGAAAGGAATCAGATCAAGCCTTATAACTATTAACTGGTATTGAAAGGAATCAGATGATGCATCTGCCATATCTTTTGTGTTGTTTCAGATGGCATTTGAGATGGATACATATAAATACCAGATGTTTCCATTTGTACAGGTGATCTGTATAATTAATTCTCGGTTTTTAAGCGCATGCATCAATTCCCTCTAAACACTGCTTAGGAACACTTTTTCTCTGCATATTGCAACTTGGCCGAAGTAAAAGTTAAGGCTGGAAACTCAAAACTTCATGATGAAAGGAACCCGTGACTTATTAGCTTCTCTCCCTCTCCCGTAGCTTTCCCGTAAGTTAAATACCGTACCTGAAGGAACCTATATATATATATATATATATATATATATATATATATATATATATATATATATATATTGAAAAATTGTATATCCAAATATAATATAATCTCAAATTTGAATTGTTATAAAAATGTACATCCGAAGATACTACTAAATACTACAAGTTTAAAGTAATGGTGATTTGATGCAATCATTTCAAACTAGCGTAATTATTCACATGCACAAAATATACAATTATTTATTCAACTCAAATGTACATAATTAATCAGCAACGTGAAACTATAATAAGATTACTTATTAAACATCTAAATTAATAGGGATTAATGCTCAACTAATGCAATAACACTCATATTATATCATTCAAATAGTTGATAATTATAGTTCTAATTTAGATTTTTGAGATTCACAGTTCATATCACCACATCCAATCAACGACAAAATAAATAAATAAATACTCCAAGATCTATATATCCATCTCCTGATCCAAAATACTTTTTCATTTCAACTGTTTATTTATATATATTTGCAATCTCAGGACAAGTTAAGAGATTATATTAATTAACATTTATAGCATGCTGAAAATGTTATACAACCAATGACAGATAAATAATTTTTTTGTAGATGAAAGTTAAATTGCATGTTGGTACCTCTTTGGTATGGTTAACAGGATATTGATACATTTTTGGTTTTGTATGATTTGAGTTGATGGTGGCGTTGTTGCGATGATCAAAGCTTGTTCACCATCCACCTCATCATGTCTTTCTCGTATCATCATGAAACTAACGACTTGGAGCTTCTCGAGTTTGAACTGTAGCTTCTCGAACTTTCGTACTGATAACATGTTATAAAAGTAGAAAGAGAGAAAGATAATAGTTTGTAGCATATATATATATATATATATATATATATATATATATATATATATATATATATATATAAAAGCAATGGGTATATATATATATATATATATATATATATATATATATATATATATATATATATATATATTTCGCCACAATTACCCATTGCTTATATATATATATATATATTTTATATATATATATATATATATATATATATATATATATATATATATATATATATATATATATATATATATATATATTACCCATTGCTTATATATATATATATATATATATATAAGCAATGGGTAATATATATATATATATATATATATATATATATAGGCAGAAGTACATTCTATTAAGAAAGTTGTTATAAGTATAGAACAATTATTAAAAGATATAGATAAAAAGTTAGATTACATTAAAGTACAGAACCAAGATAAAATAGAAAGAATTTTGAGACTTGAAAATCTACCTAGTCAGAAAGAAGTAATAGATTTAAAAAATACCTTAGACAAGACACAAAAAACCATTAACATAGAAGAAGAACTTACAAACATAACTAATAAGGTAAATACTTTAACAATAAAACCTACTGGAAAAGAAGTAATAATATTAAAACCTATTTCTTTTAAATTTCCAAATCAAAAACCTTAATGAGTAACTCAAGTTCGACTAGTAGAAATAGGCAAATACTAGATATAGTATTAAGAAAGAATAGACATTCTTATGATTTACAGTTAGAAGAATTAATTGATCCAGAACAAGATTATGATAGGTTTCAAAAGGAAGGATTAAACATTTTAAATCCTAGAATTTTATATCAAGCAAAAAGATTTGAAGGTAGAACTGAATTTTTTAAACATACAAGAGAACAGGCTATAAGTTGTTTAGGAAATCAAAGTATCAACTTACCTTTATTAAGTAAAGAAGGTATTAATGAATTAAAAAATTCTGCTTATAAACTAGTTCACTTAGGGCTTATAGTCATAGGTATAAAAGGTTTAATGAGAAAAAATTTAGGATGTAAGACTTTGGCCACTATATATGATAAAAGATGGAATGATATAACCAAAGGAATGATAGCAAGCATAGAAGTAGATATGAATAGTAACTCAGGAATCTTTTATTGCAGTCCAGATTTTCTAATAACAATAAAAGATTTTATAAAAAATATTTACCTAGAAATACAAACAAAAGGTTATGAAGAAGTACATACTGGTGAAAATCTTATGATATATCTTGGCTTTTTAGGAAGATGTACCATAAACTCAAAAATAAAATATAGAGTACACACTGATGATGTAGTCCAGATAATGAGTAGTAAAGGCATTAAAATGATTAAACCATTAGACTATGAACTAGAAAGATTAGCAGACTTAGAATGGAGTCTAGACAAATTTATAGAACCAGTCAAAACTCTAACTCCAAAAGAATCTTTAGTTTATACGGATCATCGTGGCCATGTAAATTTAAGATTTACAGATTACGTTACTCAAACAAACCAAGAAAATAATGAGACAGAAGCAGAAATAGGATGCAATTATGTAGAAATAGAATATGAACTACTAAAGGAAGACAAGATATTATATCCAAAAGAATTAGGATTAAATAGCTTGACAAAACAAGAACTTTTAGAATTAGAAGAAATCCATTACAGGAATAAGACCATAACAGAAGACCAAATTTTATACTATGATGAAGATAAAAACATTAGAATAGGAAAAATTACACAAGAGACAGATACTATTGATATAGAAACAAATGTTTCAGAGATATCTTATCTAAAGGATCTGGCAGATGAAGAAACTAGCACTGCAACATCTGCTTCTCCTTTCCATAAAACTGTTCCTTTAGCACCCATCCACTATAGTGGAGGAAATGTACCTAGAATACCTTACACAGACTACAAAGATAAATATAAATATGGTTACAAATTTATAAATAAAGGTAAAAAACAACCGTTAGAACAACCAGTAAAATTTCAGGCTAAAGGAGAACCACAGATTCTTAATCTACCAGCTCATGACCCCCAAAGTTGGTCTAATGTAATTGATGTATGGAAATATACTTTGGTAGGAGAATACTATAGATCATCATATAATATGGAACCAGAATAAATGTTTAGATATTTAGAAACCTATTTAGGAGAAAGTATAAGAGCAATGTGGGAAGCTTTTAAAAGTACACAGGTAACAGAATATAATCAACTAATAGCTTTAGGAGCAAACCCATATAATTTTGTAAATAAAATCCATAGCCTTGCTACGGGAGAAGATCCAAATTCAGGACATATTGGTGTACAAAAAGATGCAATAAAACAACTAGAACAGTTAAGTATATACAAATGGAAGTACATCAAACAATTTTTGAATGATTATTTCTACTATACTTGCATATCTGGTAATGCTTTCAATCAAGACCTAGGAGATAAATTATTTAGAAAACTTCCAGGAGCTCTAGGAATAGAAATAGCTGAAAAATGGAAAGAAGAACCAGGTATAAAAGAAAAGCCTCAACATCCTTGGACTATTGGACAAAGAATACAACATATTATAAAAATATTAAAAGAAAAATGCACAGAAATACAAATACAAAACCAATTAAAACATTCTGATTATGGATTTTGTAGAGAGATATATATTGCCCAAACTTATGGAGCTAATGACAGAAAAAATAGAGATTATAAGAATAAAAATAATAATAAAGGATATTACTCAAAAAAGAAATATTACCTTAGAAAATCTAACAGAAAGAAACCTTATTTAGACCCAAATAAACATGTCAGAAAGTTTAAGCCTAATAGACTATATAAAAATAAACTTGAATGCTTTACTTGTGGAAGCCAAGAACATTTGAGTAGAACTTGCCCTAAAAGAATAAATAAACATGACAGAAATAGTACATTAGTTGAATGCACTAATGAAGACCTAATCAATATAGATGAAACTGTTTCTGATACAGAATCCATTTATTCTATTATATCTTTAGAAGACCAAACATTAAGAGAACGAAATGATAATGATATAAAGGACGAGGAATTTATAAATAGCTTTGGACATAATACAGAAGAATGGTTTGAAGATTTAGAAGAATTTGATTTAGTTCAAATTGCCTCTAGTAGCTCAGAAGACTGTATACATGAATGGGAAGTAAATATTGGAACTGACAGTATATCTTGCTACCAGTGTAAATGGTATCCTAGTAAAGATAGAAGGGCTAAATGTAAAAAATGCTACATAGAAGGGTGTATTAAATGTATAGAGAAAACCCAGACCATAGAAAAATCTCTTAAAAGTTTTCAAGAATATGGAACAGAAGAATTTAAAATATTAAAAAAGCGAGTTGAAAACCTAGAAGATGAATTAAGACTAGTAAATAACAAAATAGAAAATATAGAACAGCAAAAGATAAATTGTAAAGAAAAACAAATACAGATTGCACAAACTCAAAACTGTGTCCAAATATGTAATTCTGAAAATCTAAAAATATTAAAAGTTAAATGTTTAGTAAGAATAAAAGATTATCAGATAAGATGCCTAGGTTTAGTAGACACTGGATGCAGCAATTGCATTATAAACGAAGACATAATTCCACAAAGATATATTGTCAAAGCCACTAAACCAGTTAGTGCTCAACAAATGGATGGTGGGCTACATTTATATGACAGCCTATTAATCCCAGGAAGTAAAATCAGTTTTGAGACTAATTGTGGACAAAGTATTGAATACTCTCTTCCTGCTGAAAGTACTTGGGTAAGACCACTAAAGCTTAGGATAGACCTTGTTTTAGGTTTAAGTTTCTTATTGAAAGACAATGGAAGTATACTAATAAGCAAAGATTATTTACAACTACAAAAACATACCTTATTCACTCCAGTCTTTCTAAATGACGAGCCTACTATGAAAAAATTAATAGAAGAACCCAAAATAGAAGAATGTAAGTGTAAAAGAGAAAGAGAATGCCAACTAGAAGAATAAGAAATAACATCTGAAGAAGAAGAAATCGAATATAATAACTATAAAATAAGTTCAGAATTTTTGCATCTTGAAAAATTTTTATTATACATTAGTAAGTGAGCAAGATATTGAACAATTAATGCATAAGTTAGAAAAATTAGAAATAATAGGAGAAAATATATTAAAATACTGGGAAAAAGATAAAATACTTTGTAAACTAGATATAATAAATCCTAATTATAAGATTAGAACAGCAAAAATTAATGCTACTAATCAAGATGAAAAAGATTTTAGAGAACATATTAATGAATTATTAAAATTAGGAATAATAAGAAAATCTGAGAGTCCTCATAGATCTGCTGCATTTATTGTCAGAAATCATAGTGAAATAGTACGAGGAAAAAGTAGAATGGTAATAAATTACAAAAGACTTAATGACAACACTAGAGACGACGGGTATACCATACCAGATAAAACACAGTTAATTAATAAAATACAAAACTGTAAAATATTTAGTAAGTTTGATCTAAAATCTGGATTCTGGCAAATAAAATTGCATCCAGAAAGTGTTGAATGGACTGCCTTTACTTGTCCAGAGGGACATTTTGAATTGCTTGTAATGCATTTTGGTTTAAAAACTGCACCTCCTATTTTTCAAAGAAAGATGGACGATATTTTTTTAAAGCACAAAATTTTTGTAATTGCTTATATAGATGATATATTATTGTTCAGTAAAAATAGACAAGAACATAGAGGACATCTACAAATTATCATTTCAGAATTTATAAATCATGGATTGATAATTAGTAAAAAGAAAATTCACCTATTCAAACCTCAGATAGAATTTTTGGGAGTTATTATTGGAGAAGGAAAAATTAGGCTTCAACCCCATATAGCTCAGAAGGCTCTTGAATTTCCAGACAAATTAGAAAATCTAAAAGAAATACAACAGTTTCTATGCCTAGTAAATTACGCTAGATCATTTATAAAAGACTTAGGAAAAATCGCTGGCCCTTTATATGCTAAAACCTCTCAAACAGGACAAAAACATTTTAATCATGAAGATATTAAGATAGTAAAGGAAATAAAAGAACTTATCAAAAAGTTACCTGAGCTACAACTACCCCTTGATACTGATTACTTAATTATAGAAACTGATGGAAGTAATCTTGGTTGGGGAGCTGTTCTTCTGGCCAAGCCAAATAAATATTCAGAGAAAAACACAGAAAAAATATGCAGATATGCCAGTGGAAGATATAAAGAAAGGGAAATGTTAGTAGCATAGATGCTGAACTTTTAGCAATCTCTTATGCTTTGGACAGTTTTGAGTTATTTATAATATCAAAGAAAGAAATAACTATTAGAACAGATTGTGAGGCAATAGTTGCCTTTCATAACAAGATGAACTTAGACAGTAAAAGATCAACAAGAAGACGTTGGCTTAATTTCATAGATCGGTGTCTTTATACTGGCTTGCAGATCTCCTTTGAACATATTAAAGGAATTAATAATATCGCAGCAGATATCCTTAGTCGTCTTATTTATCAGAATTCTCGTGAAAGCGAAGTCGGCATAGAAAGCAGCATCAAACCAAGAACACCAAAAATCCAAAAAATTTAAATGACTTCTAATCTAATCTATTACAAATATGCTTTATCTAATAGAAAATCTTTCTTGTTACAGATGGACAAGCCTCCTGATCAAAGATTACTTCAGCACTTTGGTAGTAGTCAGACTAATTCTAGTCAGAATCAGGTAGCACAGACTTCTTACTTTCAAGAGAGACTTAGATTTGGTAGCATAGAACTACTTGTATTTCCAAATAGTAATATCTCTTTTAGAACTCAGACACATATATCTCTTACAAAGGAGCAAAAATGTTTGGTAGATAACTTGTGGATTTCTTTTCATAAAAAAGACCAAAGATATTTTCTAGCAAGCATGAATGCTTTGTCTGAATTATTTAGCCAGACTAAAACCAACTTTAAATTCTATGTAGTATTTAGAGGAAAGGTTCCAGGAGTATACCATACCTGGATAGAAGTAGTTGAAAATATTAAAGATTTTACTAGTCCACTTTATAAAGGTTTTTATTATTTATCAGAAGCATTAGACTTAGCAAGACAACATCTTGGAACAAATTATTTTGTTTCTCCATCTCTGAGAAGTATACAAGATAAACCTCTAGAGTTTTCTATAATACATGATACTAATGAAAAGATTTTGTTTTGTGATCATTGCGAGGTACTCTCTAAATCTGTGAAAAGGTTAAATGAAAATATACAGGTTCTAGTCAGAGAAAAGCAGCAGCTGATCCAAAAATTAGCAGATTTAGAAAGAAAAGATTTTCAAAATAAATTTCCACCAAAGCAGACCTATCCTTTGGTCTTTAATCGAAAGGATGAGATGGATTTACATTCTCCTCTGAATGTAGTATGTGATACTGTTGGGTCTAATTTTCCAGCAGCTAGTCCGGTTCAAACGGCAACCGGTAAAGACATATCAAGTCCGTTGATGGCTGTGGTTTTGCCTAAAAGCCAAGTCTTGGATTCTGCTGGATCCACAATCCCAGCAGCTAGTCCGGTTCAAACGGCAACCGGTAAAGACATATCAAGTCCGTTGATGGCTGTGGTTTTGCCTAAAAGCCAAGTTTTGGATTCTGCTGGATCCACAATCCCAGCAGCTAGTCCGGTTCAAACGGTAGCCGGTAAAGACATATCAAATCCGTTGATGGCTGCGGCTTTGCCCAAAAGCCGAGACAAGCAGGTTATGATTAATGAAGACAATAATCAAGAAATTAGACAGAGATTTTTGGAATATAAAGAATCCCATGAAAAAGATATTGACAGGCTCCAGAAGATTTTAGACAAAGTCCAAGGCAGACATAAATCAGACGATAAAGCTCCTGCTAAAGTAAAAATTGCTAGAAGAAAAAAGGTAAAGTCGAAGAATACTATGGAAGAAGTATCCAGAGCAATAGAAAGTGGAATGAAAGAATTTTTTATGGAAAAAGATAAAAGGAAAGCCAGGCCAAATCTTCCAGTAAAAGATATCAATGTTTCCAGAGAAGACTCTAGCCCCAGTGCTGAAATGACCCCTGATGGTGATATGTCACCCATGTCCTTTGACAGCATAGCAGAACACAACCTAGATACTATTTGTTGACTACTTCAATTATCACATCTTCGTTACTGTTCTCCGGATCCAAAAATCTTTCTTGAATAGTTTTTCTTAACTCACTCCTTTGTCTTCTTTAGTGACTCACCCCTTTCTTCTTTATGAAGCTTTATCACTCATCTTCCTTTCTGTCTCCTCTTTAATTTATGTCCATCCACCTGTTATTTATTAGAATTACTATTTTACCCTCATATGATTGATTTGCGATGGGTATTTGTGGTCTTTCTGCTGCCCAAAATCCCTATATATGAGGGTCCTTTTGTTTGCGTAAGGGTATGACTTTGGAACCACCTCTACGAACCTCCAGAAACTCTTTCATCAAGTTCAAGTTCTCCTCTTCCTAGTGTGGTGCCTAAAAAATCTGCCTACCAGGTTAATGTTCGATAAGTTTTTATCTTTTGCCTTGTAATTAAAAGGGACTCCCGAAAGGGAAATCCCTTAGTTATGTATTACCAGCTTTTCCCCACTATGTAAATTAAAGTTTGTATGACTCTTAGTTTGTATGAATCCTTTATTGTTATAAAGTTTGTAAAAATCTTCTTATTGTTATCCATCTTCATTTTGTTGCATGATATAACAGCATAGTCTGGTATTTATTTAACTTACGAGTGACTCTGAAGGAATTTCGACCTACTTGGTGGTCTTGTTCGTCCATGAGAGGAAAGTAAGTCTCATCTGAAAAGAAGAGAGTACTAGGCTAAATTTATCATGTCTTCAATGGCTGGATAAAAAAAAAAAGAGTGTTTTGGGGAAAAACGTTAATACATAAAACTACTAGGGGAGAGTACTGAGTAGGATACACAAATTCAAGAGAATTTCACCAGTTGAAAGAATTATATTTTTGGCTTCACTGTGTCTGCCTATCTGGTTTGGTTCAATCATTGATTACATTAAAAACTTAGAAGATTTAATAATTCTGTTACAAAAGGAAGAAACATAGGGGAGAGTACTGAGTAGGATACACAAATTCAAGAGAATTTCACCAGTTGAAAGAATTATATTTTTGGCTTCACTGTGTCTGCCTATCTGGTTTGGTTCAATCATTGATTACATTAAAAACATAGAAGATTTAATAATTCTGTTACAAAAGGAAGAAACATCTGAGAATTTTAATATATTAGTAACATCTAAGAAAAGAAAAAGAGAAAATATCTAATTTATCTACCCCCCCATATTTTGGTATCAGAGCCTATAAAATAGATCCAACGGACCTTCATAAAATTCATAATTTAGAGGCATAAGTACATTCTATTAAGAAAGTTGTTATAAGTATAGAATAATTATTAAAAGATATAGATAAAAAGTTAGTTTACATTAAAGTACAGAACCAAGATAAAATAGAAAGAATTTTGAGACTTGAAAATCTACCTAGTCAGAAAGAAGTAATAGATTTAAAAAATACCTTAGACAAGACACAAAAAACCATTAACATAGAAGAAGAACTTACAAAATAACTAATAAGGTAAATACTTTAACAATAAAACCTACTGGAAAAGAAGTAATAACATTAAAACCTATTTCTTTTAAATTTCCAAATCAAAAACCTTAATGAGTAACTCAAGTTCGACTAGTAGAAATAGGCAAATACTAGATATAGTATTAAGAAAGAATAGACATTCTTATGATTTACAGTTAGAAGAATTAATTGATCCAGAACAAGATTATGATAGGTTTCAAAAGGAAGGATTAAACATTTTAAATCCTAGAATTTTATATCAAGCAAAAAGATTTGAAGGTAGAACTGAATTTATTAAACATACAAGAGAACAGGCTATAAGTTGTTTAGGAAATCAAAGTATCAACTTACCTTTATTAAGTAAAGAAGGTATTAATGAATTAAAAAATTCTGCTTATAAACTAGTTCACTTAGGGCTTATAGTCATAGGTATAAAAGGTTTAATGAGAAAAAATTTAGGATGTAAGACTTTGGTCACTATATATGATAAAAGATGGAATGATATAACCAAAGGAATGATAGCAAGCATAGAAGTAGATATGAATAGTAACTCAGGAATCTTTTATTGCAGTCCAGATTTTCTAATAACAATAAAAGATTTTATAAAAAATATTTACGTAGGAATACAAACAAAAGGTTATGAAGAAGTACATACTGGTGAAAATCTTATGATATATCTTGGCTTTTTAGGAAGATGTACCATAAACTCAAAAATAAAATATAGAGTACACACTGATGATGTAGTCCAGATAATGAGTAGTAAAGGCATTAAAATGATTAAACCATTAGACTATGAACCAGAAAGATTAGCAGGATTAGAATGGAGTCTAGACAAATTTATAGAACCAGTCAAAACTCTAACTCCAAAAGAATCTTTAGTTTATAAGGATCATCGTGGCCATGTAAATTTAAGATTTACAGATTACGTTACTCAAACAAACCAAGAAAATAATGAGACAGAAGCAGAAATAGGATGCAATTATGTAGAAATAGAATATGAACTACTAAAGGAAGACAAGATATTATATCCAAAAGAATTAGGATTAAATAGCTTGACAAAACAAGAACTTTTAGAATTAGAAGAAATCCATTACAGGAATAAGACCATAACAGAAGACCAAATTTTATACTATGATGAAGATAAAAACATTAGAATAGGAAAAATTACACAAGAGACAGATACTATTGATATAGAAACAAATGTTTCAGAGATATCTTATCTAAAGGATCTGGCAGATGAAGAAACTAGCACTGCAACATCTGCTTCTCCTTTCCATAAAACTGTTCCTTTAGCACCCATCCACTATAGTGGAGGAAATGTACCTAGAATACCTTACACAGACTACAAAGATAAATATAAATATGGTTAAAAATTTATAAATAAAGGTAAAAGACAACCGTTAGAACAACCAGTAAAATTTCAGGCTAAAGGAGAACCACAGATTCTTAATCTACCAGCTCATGACCCCCAAAGTTGGTCTAATGTAATTGATGTATGGAAATATACTTTGGTAGGAGAATACTATAGATCATCATATAATATGGAACCAGAAGAAATGTTTAGATATTTAGAAACCTATTTAGGAGAAAGTATAAGAGCAATGTGGGAAGCTTTTAAAAGTACACAGGTAACAGAATATAATCAACTAATAGCTTTAGGAGCAAACCCATATAATTTTGTAAATAAAATCCATAGCCTTGCTACGGGAGAAGATCCAAATTCAGGACATATTGGTGTACAAAAAGATGCAATAAGACAACTAGAACAGTTAAGTATATACAAATGGAAGTACATCAAACAATTTTTGAATGATTATTTCTACTATACTTGCATATCTGGTAATGATTTCAATCAAGACCTAGGAGATAAATTATTTAGAAAACTTCCAGGAGCTCTAGGAATAGAAATAGCTGAAAAATGGAAAGAAGAAACAGGTATAAAAGAAAAGCCTCAACATCCTTGGACTATTGGACAAAGAATACAACATATTATAAAAATATTAAAAGAAAAATGCACAGAAATACAAATACAAAAACAATTAAAACATTCTGATTATGGATTTTGTAGAGAGATATATATTGCCCAAACTTATGGAGCTAATGACAGAAAAAATAGAGATTATAAGAATAAAAATAATAATAAAGGATATTACTCAAAAAAGAAATATTACCTTAGAAAATCTAACAGAAAGAAACCTTATTTAGACCCAAATAAACATGTCAGAAAGTTTAAGCCTAATAGACTATATAAAAATAAACTTGAATGCTTTACTTGTGGAAGCCAAGAACATTTGAGTAGAACTTGCCCTAAAAGAATAAATAAACATGACAGAAATAGTACATTAGTTGAATGCACTAATGAAGACCTAATCAATATAGATGAAACTGTTTCTGATACAGAATCCATTTATTCTATTATATCTTTAGAAGACCAAACATTAAGAGAACGAAATGATAATGATATAAAGGACGAGGAATTTATAAATAGCTTTGGACATAATACAGAAGAATGGTTTGAAGATTTAGAAGAATTTGATTTAGTTGAAATTGCCTCTAGTAGCTCAGAAGACTGTATACATGAATGGGAAGTAAATATTGGAACTGACAGTATATCTTGCTATCAGTGTAAATGGTATCCTAGTAAAGATAGAAGGGCTAAATGTAAAAAATGCTACATAGAAGGGTGTATTAAATGTATAGAGAAAACCCAGACCATAGAAAAATCTCTTAAAAGTTTTCAAGAATATGGAACAGAAGAATTTAAAATATTAAAAAAGCGAGTTGAAAACCTAGAAGATGAATTAAGACTAGTAAATAACAAAATAGAAAATATAGAACAGCAAAAGATAAATTGTAAGAAAAACAAATACAGATTGCACAAACTCAAAACTGTGTCCAAATATGTAATTCTGAAAATCTAAAAATATTAAAAGTTAAATGTTTAGTAAGAATAAAAGATTATCAGATAAGATGCCTAGGTTTAGTAGACACTGGATGCAGCAATTGCATTATAAACGAAGACATAATTCCACAAAGATATATTGTCAAAGCCACTAAACCAGTTAGTGCTCAACAAATGGATGGTGGGCTACATTTATATGACAGCCTATTAATCCCAGGAAGTAAAATCAGTTTTGAGACTAATTGTGGACAAAGTATTGAATACTCTCTTCCTGCTGAAAGTACTTGGGTAAGACCACTAAAGCTTAGGATAGACCTTGTTTTAGGTTTAAGTTTCTTATTGAAAGACAATGGAAGTATACTAATAAGCAAAGATTATTTACAACTACAAAAACATACCTTATTCACTCCAGTCTTTCTAAATGACGAGCCTACTATGAAAAAATTAATAGAAGAACCCAAAATAGAAGAATGTAAGTGTAAAGAGAAAGAGAATGCCAACTAGAAGAACAAGAAATAACATCTGAAGAAGAAGAAATCGAATATAATAACTATGAAATAAGTTCAGAATTTTTGCATCTTGAAAAATTTTATTATACATTAGTAAGTGAGCAAGATATTGAACAATTAATGCATAAGTTAGAAAAATTAGAAATAATAGGAGAAAATATATTAAAATACTGGGAAAAAGATAAAATACTTTGTAAACTAGATATAATAAATCCTAATTATAAGATTAGAACAGCAAAAATTAATGCTACTAATCAAGATGAAAAAGATTTTAGAGAACATATTAATGAATTATTAAAATTAGGAATAATAAAAAAATCTGAGAGTCCTCATAGATCTGCTGCATTTATTGTCAGAAATCATAGTGAAATAGTAAGAGGAAAAAGTAGAATGGTAATAAATTACAAAAGACTTAATGACAACACTAGAGACGACGGGTATACCATACCAGATAAAACACAGTTAATTAATAAAATACAAAACTGTAAAATATTTAGTAAGTTTGATCTAAAATCTGGATTCTGGCAAATAAAAATGCATCCAGAAAGTGTTGAATGGACTGCCTTTACTTGTCCAGAGGGACATTTTGAATGGCTTGTAATGCCTTTTGGTTTAAAAACTGCACCTCCTATTTTTCAAAGAAAGATGGACAATATTTTTTTAAAGCACAAAAATTTGTAATTGCTTATATAGATGATATATTAGTTTTCAGTAAAAATAGACAAGAACATAGAGGACATCTACAAATTATCATTTCAGAATTTATAAATCATGGATTGATAATTAGTAAAAAGAAAATTCACCTATTCAAACCTCAGATAGAATTTTTGGGAGTTATTATTGGAGAAGGAAAAATTAGGCTTCAACCCCATATAGCTCAGAAGGCTCTTGAATTTCCAGACAAATTAGAAAATCTAAAAGAAATACAACAGTTTCTAGGCCTAGTAAATTACGCTAGATCATTTATAAAAGACTTAGGAAAAATCGCTGGCCCTTTATATGCTAAAACCTCTCAAACAGGACAAAAACATTTTAATCATGAAGATATTAAGATAGTAAAGGAAATAAAAGAACTTATCAAAAAGTTACCTGAGCTACAACTACCCCTTGATACTGATTACTTAATTATAGAAACTGATGGAAGTAATCTTGGTTGGGGAGCTGTTCTTCTGGCCAAGCCAAATAAATATTCAGAGAAAAACACAGAAAAAATATGCAGATATGCCAGTGGAAGATATAAAGAAAAGGGAAATGTTAGTAGCATAGATGCTGAACTTTTAGCAATCTCTTATGCTTTGGACAGTTTTGAGTTATTTATAATATCAAAGAAAGAAATAACTATTAGAACAGATTGTGAGGCAATAGTTGCCTTTCATAACAAGATGAACTTAGACAGTAAAAGATCAACAAGAAGACGTTGGTTTAATTTCATAGATCGGTGTCTTTATACTGGCTTGCAGATCTCTTTTGAACATATTAAAGGAATTAATAATATCGCAGCAGATATCCTTAGTCGTCTTATTTATCAAAATTCTCGTGAAAGCGAAGTCGGCATAGAAAGCAGCATCAAACCAAGAACACCAAAAATCCAAAAAATTTAAATGACTTCTAATCTAATCTATTACAAATATGCTTTATCTAATAGAAAATCTTTCTTGTTACAGATGGACAAGCCTCCTGATCAAAGATTACTTCAGCACTTTGGTAGTAGTCAGACTAATTCTAGTCAGAATCAGGTAGCACAGACTTCTTACTTTCAAGAGAGACTTAGATTTGGTAGCATAGAACTACTTGTATTTCCAAATAGTAATATCTCTTTTAGAACTCAGACACATATATCTCTTACAAAGGAGCAAAAATGTTTGGTAGATAACTTGTGGATTTCTTTTCATAAAAAAGACCAAAGATATTTTCTAGCAAGCATGAATGCTTTGTCTGAATTATTTAGCCAGACTAAAACCAACTTTAAATTCTATGTAGTATTTAGAGGAAAGGTTCCAGGAGTATACCATACCTGGATAGAAGTAGTTGAAAATATTAAAGATTTTACTAGTCCACTTTATAAAGGTTTTTATTATTTATCAGAAGCATTAGACTTAGCAAGACAACATCTTGGAACAAATTATTTTGTTTCTCCATCTCTGAGAAGTATACAAGATAAACCTCTAGAGTTTTATATAATACATGATACTAATGAAAATATTTTGTTTTGTGATCATTGCGAGGTACTCTCTAAATCTGTGAAAAGGTTAAATGAAAATATACAGGTTCTAGTCAGAGAAAAGCAGCAGCTGATCCAAAAATTAGCAGATTTGGAAAGAAAAGATTTTCAAAATAAATTACCACCAAAGCAGACCTATCCTTTGGTCTTTAATCGAAAGGATGAGATGGATTTACATTCTCCTCTGAATGTAGTATGTGATACTGTTGGGTCTAATTTTCCAGCAGCTAGTCCGGTTCAAACGGCAACCGGTAAAGACATATCAAGTCCGTTGATGGCTGTGGTTTTGCCTAAAAGCCAAGTCGTGGATTCTGCTGGATCCACAATCCCAGCAGCTAGTCCGGTTCAAACGGCAACCGGTAAAGACATATCAAGTCCGTTGATGGCTGTGGTTTTGCCTAAAAGCCAAGTTTTGGATTCTGCTGGATCCACAATCCCAGCAGCTAGTCCGATTCAAACGGTAGCCGGTAAAGACATATCAAATCCGTTGATGGCTGCGGCTTTGCCCAAAAGCCGAGACAAGCAGGTTATGATTAATGAAAACAATAATCAAGAAATTAGACAGAGATTTTTGGAATATAAAGAATCCCATGAAAAAGATATTGACAGGCTCCAGAAGATTTTAGACAAAGTCCAAGGCAGACATAAATCAGACGATAAAGCTCCTGCTAAAGTAAAAATTGCTAGAAGAAAAAAGGTAAAGTCGAAGAATACTATGGAAGAAGTATCCAGAGCAATAGAAAGCGGAATGAAAGAATTTTTTATGGAAGAAGATAAAAGGAAAGCCAGGCCAAATCTCCCAGTAAAAGATATCAATGTTTCCAGAGAAGACTCTAGCCCCAGTGCTGAAATGACCCCTGATGGTGATATGTCACCCATGTCCTTTGACAGCATAGCAGAACACAACCTAGACACTATTTGTTGACTACTTCAATTATCACATCTTCGTTACTGTTCTCCGGATCCAAAAAATCTTTCTTGAATAGTTTTTCTTAACTCACTCCTTTGTCTTCTTTAGTGACTCACCCCTTTCTTCTTTATGAAGCTTTATCACTCATCTTCCTTTCTGTCTTCTCTTTAATTTATGTCCATCCACCTGTTATTTATTAGAATTACTATTTTACCCTCACATGATTGATTTGCGATGGGTATTTGTGGTCTTTCTGCTGCCCAAAATCCCTATATATGAGGGTCCTTTTGTTTGCGTAAGGGTATGACTTTGGAACCACCTCTACGAACCTCCAGAAACTCTTTCATCAAGTTCAAGTTCTTCTCTTCCTAGTGTGGTGCCTAAAAAATCTGCCTACCAAGTTAATGTTCGGTAAGTTTTTATCTTTTGCCTTGTAATTAAAAGGGACTCCCGAAAGGAAAATCCCTTAGTTATGTATTACCAGCTTTTCTCCACTATGTAAATTAAAGTTTGTATGACTCTTAGTTTGTATGAATCCTTTATTGTTATAAAGTTTGTAAAAATCTTCTTATTGTTATCCATCTTCATTTTGTTGCATGATATAACAGCATAGTCTGGTATTTATTTAACTTACGAGTGACTCTGAAGGAATTTCGACCTACTTGGTGGTCTTGTTCGTCCATGAGAGGAAAGTAAGTCTCATCTGAAAAGAAGAGAGTACTAGGCTAAATTTATCATGTCTTCAATGGCTGGATAAAAAAAAAGAAAAAAAAGAAAAAAAAAGAGTATTTTGGGGAAAAACGTTAATACATAAAACTACTAGGGAGAGTACTGAGTAGGATACACAAATTCAAGAGATTTTCACCAGTTGAAAGAATTATATTTTTGGCTTCACTGTGTCTGCCTATCTGGTTTGGTTCAATCATTGATTACATTAAAAACTTAGAAGATCTAATAATTCTGTTACAAAAGGAAGAAACATAGGGGAGAGTACTGAGTAGGATACACAAATTCAAGAGAATTTCACCAGTTGAAAGAATTATATTTGGCTTCACTGTGTCTGCCTATCTAGTTTGGTTCAATCATTGATTACATTAAAAACTTAGAAGATTTAATAATTCTGTTACAAAAGGAAGAAACATCTGAGAATTTTAATATATTAGTAACTTCTAAGAAAAGAAAAAGAGAAAATATCTAATTTATCTACCCCCCCCCCCATATTTTGGTATCAGAGCCTATAAAACAGATCCAACGGACCTTCATAAATTCATAATTTAGAGGCAGAAGTACATTCTATTAAGAAAGTTGTTATAAGTATAGAACAATTATTAAAAGATATAGATAAAAAGTTAGATTACATTAAAGTACAGAACCAAGATAAAATAGAAAGAATTTTGAGACTTGAAAATCTACCTAGTCAGAAAGAAGTAATAGATTTAAAAAATACCTTAGACAAGACACAAAAAACCATTAACATAGAAGAAGAACTTACAAACATAACTAATAAGGTAAATACTTTAACAATAAAACCTACTGGAAAAGAAGTAATAACAATAAAACCTATTTCTTTAAATTTCCAAATCAAAAACCTTAATGAGTAACTCAAGTTCGACTAGTAGAAATAGGCAAATACTAGATATAGTATTAAGAAAGAATAGACATTCTTATGATTTACAGTTAGAAGAATTAATTGATCCAGAACAAGATTATGATAGGTTTCAAAAGGAAGGATTAAACATTTTAAATCCTAGAATTTTATATCAAGCAAAAAGATTTGAAGGTAGAACTAGAATTTTTTAAACATACAAGAGAACAGGCTATAAGTTGTTTAGGAAATCAAAGTATCAACTTACCTTTATTAAGTAAAGAAGGTATTAACGAATTAAAAAATTCTGCTTATAAACTAGTTCACTTAGGGCTTATAGTCATAGGTATAAAAGGTTTAATGAGAAAAAATTTAGGATGTAAGACTTTGGTCACTATATATGATAAAAGATGGAATGATATAACCAAAGGAATGATAGCAAGCATAGAAGTAGATATGAATAGTAACTCAGGAATCTTTTATTGCAGTCCAGATTTTCTAATAACAATAAAAGATTTTATAAAAAATATTTACGTAGGAATACAAACAAAAGGTTATGAAGAAGTACATACTGGTGAAAATCTTATGATATATCTTGGCTTTTTAGGAAGATGTACCATAAACTCAAAAATAAAATATAGAGTACACACTGATGATGTAGTCCAGATAATGAGTAGTAAAGGCATTAAAATGATTAAACCATTAGACTATGAACCAGAAAGATTAGCAGGATTAGAATGGAGTCTAGACAAATTTATAGAACCAGTCAAAACTCTAACTCCAAAAGAATCTTTAGTTTATAAGGATCATCGTGGCCATGTAAATTTAAGATTTACAGATTACGTTACTCAAACAAACCAAGAAAATAATGAGACAGAAGCAGAAATAGGATGCAATTATGTAGAAATAGAATATGAACTACTAAAGAAGACAAGATATTATATCCAAAAGAATTAGGATTAAATAGCTTGACAAAACAAGAACTTTTAGAATTAGAAGAAATCCATTACAGGAATAAGACCATAACAGAAGACCAAATTTTATACTATGATGAAGATAAAAACATTAGAATAGGAAAAATTACACAAGAGACAGATACTATTGATATAGAAACAAATGTTTCAGAGATATCTTATCTAAAGGATCTGGCAGATGAAGAAACTAGCACTGCAACATCTGCTTCTCCTTTCCATAAAACTGTTCCTTTAGCACCCATCCACTATAGTGGAGGAAATGTACCTAGAATACCTTACACAGACTACAAAGATAAATATAAATATGGTTACAAATTTATAAATAAAGGTAAAAGACAACCGTTAGAACAACCAGTAAAATTTCAGGCTAAAGGAGAACCACAGATTCTTAATCTACCAGCTCATGACCCCCAAAGTTGGTCTAATGTAATTGATGTATGGAAATATACTTTGGTAGGAGAATACTATAGATCATCATATAATATGGAACCAGAAGAAATGTTTAGATATTTAGAAACCTATTTAGGAGAAAGTATAAGAGCAATGTGGGAAGCTTTTAAAAGTACACAGGTAACAGAATATAATCAACTAATAGCTTTAGGAGCAAACCCATATAATTTTGTAAATAAAATCCATAGCCTTGCTACGGGAGAAGATCCAAATTCAGGACATATTGGTGTACAAAAAGATGCAATAAGACAACTAGAACAGTTAAGTATATACAAATGGAAGTACATCAAACAATTTTTGAATGATTATTTCTACTATACTTGCATATCTGGTAATGCTTTCAATCAAGACCTAGGAGATAAATTATTTAGAAAACTTCCAGGAGCTCTAGGAATAGAAATAGCTGAAAAATGGAAAGAAGAACCAGGTATAAAGGAAAAGCCTCAACATCCTTGGACTATTGGACAAGAGAATACAACATATTATAAAAATATTAAAAGAAAAATGCACAGAAATACAAATACAAAAACAATTAAAACATTCTGATTATGGATTTTGTAGAGAGATATATATTGCCCAAACTTATGGAGCTAATGACAGAAAAAATAGAGATTATAAGAATAAAAATAATAATAAAGGATATTACTCAAAAAGAAATATTACCTTAGAAAATCTAACAGAAAGAAACCTTATTTAGACCCAAATAAACATGTCAGAAAGTTTAAGCCTAATAGACTATATAAAAATAAACTTGAATGCTTTACTTGTGGAAGCCAAGAACATTTGAGTAGAACTTGCCCTAAAAGAATAAATAAACATGACAGAAATAGTACATTAGTTGAATGCACTAATGAAGACCTAATCAATATAGATGAAACTGTTTCTGATACAGAATCCATTTATTCTATTATATCTTTAGAAGACCAAACATTAAGAGAACGAAATGATAATGATATAAAGGACGAGGAATTTATAAATAGCTTTGGACATAATACAGAAGAATGGTTTGAAGATTTAGAAGAATTTGATTTAGTTAGAAATTGCCTCTAGTAGCTCAGAAGACTGTATACATGAATGGGAAGTAAATATTGGAACTGACAGTATATCTTGCTACCAGTGTAAATGGTATCCTAGTAAAGATAGAAGGGCTAAATGTAAAAAATGCTACATAGAAGGGTGTATTAAATGTATAGAGAAAACCCAGACCATAGAAAAATCTCTTAAAAGTTTTCAAGAATATGGAACAGAAGAATTTAAAATATTAAAAAAGCGAGTTGAAAACCTAGAAGATGAATTAAGACTAGTAAATAACAAAATAGAAAATATAGAACAGCAAAAGATAAATAGTAAAGAAAAACAAATACAGATTGCACAAACTCAAAACTGTGTCCAAATATGTAATTCTGAAAATCTAAAAATATTAAAAGTTAAATGTTTAGTAAGAATAAAAGATTATCAGATAAGATGCCTAGGTTTAGTAGACACTGGATGCAGCAATTGCATTATAAACGAAGACATAATTCCACAAAGATATATTGTCAAAGCCACTAAACCAGTTAGTGCTCAACAAATGGATGGTGGGCTACATTTATATGACAGCCTATTAATCCCAGGAAGTAAAATCAGTTTTGAGACTAATTGTGGACAAAGTATTGAATACTCTCTTCCTGCTGAAAGTACTTGGGTAAGACCACTAAAGCTTAGGATAGACCTTGTTTTAGGTTTAAGTTTCTTATTGAAAGACAATGGAAGTATACTAATAAGCAAAGATTATTTACAACTACAAAAACATACCTTATTCACTCCAGTCTTTCTAAATGACGAGCCTACTATGACAAAATTAATAGAAGAACCCAAAATAGAAGAATGTAAGTGTAAAAGAGAAAGAGAATGCCAACTAGAAGAACAAGAAATAACATCTGAAGAAGAAGAAATCGAATATAATAACTATGAAATAAGTTCAGAATTTTTGCATCTTGAAAAATTTTATTATACATTAGTAAGTGAGCAAGATATTGAACAATTAATGCATAAGTTAGAAAATTAGAAATAATAGGAGAAAATATATTAAAATACTGGGAAAAAGATAAAATACTTTGTAAACTAGATATAATAAATCCTAATTATAAGATTAGAACAGCAAAAATTAATGCTACTAATCAAGATGAAAAAGATTTTAGAGAACATATTAATGAATTATTAAAATTAGGAATAATAAGAAAATCTGAGAGTCCTCATAGATCTGCTGCATTTATTGTCAGAAATCATAGTGAAATAGTACGAGGAAAAAGTAGAATGGTAATAAATTACAAAAGACTTAATGACAACACTAGAGACGACGGGTATACCATACCAGATAAAACACAGTTAATTAATAAAATACAAAACTGTAAAATATTTAGTAAGTTTGATCTAAAATCTGGATTCTGGCAAATAAAAATGCATCCAGAAAGTGTTGAATGGACTGCCTTTACTTGTCCAGAGGGACATTTTGAATGGCTTGTAATGCCTTTTGGTTTAAAAACTGCACCTCCTATTTTTCAAAGAAAGATGGACGATATTTTTTTAAAGCACAAAAATTTTGTAATTGCATATATAGATGATATATTAGTTTTCAGTAAAAATAGACAAGAACATAGAGGACATCTACAAATTATCATTTCAGAATTTATAAATCATGGATTGATAATTAGTAAAAAGAAAATTCACCTATTCAAACCTCAGATAGAATTTTTGGGAGTTATTATTGGAGAAGGAAAAATTAGGCTTCAACCCCATATAGCTCAGAAGGCTCTTGAATTTCCAGACAAATTAGAAAATCTAAAAGAAATACAACAGTTTCTAGGCCTAGTAAATTACGCTAGATCATTTATAAAAGACTTAGGAAAAATCGCTGGCCCTTTATATGCTAAAACCTCTCAAACAGGACAAAAACATTTTAATCATGAAGATATTAAGATAGTAAAGGAAATAAAAGAACTTATCAAAAAGTTACCCTGAGCTACAACTACCCCTTGATACTGATTACTTAATTATAGAAACTGATGGAAGTAATCTTGGTTGGGGAGCTGTTCTTCTGGCCAAGCCAAATAAATATTCAGAGAAAAACACAGAAAAAATATGCAGATATGCCAGTGGAAGATATAAAGAAAAGGGAAATGTTAGTAGCATAGATGCTGAACTTTTAGCAATCTCTTATGCTTTGGACAGTTTTGAGTTATTTATAATATCAAAGAAAGAAATAACTATTAGAACAGATTGTGAGGCAATAGTTGCCTTTCATAACAAGATGAACTTAGACAGTAAAAGATCAACAAGAAGACGTTGGCTTAATTTCATAGATCGGTGTCTTTATACTGGTTTGCAGATCTCCTTTGAACATATTAAAGGAATTAATAATATCGCAGCAGATATCCTTAGTCGTCTTATTTATCAGAATTCTCGTGAAAGCGAAGTCGGCATAGAAAGCAGCATCAAACCAAGAACACCAAAAATCCAAAAATTTAAATGACTTCTAATCTAATCTATTACAAATATGCTTTATCTAATAGAAAATCTTTCTTGTTACAGATGGACAAGCCTCCTGATCAAAGATTACTTCAGCACTTTGGTAGTAGTCAGACTAATTCTAGTCAGAATCAGGTAGCACAGACTTCTTACTTTCAAGAGAGACTTAGATTTGGTAGCATAGAACTACTTGTATTTCCAAATAGTAATATCTCTTTTAGAACTCAGACACATATATCTCTTACAAAGGAGCAAAAATGTTTGGTAGATAACTTGTGGATTTCTTTTCATAAAAAGACCAAAGATATTTTCTAGCAAGCATGAATGCTTTGTCTGAATTATTTAGCCAGACTAAAACCAACTTTAAATTCTATGTAGTATTTAGAGGAAAGGTTCCAGGAGTATACCATACCTGGATAGAAGTAGTTGAAAATATTAAAGATTTTACTAGTCCACTTTATAAAGGTTTTTATTATTTATCAGAAGCATTAGACTTAGCAAGACAACATCTTGGAACAAATTATTTTGTTTCTCCATCTCTGAGAAGTATACAAGATAAACCTCTAGAGTTTTCTATAATACATGATACTAATGAAAAGATTTTGTTTTGTGATCATTGCGAGGTACTCTCTAAATCTGTGAAAAGGTTAAATGAAAATATACAGGTTCTAGTCAGAGAAAAGCAGCAGCTGATCCAAAAATTAGCAGATTTAGAAAGAAAAGATTTTCAAAATAAATTTCCACCAAAGCAGACCTATCCTTTGGTCTTTAATCGAAAGGATGAGATGGATTTACATTCTCCTCTGAATGTAGTATGTGATACTGTTGGGTCTAATTTTCCAGCAGCTAGTCCGGTTCAAACGGCAACCGGTAAAGACATATCAAGTCCGTTGATGGCTGTGGTTTTGCCTAAAAGCCAAGTCTTGGATTCTGCTGGATCCACAATCCCAGCAGCTAGTCCGGTTCAAACGGCAACCGGTAAAGACATATCAAGTCCGTTGATGGCTGTGGTTTTGCCTAAAAGCCAAGTTTTGGATTCTGCTGGATCCACAATCCCAGCAGCTAGTCCGGTTCAAACGGTAGCCGGTAAAGACATATCAAATCCGTTGATGGCTGCGGCTTTGCCCAAAAGCCGAGACAAGCAGGTTATGATTAATGAAGACAATAATCAAGAAATTAGACAGAGATTTTTGGAATATAAAGAATCCCATGAAAAGATATTGACAGGCTCCAGAAGATTTTAGACAAAGTCCAAGGCAGACATAAATCAGACGATAAAGCTCCTGCTAAAGTAAAAATTGCTAGAAGAAAAAAGGTAAAGTCGAAGAATACTATGGAAGAAGTATCCAGAGCAATAGAAAGCGGAATGAAAGAATTTTTTATGGAAGAAGATAAAAGAAAGCCAGGCCAAATCTCCCAGTAAAAGATATCAATGTTTCCAGAGAAGACTCTAGCCCCAGTGCTGAAATGACCCCTGATGGTGATATGTCACCCATGTCCTTTGACAGCATAGCAGAACACAACCTAGACACTATTTGTTGACTACTTTAATTATCACATCTTCGTTACTGTTCTCCGGATCCAAAAAATCGTTCTTGAATAGTTTTTCTTAACTCACTCCTTTGTCTTCTTTAGTGACTCACCCCTTTCTTCTTATGAAGCTTTATCACTCATCTTCCTTTCTGTCTCCTCTTTAATTTATGTCCATCCACCTGTTGTTTATTAGAATTACTATTTTACCCTCACATGATTGATTTAGCGATGGGTAATTTGTGGTCTTTCTGCTGCCCAAAATTCCTATATATGAGGGTCCTTTGTTTGCGTAAGGGATGACTTTGGAACCACCTCTACGAACCTCCAGAAACTCTTTCATCAAGTTCAAGTTCTCCTCTTCCTAGTGTGGTGCCTAAAAAATCTGCCTACCAGGTTAATGTTCGGTAAGTTTTATCTTTGCCTTGTAATTAAAAAGGGACTCCCGAAAGGGAAATCCCTTAGTTATGTATTACCAGCTTTTCCCCACTATGTAAATTAAAGTTTGTATGACTCTTAGTTTGTATGAATCCTTTATTGTTATAAAGTTTGTAAAAATCTTCTTATTGTTATCCATCTTCATTTTGTTGCATGATATAACAGCATAGTCTGGTATTTATTTAACTTACGAGTGACTCTGAAGGAATTTCGACCTACTAGGTGGTCTTGTTTGTCCATGAGAGGAAAGTAAGTCTCATCTGAAAAGAAGAGAGTACTAGGCTAAATTTATCATGTCTTCAATGGCTGGATAAAAAAAAAAAAGAGTATTTTGGGGAAAAACGTTAATACATAAAACTACTAGGGGAGAGTACTGAGTAGGATACACAAATTCAAGAGAATTTCACCAGTTGAAAGAATTATATTTTTGGCTTCACTGTGTCTGCCTATCTGGTTTGGTTCAATCATTGATTACATTAAAAACTTAGAAGATTTAATAATTCTGTTACAAAAGGAAGAAACATCTGAGAATTTTAATATATTAGTAACATCTAAGAAAAGAAAAAGAGAAAATATCTAATTTATCTACCCCCCCCCATATTTTGGTATCAGAGCCTATAAAACAGATCCAACGGACCTTCATAAAATTCATAATTTAGAGGCAGATGTACATTCTATTAAGAAAGTTGTTATAAGTATAGAACAATTATTAAAAGATATAGATAAAAGTTAGATTACATTAAAGTACAGAACCAAGATAAAATAGAAAGAATTTTGAGACTTGAAAATCTACCTAGTCAGAAAGAAGTAATAGATTTAAAAAATACCTTAGACAAGACACAAAAAACCATTAACATAGAAGAAGAACTTACAAACATAACTAATAAGGTAAATACTTTAACAATAAAACCTACTGGAAAAGAAGTAATAACATTAAAACCTATTTCTTTTAAATTTCTAAATCAAAAACCTTAATGAGTAACTCAAGTTCGACTAGTAGAAATAGGCAAATACTAGATATAGTATTAAGAAAGAATAGACATTCTTATGATTTACAGTTAGAAGAATTAATTGATCCAGAACAAGATTATGATAGGTTTCAAAAGGAAGGATTAAACATTTTAAATCCTAGAATTTTATATCAAGCAAAAAGATTTGAAGGTAGAACTGAATTTTTTAAACATACAAGAGAACAGGCTATAAGTTGTTTAGGAAATCAAAGTATCAACTTACCTTTATTAAGTAAAGAAGGTATTAATGAATTAAAAAATTCTGCTTATAAACTAGTTCACTTAGGGCTTATAGTCATAGGTATAAAAGGTTTAATGAGAAAAAATTTAGGATGTAAGACTTTGGTCACTATATATGATAAAAGATGGAATGATATAACCAAAGGAATGATAGCAAGCATAGAAGTAGATATGAATAGTAACTCAGGAATCTTTTATTGCAGTCCAGATTTTCTAATAACAATAAAAGATTTTATAAAAAATATTTACGTAGGAATACAAACAAAAGGTTATGAAGAAGTACATACTGGTGAAAATCTTATGATATATCTTGGCTTTTTAGGAAGATGTACCATAAACTCAAAAATAAAATATAGAGTACACACTGATGATGTAGTCCAGATAATGAGTAGTAAAGGCATTAAAATGATTAAACCATTAGACTATGAACCAGAAAGATTAGCAGGATTAGAATGGAGTCTAGACAAATTTATAGAACCAGTCAAAACTCTAACTCCAAAAGAATCTTTAGTTTATAAGGATCATCGTGGCCATGTAAATTTAAGATTTACAGATTACGTTACTCAAACAAACCAAGAAAATAATGAGACAGAAGCAGAAATAGGATGCAATTATGTAGAAATAGAATATGAACTACTAAAGGAAGACAAGATATTATATCCAAAAGAATTAGGATTAAATAGCTTGACAAAACAAGAACTTTTAGAATTAGAAGAAATCCATTACAGGAATAAGACCATAACAGAAGACCAAATTTTATACTATGATGAAGATAAAAACATTAGAATAGGAAAAATTACACAAGAGACAGATACTATTGATATAGGAAACAAATGTTTCAGAGATATCTTATCTAAAGGATCTGGCAGATGAAGAAACTAGCACTGCAACATCTGCTTCTCCTTTCCATAAAACTGTTCCTTTAGCACCCATCCACTATAGTGGAGGAAATGTACCTAGAATACCTTACACAGACTACAAAGATAAATATAAATATGGTTACAAATTTATAAATAAAGGTAAAAGACAACCGTTAGAACAACCAGTAAAATTTCAGGCTAAAGGAGAACCACAGATTCTTAATCTACCAGCTCATGACCCCCAAAGTTGGTCTAATGTAATTGATGTATGGAAATATACTTTGGTAGGAGAATACTATAGCTCATCATATAATATGGAACCAGAAGAAATAGTTTAGATATTTAGAAACCTATTTAGGAGAAAGTATAAGAGCAATGTGGGAATGCTTTTAAAAGTACACAGGTAACAGAATATAATCAACTAATAGCTTTAGGAGCAAACCCATATAATTTTGTAAATAAAATCATAGCCTTGCTACGGGAGAAGATCCAAATTCAGGACATATTGGTGTACAAAAAGATGCAATAAGACAACTAGAACAGTTAAGTATATACAAATGGAAGTACATCAAACAATTTTTGAATGATTATTTCTACTATACTTGCATATCTGGTAATGCTTTCAATCAAGACCTAGGAGATAAATTATTTAGAAAACTTCCAGGAGCTCTAGGAATAGAAATAGCTGAAAAATGGAAAGAAGAACCAGGTATAAAAGAAAAGCCTCAACATCCTTGGACTATTGGACAAAGAATACAACATATTATAAAAATATTAAAAGAAAAATACACAGAAATACAAATACAAAAACAATTAAAACATTATGATTATGGATTTTGTAGAGAGATATATATTGCCCAAACTTATGGAGCTAATGACAGAAAAAATAGAGATTATAAGAATAAAAATAATAATAAAGGATATTACTCAAAAAAGAAATATTACCTTAGAAAATCTAACAGAAAGAAACCTTATTTAGACCCAAATAAACGTGTCAGAAAGTTTAAGCCTAATAGACTATATAAAAATAAACTTGAATGCTTTACTTGTGGAAGCCAAGAACATTTGAGTAGAACTTGCCCTAAAAGAATAAATAAACATGACAGAAATAGTACATTAGTTGAATGCACTAATGAAGACCTAATCAATATAGATGAAACTGTTTCTAATACAGAATCCATTTATTCTATTATATCTTTAGAAGACCAAACATTAAGAGAACGAAATGATAATGATATAAAGGACTGAGGAATTTATAAATAGCTTTGGACATAATACAGAAGAATGGTTTGAAGATTTAGAAGAATTTGATTTAGTTGAAATTGCCTCTAGTAGCTCAGAAGACTGTATACATGAATGGGAAGTAAATATTGGAACTGACAGTATATCTTGCTACCAGTGTAAATGGTATCCTAGTAAAGATAGAAGGGCTAAATGTAAAAAATGCTACATAGAATGGTGTATTAAATGTATAGAGAAAACCCAGACCATAGAAAAATCTCTTAAAAGTTTTCAAGAATATGGAACAGAAGAATTTAAAATATTAAAAAAGCGAGTTGAAAACCTAGAAGATGAATTAAGACTAGTAAATAAAAAAATAGAAAATATAGAACAGCAAAAGATAAATTGTAAAGAAAAACAAATACAAATTGCACAAACTCAAAACTGTGTCCAAATATGTAATTCTGAAAATCTAAAAATATTAAAAGTTAAATGTTTAGTAAGAATAAAAGATTATCAGATAAGATGCCTAGGTTTAGTAGACACTGGATGCAGCAATTGCATTATAAACGAAGACATAATTCCACAAAGATATATTGTCAAAGCCACTAAACCAGTTAGTGCTCAACAAATGGATGGTGGGCTACATTTATATGACAGCCTATTAATCCCAGGAAGTAAAATCAGTTTTGAGACTAATTGTGGACAAAGTATTGAATACTCTCTTCCTGCTGAAAGTACTTGGGTAAGACCACTAAAGCTTAGGATAGACCTTGTTTTAGGTTTAAGTTTCTTATTGAAAGACAATGGAAGTATACTAATAAGCAAAGATTATTTACAACTACAAAAACATACCTTATTCACTCTAGTCTTTCTAAATGACGAGCCTACTATGACAAAATTAATAGAAGAACCCAAAATAGAAGAATGTAAGTGTAAAAGAGAAAGAGAATGCCAACTAGAAGAACAAGAAATAACATCTGAAGAAGAAGAAATCGAATATAATAACTATGAAATAAGTTCAGAATTTTTGCATCTTGAAAAATTTTATTATATATTAGTAAGTGAGCAAGATATTGAACAATTAATGCATAAGTTAGAAAGATTAGAAATAATAGGAGAAAATATATTAAAATACTGGGAAAAAGATAAAATACTTTGTAAACTAGATATAATAAATCCTAATTATAAGATTAGAACAGCAAAAATTAATGCTACTAATCAAGATGAAAAAGATTTTAGAGAACATATTAATGAATTATTAAAATTAGGAATAATAAGAAAATCTGAGAGTCCTCATAGATCTGTTGCATTTATTGTCAGAAATCATAGTGAAATAGTACGAGGAAAAAGTAGAATGGTAATAAATTACAAAAGACTTAATGACAACACTAGAGACGACGGGTATACCATACCAGATAAAACACAGTTAATTAATAAAATACAAAACTATAAAATATTTAGTAAGTTTGATCTAAAATCTGGATTCTGGCAAATAAAAATGCATCCAGAAAGTGTTGAATGGACAGCCTTTACTTGTCCAGAGGGACATTTTGAATGGCTTGTAATGCCTTTTGGTTTAAAAACTGCACCTCCTATTTTTCAAAGAAAGATGGACAATATTTTTTTAAAGCACAAAAATTTTGTAATTGCTTATATAGATGATATATTAGTTTTCAGTAAAAATAGACAAGAACATAGAGGACATCTACAAATTATCATTTCAGAATTTATAAATCATGGATTGATAATTAGTAAAAAGAAAATTCACCTATTCAAACCTCAGATAGAATTTTTGGGAGTTATTATTGGAGAAGGAAAAATTAGGCTTCAACCCCATATAGCTCAGAAGGCTCTTGAATTTCCAGACAAATTAGAAAATCTAAAAGAAATACAACAGTTTCTAGGCCTAGTAAATTACGCTAGATCATTTATAAAAGACTTAGGAAAAATCGCTGGCCCTTTATATGCTAAAACCTCTCAAACAGGACAAAAACATTTTAATCATGAAGATATTAAGATAGTAAAGGAAATAAAAGAACTTATCAAAAAGTTACCTGAGCTACAACTACCCCTTGATACTGATTACTTAATTATAGAAACTGATGGAAGTAATCTTGGTTGGGGAGCTGTTCTTCTGGCCAAGCCAAATAAATATTCAGAGAAAAACACAGAAAAAATATGCAGATATGCCAGTGGAAGATATAAAGAAAAGGAAAATGTTAGTAGCATAGATGCTGAACTTTTAGCAATCTCTTATGCTTTGGACAGTTTTGAGTTATTTATAATATCAAAGAAAGAAATAACTATTAGAACAGATTGTGAGGCAATAGTTGCCTTTCATAACAAGATGAACTTAGACAGTAAAAGATCAACAAGAAGGCGTTGGCTTAATTTCATAGATCGGTGTCTTTATACTGGCTTGCAGATCTCCTTTGAACATATTAAAGGAATTAATAATATCGCAGCAGATATCCTTAGTCGTCTTATTTATCAAAATTCTCGTGAAAGCGAAGTCGGCATAGAAAGCAGCATCAAACCAAGAACACCAAAAATCCAAAAAATTTAAATGACTTCTAATCTAATCTATTACAAATATGCTTTATCTAATAGAAAATCTTTCTTGTTACAGATGGACAAGCCTCCTGATCAAAGATTACTTCAGCACTTTGGTAGTAGTCAGACTAATTCTAGTCAGAATCAGGTAGCACAGACTTCTTACTTTCAAGAGAGACTTAGATTTGGTAGCATAGAACTACTTGTATTTCCAAATAGTAATATCTCTTTTAGAACTCAGACACATATATCTCTTACAAAGGAGCAAAAATGTTTGGTAGATAACTTGTGGATTTTTTTTCATAAAAAAGACCAAAGATATTTTCTAGCAAGCATGAATGCTTTGTCTGAATTATTTAGCCAGACTAAAACCAACTTTAAATTCTATGTAGTATTTAGAGGAAAGGTTCCAGGAGTATACCATACCTGGATAGAAGTAGTTGAAAATATTAAAAATTTTACTAGTCCACTTTATAAAGGTTTTTATTATTTATCAGAAGCATTAGACTTAGCAAGACAACATCTTGGAACAAATTATTTTGTTTCTCCATCTCTGAGAAGTATACAAGATAAACCTCTAGAGTTTTCTATAATACATGATACTAATGAAAAGATTTTGTTTTGTGATCATTGCGAGGTACTCTCTAAATCTGTGAAAAGGTTAAATGAAAATATACAGGTTCTAGTCAGAGAAAAGCAGCAGCTGATCCAAAAATTAGCAGATTTAGAAAGAAAAGATTTTCAAAATAAATTTCCACCAAAGCAGACCTATCCTTTGGTCTTTAATCGAAAGGATGAGATGGATTTACATTCTCCTCTGAATGTAGTATGTGATACTGTTGGGTCTAATTTTCCAGCAGCTAGTCCGGTTCAAACGGCAACCGGTAAAGACATATCAAGTCCGTTGATGGCTGTGGTTTTGCCTAAAAGCCAAGTCTTGGATTCTGCTGGATCCACAATCCCAGCAGCTAGTCCGGTTCAAACGGCAACCGGTAAAGACATATCAAGTCCGTTGATGGCTGTGGTTTTGCCTAAAAGCCAAGTTTTGGATTCTGCTGGATCCACAATCCCAGCAGCTAGTCCGGTTCAAACGGTAGCCGGTAAAGACATCAAATTCGTTGATGGCTGCGGCTTTGCCCAAAAGCCGAGACAAGCAGGTTATGATTAATGAAGACAATAATCAAGAAATTAGACAGAGATTTTTGGAATATAAAGAATCCCATGAAAAAGATATTGACAGGCTCCAGAAGATTTTAGACAAAGTCCAAGGCAGACATAAATCAGACGATAAAGCTCCTGCTAAAGTAAAAATTGCTAGAAGAAAAAAGGTAAAGTCGAAGAATACTATGGAAGAAGTATCCAGAGCAATAGAAAGCGGAATGAAAGAATTTTTTATGGAAGAAGATAAAAGGAAAGCCAGGCCAAATCTCCCAGTAAAAGATATCAATGTTTCCAGAGAAGACTCTAGCCCCAGTGCTGAAATGACCCCTGATGGTGATATGTCACCCATGTCCTTTGACAGCATAGCAGAACACAACCTAGACACTATTTGTTGACTACTTCAATTATCACATCTTCGTTACTGTTCTCCGGATCTAAAAAATCTTTCTTGAATAGTTTTTCTTAACTCACTCCTTTGTCTTCTTTAGTGACTCACCCCTTTCTTCTTTATGAAGCTTTATCACTCATCTTCCTTTCTGTCTCCTCTTTAATTTATGTCCATCCACCTGTTATTTATTAGAATTACTATTTTACCCTCACATGATTGATTTGCGATGGGTATTTGTGGTCTTTCTGTTGCCCAAAATCCCTATATATGAGGGTCCTTTTGTTTGCGTAAGGGTATGACTTTGGAACCACCTCTACGAACCTCCAGAAACTCTTTCATCAAGTTCAAGTTCTTCTCTTCCTAGTGTGGTGCCTAAAAAATCTGCCTACCAGGTTAATGTTCGGTAATCTTTCTTGAATAGTTTTTCTTAACTCACTCCTTTGTCTTCTTTAGTGACTCACCCCTTTCTTCTTTATGAAGCTTTATCACTCATCTTCCTTTCTGTCTCCTCTTTAATTTATGTCCATCCACCTGTTATTTATTAGAATTACTATTTTACCCTCACATGATTGATTTGCGATGGGTATTTGTGGTCTTTCTGTTGCCCAAAATCCCTATATATGAGGGTCCTTTTGTTTGCGTAAGGGTATGACTTTGGAACCACCTCTACGAACCTCCAGAAACTCTTTCATCAAGTTCAAGTTCTTCTCTTCCTAGTGTGGTGCCTAAAAAATCTGCCTACCAGGTTAATGTTCGGTAAGTTTTTATCTTTTGCCTTGTAATTAAAAGGGACTCCCGAAAGGGAAATCCCTTAGTTATGTATTACCAGCTTTTCCCCACTATGTAAATTAACGTTTGTATGACTCTTAGTTTGTATGAATCCTTTATTGTTATAAAGTTTGTAAAAATCTTCTTATTGTTATCCATCTTCATTTTGTTGCATGATATAACAGCATAGTCTGGTATTTATTTAACTTACGAGTGACTCTGAAGGAATTTCGACCTACTTGGTGGTCTTGTTCGTCCATGAGAGGAAAGTAAGTCTCATCTGAAAAGAAGAGAGTACTAGGCTAAATTTATCATGTCTTCAATGGCTGGATAAAAAAAAAAGAGTATTTTGGGGAAAAACGTTAATACATAAAACTACTAGGGGAGAGTACTGAGTAGGATACACAAATTCAAGAGAATTTCACCAGTTGAAAGAATTATATTTTTGGCTTTACTGTGTCTGCCTATCTGGTTTGGTTCAATCATTGATTACATTAAAAACTTAGAAGATTTAATAATTCTGTTACAAAAGGAAGAAACATCTGAGAATTTTAATATATTAGTAACATCTAAGAAAAGAAAAAGAGAAAATATCTAATTTATCTACCCCCCCCCCCCATATTTTGGTATCAGAGCCTATAAAACAGATCCAACGGACCTTCATAAAATTCATAATTTAGAGGCAGATGTACATTCTATTAAGAAAGTTGTTATAAGTGTAGAACAATTATTAAAAGATATAGATAAAAAGTTAGATTACATTAAAGTACAGAACCAAGATAAAATAGAAAGAATTTTGAGACTTGAAAATCTACCTAGTCAGAAAGAAGTAATAGATTTAAAAAATACCTTAGACAAGACACAAAAAACCATTAACATAGAAGAAGAACTTACAAACATAACTAATAAGGTAAATACTTTAACAATAAAACCTACTGGAAAAGAAGTAATAACATTAAAACCTATTTCTTTTAAATTTCCAAATCAAAACCTTAATGAGTAACTCAAGTTCGACTAGTAGAAATAGGCAAATACTAGATATAGTATTAAGAAAGAATAGACATTCTTATGATTTACAGTTAGAAGAATTAATTGATCCAGAACAAGATTATGATAGGTTTCAAAAGGAAGGATTAAACATTTTAAATCCTAGAATTTTATATCAAGCAAAAAGATTTGAAGGTAGAACTGAATTTTTTAAACATACAAGAGAACAGGCTATAAGTTGTTTAGGAAATCAAAGTATCAACTTACCTTTATTAAGTAAAGAAGGTATTAATGAATTAAAAAATTCTGCTTATAAACTAGTTCACTTAGGGCTTATAGTCATAGGTATAAAAGGTTTAATGAGAAAAAATTTAGGATGTAAGACTTTGGTCACTATATATGATAAAAGATGGAATGATATAACCAAAGGAATGATAGCAAGCATAGAAGTAGATATGAATAGTAACTCAGGAATCTTTTATTGCAGTCCAGATTTTCTAATAACAATAAAAGATTTTATAAAAAATATTTACGTAGGAATACAAACAAAAGGTTATGAAGAAGTACATACTGGTGAAAATCTTATGATATATTTTGGCTTTTTAGAAAGATGTACCATAAACTCAAAAATAAAATATAGAGTACACACTGATGATGTAGTCCAGATAATGAGTAGTAAAGGCATTAAAATGATTAAACCATTAGACTATGAACCAGAAAGATTAGCAGGATTAGAATGAAGTCTAGACAAATTTATAGAACCAATCAAAACTCTAACTCCAAAAGAATCTTTAGTTTATAAGGATCATCGTGGCCATGTAAATTTAAGATTTACAGATTACGTTACTCAAACAAACCAAGAAAATAATGAGACAGAAGCAGAAATAGGATGCAATTATGTAGAAATAGAATATGAACTACTAAAGGAAGACAAGATATTATATCCAAAAGAATTAGGATTAAATAGCTTGACAAAACAAGAACTTTTAGAATTAGAAGAAATCCATTACAGGAGTAAGACCATAACAGAAGACCAAATTTTATACTATGATGAAGATAAAAACATTAGAATAGGAAAAATTACACAAGAGACAGATACTATTGATATAGAAACAAATGTTTCAGAGATATCTTATCTAAAGGATCTGGCAGATGAAGAAACTAGCACTGCAACATCTGCTTCTCCTTTCCATAAAACTGTTCCTTTAGCACCCATCCACTATAGTGGAGGAAATGTACCTAGAATACCTTACATAGACTACAAAGATAAATATAAATATGGTTACAAATTTATAAATAAAGGTAAAAGACAACCGTTAGAACAACCAGTAAAATTTCAGGCTAAAGGAGAACCACAGATTCTTAATCTACCAGCTCATGACCCCCAAAGTTGGTCTAATGTAATTGATGTATGGAAATATACTTTGGTAGGAGAATACTATAGATCATCATATAATATGGAACCAGAAGAAATGTTTAGATATTTAGAAACCTATTTAGGAGAAAGTATAAGAGCAATGTGGGAAGCTTTTAAAAGTACACAGGTAACAGAATATAATCAACTAATAGCTTTAGGAGCAAACCCATATAATTTTGTAAATAAAATCCATAGCCTTGCTACGGGAGAAGATCCAAATTCAGGACATATTGGTGTACAAAAATGCAATAAGACAACTAGAACAGTTAAGTATATACAAATGGAAGTACATCAAACAATTTTTGAATGATTATTTCTACTATACTTGCATATCTGGTAATGCTTTCAATCAAGACCTAGGAGATAAATTATTTAGAAAACTTCCAGGAGCTCTAGGAATAGAAATAGCTGAAAAATGGAAAGAAGAACCAGGTATAAAAGAAAAGCCTCAACATCCTTGGACTATTGGACAAAGAATACAACATATTATAAAAATATTAAAAAAAATGCACAGAAATACAAATACAAAAACAATTAAAACATTCTGATTATGGATTTTGTAGAGAGATATATATTGCCCAAACTTATGGAGCTAATGACAGAAAAATAGAGATTATAAGATAAAAATAATAATAAAGGATATTACTCAAAAAAAATATTACCTTAGAAAATCTAACAGAAAGAAACCTTATTTAGACCCAAATAAACATGTCAGAAAGTTTAAGCCTAATAGACTATATAAAAATAAACTTGAATGCTTTACTTGTGGAAGCCAAGAACATTTGAGTAGAACTTGCCCTAAAAGAATAAATAAACATGACAGAAATAGTACATTAGTTGAATGCACTAATGAAGACAATCAATATAGATGAAACTGTTTCTGATACAGAATCCATTTATTCTATTATATCTTTAGAAGACCAAACATTAAGAGAACGAAATGATAATGATATAAAGGACGAGGAAATAAATAGCTTTGGACATAATACAGAAGAATGGTTTGAAGATTTAGAAGAATTTGATTTAGTTGAAATTGCCTCTAGTAGCTCAGAAGACTGTATACATGAATGGGAAGTAAATATTGGAACTGACAGTATATCTTGCTACCAGTGTAAATGGTATCCTAGTAAAGATAGAAGGGCTAAATGTAAAAAATGCTACATAGAAGGGTGTATTAAATGTATAGAGAAAACCCAGACCATAGAAAAATCTCTTAAAAGTTTTCAAGAATATGGAACAGAAGAATTTAAAATATTAAAAAAGCGAGTTGAAAACCTAGAAGATGAATTAAGACTAGTAAATAACAAAATAGAAAATATAGAACAGCAAAAGATAAATTGTAAAGAAAAACAAATACAGATTGCACAAACTCAAAACTGTGTCCAAATATGTAATTCTGAAAATCTAAAAATATTAAAAGTTAAATGTTTAGTAAGAATAAAAGATTATCAGATAAGATGCCTAGGTTTAGTAGACACTGGATGCAGCAATTGCATTATAAACGAAGACATAATTCCACAAAGATATATTGTCAAAGCCACTAAACCAGTTAGTGCTCAACAAATGGATGGTGGGCTACATTTATATGACAGCCTATTAATCCCAGGAAGTAAAATCAGTTTTGAGACTAATTGTGGACAAAGTATTGAATACTCTCTTCCTGCTGAAAGTACTTGGGTAAGACCACTAAAGCTTAGGATAGACCTTGTTTTAGGTTTAAGTTTCTTATTGAAAGACAATGGAAGTATACTAATAAGCAAAGATTATTTACAACTACAAAAACATACCTTATTCACTCCAGTCTTTCTAAATGACGAGCCTACTATGACAAAATTAATAGAAGAACCCAAAATAGAAGAATGTAAGTGTAAAAGAGAAAGAGAATGCCAACTAGAAGAACAAGAAATAACATCTGAAGAAGAAGAAATCGAATATAATAACTATGAAATAAGTTCAGAATTTTTGCATCTTGAAAAATTTTATTATACATTAGTAAGTGAGCAAGATATTGAACAATTAATGCATAAGTTAGAAAAATTAGAAATAATAGGAGAAAATATATTAAAATACTGGGAAAAAGATAAAATACTTTGTAAACTAGATATAATAAATCCTAATTATAAGATTAGAACAGCAAAAATTAATGCTACTAATCAAGATGAAAAAGATTTTAGAGAACATATTAATGAATTATTAAAATTAGGAATAATAAAAAATCTGAGAGTCCTCATAGATCTGCTGCATTTATTGTCAGAAATCATAGTGAAATAGTACGAGGAAAAAGTAGAATGGTAATAAATTACAAAAGACTTAATGACAACACTAGAGACGACGGGTATACCATACCAGATAAAACACAGTTAATTAATAAAATACAAAACTGTAAAATATTTAGTAAGTTTGATCTAAAATCATTTGGCAAATAAAATGCATCCAGAAAGTGTTGAATGGACTGCCTTTACTTGTCCAGAGGGACATTTTGAATGGCTTGTAATGCCTTTTGGTTTAAAAACTGCACCTCCTATTTTTCAAAGAAAGATGGACGATATTTTTTTAAAGCACAAAAATTTTGTAATTGCTTATAGATGATATATTAGTTTTCAGTAAAAATAGACAAGAATAGAGGACATCTACAAATCATTTCAGAATTTATAAATCATGGATTGATAATTAGTAAAAAAAATTCACCTATTCAAACCTCAGATAGAATTTTTGGGAGTTATTATTGGAGAAGGAAAAATTAGGCTTCAACCCCATATAGCTCAGAAGGCTCTTGAATTTCCAGACAAATTAGAAAATCTAAAAGAAATACAACAGTTTCTAGGCCTAGTAAATTACGCTAGATCATTTATAAAAGACTTAGGAAAAATCGCTGGCCCTTTATATGCTAAAACCTCTCAAACAGGACAAAAACATTTTAATCATGAATATTAAGATAGTAAAGGAAATAAAAACTTATCAAAAAGTTACCTGAGCTACAACTACCCTTGATACTGATTACTTAATTATAGAAACTGATGGAAGTAATCTTGGTTGGGGAGCTGTTCTTCTGGCCAAGCCAAATAAATATTCAGAGAAAACAGAAAAAATATGCAGATATGCCAGTGGAAGATATAAAGAAAAGGGAAATGTTAGTAGCATAGATGCTGAACTTTTAGCAATCTCTTATGCTTTGGACAGTTTTGAGTTATTTATAATATCAAAGAAAGAAATAACTATTAGAACAGATTGTGAGGCAATAGTTGCCTTTCATAACAAGATGAACTTAGACAGTAAAAGATCAACAAGAACGTTGGCTTAATTTCATAGATCGGTGTCTTTATACTGGTTTGCAGATCTCCTTTGAACATATTAAAGGAATTAATAATATCGCAGCAGATATCCTTAGTCGTCTTATTTATCAGAATTCTCGTGAAAGCGAAGTCGGCATAGAAAGCAGCATCAAACCAAGAACACCAAAAATCCAAAAAATTTAAATGACTTCTAATCTAATCTATTACAAATATGCTTTATCTAATAGAAAATCTTTCTTGTTACAGATGGACAAGCCTCCTGATCAAAGATTACTTCAGCACTTTGGTAGTAGTCAGACTAATTCTAGTCAGAATCAGGTAGCACAGACTTCTTACTTTCAAGAGAGACTTAGATTTGGTAGCATAGAACTACTTGTATTTCCAAATAGTAATATCTCTTTTAGAACTCAGACACATATATCTCTTACAAAGGAGCAAAAATGTTTGGTAGATAACTTGTGGATTTCTTTTCATAAAAAAGACCAAAGATATTTTCTAGCAAGCATGAATGCTTTGTCTGAATTATTTAGCCAGACTAAAACCAACTTTAAATTCTATGTAGTATTTAGAGGAAAGGTTCCAGGAGTATACCATACCTGGATAGAAGTAGTTGAAAATATTAAAGATTTTACTAGTCCACTTTATAAAGGTTTTTATTATTTATCAGAAGCATTAGACTTAGCAAGACAACATCTTGGAACAAATTATTTTGTTTCTCCATCTCTGAGAAGTATACAAGATAAACCTCTAGAGTTTTCTATAATACATGATACTAATGAAAAGATTTTGTTTTGTGATCATTGCGAGGTACTCTCTAAATCTGTGAAAAGGTTAAATGAAAATATACAGGTTCTAGTCAGAGAAAAGCAGCAGCTGATCCAAAAATTAGCAGATTTAGAAAGAAAAGATTTTCAAAATAAATTTCCACCAAAGCAGACCTATCCTTTGGTCTTTAATCGAAAGGATGAGATGGATTTACATTCTCCTCTGAATGTAGTATGTGATACTGTTGGGTCTAATTTTCCAGCAGCTAGTCCGGTTCAAACGGCAACCGGTAAAGACATATCAAGTCCGTTGATGGCTGTGGTTTTGCCTAAAAGCCAATCTTGGATTCTGCTGGATCCACAATCCCAGCAGCTAGTCCGGTTCAAACGGCAACCGGTAAAGACATATCAAGTCCGTTGATGGCTGTGGTTTTGCCTAAAAGCCAAGTTTTGGATTCTGCTGGATCCACAATCCCAGCAGCTAGTCCGGTTCAAACGGTAGCCGGTAAAGACATATCAAATCCGTTGATGGCTGCGGCTTTGCCCAAAAGCCGAGACAAGCAGGTTATGATTAATGAAGACAATAATCAGAAATTAGACAGAGATTTTGGAATATAAAGAATCCCATGAAAAGATATTGACAGGCTCCAGAAGATTTTAGACAAAGTCCAAGGCAGACATAAATCAGACGATAAAGCTCCTGCTAAAGTAAAAATTGCTAGAAGAAAAAAGTAAAGTCGAAGAATACTATGGAAGAAGTATCCAGAGCAATAGAAAGCGGAATGAAAGAATTTTTTATGGAAGAAGATAAAAGAAAGCCAGGCCAAATCTCCCAGTAAAAGATATCAATGTTTCCAGAGAAGACTCTAGCCCCAGTGCTGAAATGACCCCTGATGGTGATATGTCACCCATGTCCTTTGACAGCATAGCAGAACACAACCTAGACACTATTTGTTGACTACTTCAATTATCACATCTTCGTTACTGTTCTCCGGATCCAAAAAATCTTTCTTGAATAGTTTTTCTTAACTCACTCCTTTGTCTTCTTTAGTGACTCACCCCTTTCTTCTTTATGAAGCTTTATCACTCATCTTCCTTTCTGTCTCCTCTTTAATTTATGTCCATCCACCTGTTTTTTTTAGAATTACTATTTTACCCTCACATGATTGATTTGCGATGGGTATTTGTGGTCTTTTGCTGCCCAAAATCCCTATATATGAGGGTCCTTTTGTTTGCGTAAGGTATGACTTTGGAACCACCTCTACGAACCTCCGAAACTCTTTCTCAAGTTCAAGTTCTCCTCTTCTCCTAGTGTGGTGCCTAAAAAATCTGCCTACCAGGTTAATGTTCGGTAAGTTTTTATTTTTGCCTTGTAATTAAAAGGGACTCCCGAAAGGGAAATCCCTTAGTTATGTATTACCAGCTTTTCCCCACTATGTAAATTAAAGTTTGTATGACTCTTAGTTTGTATGAATCCTTTATTGTTATAAAGTTTGTAAAAATCTTCATTGTTATCCATCTTCATTTTTGTTGCATGATATAACAGCATAGTCTGGTATTTATTTAACTTACGAGTGACTCTGAAGGAATTTCGACCTACTTGGTGGTCTTGTTTCCATGAGAGGAAAGTAAGTCTCATCTGAAAAGAAGAGAGTACTAGGCTAAATTTATCATGTCTTCAATGGCTGGATAAAAAAAAGAGTATTTTGGGGAAAAACGTTAATACATAAAACTACTAGGGGAGAGTACTGAGTAGGATACACAAATTCAAGAGAATTTCACCAGTTGAAAGAATTATATTTTGGCTTCACTGTGTCTGCCTATCTGGTTTGGTTCAATCATTGATTACATTAAAACTTAGAAGATTTAATAATTCTGTTACAAAAGGAAGAAACATCTGAGAATTTTAATATATTATAACATCTAAGAAAAGAAAAAGAGAAATATCTAATTTATCTACCCCCCCATATTTTGGTATCAGAGCCTATAAAACAGTCCAACGGACCTTCATAAAATTCATAATTTAGAGGCAGAAATACATTCTATTAAGAAAGTTGTTATAAGTATAGAACAATTATTAAAAGATATAGATAAAAGTTAGATTACATTAAAGTACAAACCAAGATAAAATAGAAAGAATTTGAGACTTGAAAATCTACCTAGTCAGAAAGAAGTAATTTTAAAAAATACCTTAGACAAGACACAAAAACCATTAACATAGAAGAAGAACTTACAAACATAACTAATAAGGTAAATACTTAACAATAAAACCTACTGGAAAAGAAGTAATAACATTAAAACCTATTTCTTTTAAATTTCCAAATCAAAAACCTTAATGAGTAACTCAAGTTCGACTAGTAGAAATAGGCAAATACTAGATATAGTATTAAGAAAGAATAGACATTCTTATGATTTACAGTTAGAAGAATTAATTGATCCAGAACAAGATTATGATAGGTTTCAAAAGGAAGGGTTAAACATTTTAAATCCTAGAATTTTATATCAAGCAAAAAGATTTGAAGGTAGAACTGAATTTTTTAAACATACAGAGAACAGGCTATAAGTTGTTTAGGAAATCAAGTATCAACTTACCTTTATTAAGTAAAGAAGGTATTAATGAATTAAAAAATTCTGCTTATAAACTAGTTCACTTAGGGCTTATAGTCATAGGTATAAAAGGTTTAATGAGAAAAAATTTAGGATGTAAGACTTTGGTCACTATATATGATAAAAGATGGAATGATATAACCAAAGGAATGATAGCAAGCATAGAAGTAGATATGAATAGTAACTTAGGAATCTTTTATTGCAGTCCAGATTTTCTAATAACAATAAAGATTTTATAAAAAATATTTATGTAGGAATACAAACAAAAGGTTATGAAGAAGTACATACTGGTGAAAATCTTATGATATATCTTGGCTTTTTAGGAAGATGTACCATAAACTCAAAAATAAAATATAGAGTACACACTGATGATGTAGTCCAGATAATGAGTAGTAAAGGCATTAAAATGATTAAACCATTAGACTATGAACCAGAAAGATTAGCAGGATTAGAATGGAGTCTAGACAAATTTATAGAACCAGTCAAAACTCTAACTCCAAAAGAATCTTTAGTTTATAAGGATCATCGTGGCCATGTAAATTTAAGATTTACAGATTACGTTACTCAAACAAACCAAGAAAATAATGAGACAGCAGAAATAGGATGCAATTATGTAGAAATAGAATATGAACTACTAAAGGAAGACAAGATATTATATCCAAAAGAATTAGGATTAAATAGCTTGACAAAACAAGAACTTTTAGAATTAGAAGAAATCCATTACAGGAATAAGACCATAACAGAAGACCAAATTTTATACTATGATGAAGATAAAAACATTAGAATAGGAAAAATTACACAAGAGACAGATATTATTGATATAAAACAAATGTTTCAGAGATATCTTATCTAAAGGATCTGGCAGATGAAGAAACTAGCACTGCAACATCTGCTTCTCCTTTCCATAAAACTGTTCCTTTAGCACCCATCCACTATAGTGGAGGAAATGTACCTAGAATACCTTACACAGACTACAAAGATAAATATAAATATGGTTACAAATTTATAAATAAAGGTAAGACAACCGTTAGAACAACCAGTAAAATTTCAGGCTAAAGGAGAACCACAGATTCTTAATCTACCAGCTCATGACCCCCAAAGTTGGTCTAATGTAATTGATGTATGGAAATATACTTTGGTAGGAGAATACTATAGATCATCATATAATATGGAACCAGAAGAAATGTTTAGATATTTAGAAACCTATTTAGGAGAAAGTATAAGAGCAATGTGGGAAGCTTTTAAAAGTACACAGGTAACAGAATATATCAACTAATAGCTTTAGGAGCAAACCCATATAATTTTGTAAATAAAATCCATAGCCTTGCTACGGAGAAGATCCAAATTCAGGACATATTGGTGTACAAAAAGATGCAATAAGACAACTAGAACAGTTAAGTATATACAAATGGAAGTACATCAAACAATTTTTGAATGATTATTTCTACTATACTTGCATATCTGGTAATGCTTTCAATCAAGACCTAGGAGATAAATTATTTAGAAAACTTCTAGGAGCTCTAGGAATAGAAATATATGAAAAATGAAAGAAGAACCAGGTATAAAAGAAAGCCTCAACATCCTTGACTATTGGACAAAGAATACAACATATTATAAAAATATTAAAAGAAAAATGCACAGAAATACAAATACAAAACAATTAAAACATTCTGATTATGGATTTTGTAGAGATATATATTGCCCAAACTTATGGAGCTAATGACAGAAAAAATAGAGATTATAAGAATAAAATAATAATAAGGATATTACTCAAAAAGAAATATTACCTTAGAAAATCTAACAGAAAGAAACCTTATTTAGACCCAAATAAACTGTCAGAAAGTTTAAGCCTATAGACTATATAAAAATAAACTTGAATGCTTTACTTGTGGAAGCCAAGAACATTTGAGTAGAACTTGCCCTAAAAGAATAAATAAACATGACAGAAATAGTACATTAGTTGAATGCACTAATGAAGACCTAATCAATATAGATGAAACTGTTTCTGATACAGAATCCATTTATTCTATTATATCTTTAGAAGACCAAACATTAAGAGAACGAAATGATAATGATAAAAGGACGAGGAATTTATAAATAGCTTTGGACAATACAGAAGAATGGTTTGAAGATTTAGAAGAATTTGATTTAGTTGAAATTGCCTCTAGTAGCTCAGAAGACTGTATACATGAATGGGAAGTAAATATTGGAACTGACAGTATATCTTGCTACCAGTGTAAATGGTATCCTAGTAAAGATAGAAGGGCTAAATGTAAAAAATGCTACATAGAAGGGTGTATTAAATGTATAGAGAAAACCCAGACCATAGAAAAATCTCTTAAAAGTTTTCAAGAATATGGAACAGAAGAATTTAAAATATTAAAAAAGCGAGTTGAAAACCTAGAAGATGAATTAAGACTAGTAAATAACAAAATAGAAAATATAGAACAGCAAAAGAAATGTAAAGAAAAACAAATACAGATTGCACAAACTCAAAACTGTGTCCAAATATGTAATTCTGAAAATCTAAAAATATTAAAAGTTAAATGTTTAGTAAGAATAAAAGATTATCAGATAAGATGCCTAGGTTTAGTAGACACTGGATGCAGCAATTGCATTATAAACGAAGACATAATTCCACAAAGATATATTGTCAAAGCCACTAAACCAGTTAGTGCTCAACAAATGGATGGTGGGCTACATTTATATGACAGCCTATTAATCCCAGGAAGTAAAATCAGTTTTGAGACTAATTGTGGACAAAGTATTGAATACTCTCTTCCTGCTGAAGTACTTGGGTAAGACCACTAAAGCTTAGGATAGACCTTGTTTTAGGTTTAAGTTTCTTATTGAAAGACAATGGAAGTATATAATAAGCAAAGATTATTTACAACTACAAAAACATACCTTATTACTCCAGTCTTTCTAAATGACGAGCCTACTATGACAAAATTAATAGAAGAACCCAAAATAGAAGAATGTAAGTGTAAAAGAGAAAGAGAATGCCAACTAGAAGAACAAGAAATAACATCTGAAGAAGAAGAAATCGAATATAATAACTTGAAATAAGTTCAGAATTTTTGCATCTTGAAAAATTTTATTATACATTAGTAAGTGAGCAAGATATTGAACAATTAATGCATAAGTTAGAAAAATTAGAAATAATAGGAGAAAATATATTAAAATACTGGAAAAAGATAAAATACTTTGTAAACTAGATATAATAAATCCTAATTATAAGATTAGAACAGCAAAAATTAATGCTACTAATCAAGATGAAAAAGATTTTAGAGAACATATTAATGAATTATTAAAATTAGGAATAATAAGAAAATCTGAGAGTCCTCATAGATCTGCTGCATTTATTGTCAGAAATCATAGTGAAATAGTACGAGGAAAAAGTAGAATGGTAATAAATTACAAAAGACTTAATGACAACACTAGGACGACGGGTATACCATACCAGATAAAACACAGTTAATTAATAAAATACAAAACTGTAAATATTTAGTAAGTTTGATCTAAAATCTGGATTTGGCAATAAAAATGCATCCAGAAAGTGTTGAATGGACTGCCTTTACTTGTCCAGAGGGACATTTTGAATGGCTTGTAATGCCTTTTGGTTTAAAAACTGCACCTCCTATTTTTCAAAGAAAGATGGACGATATTTTTTTAAAGCACAAAATTTTGTAATTGCTTATATAGATGATATATTAGTTTTCAGTAAAAATAGACAAGAACATAGAGGACATCTACAAATTATCATTTCAGAATTTATAAATCATGGATTGATAATTAGTAAAAAGAAAATTCACCTATTCAAACCTCAGATAGAATTTTTGGGAGTTATTATTGGAGAAGGAAAAATTAGGCTTCAACCCCATATAGCTCAAGGCTCTTGAATTTCCAGACAATTAGAAAATCTAAAAGAAATACAACAGTTTCTAGGCCTAGTAAATTACGCTAGATCATTTATAAAAGACTTAGGAAAAATCGCTGGCCCTTTATATGCTAAAACCTCTCAAACAGGACAAAAACATTTTAATCATGAAGATATTAAGATAGTAAAGGAAATAAAAGAACTTATCAAAAAGTTACCTGAGCTACAACTACCCTTGATACTGATTACTTAATTATAGAAACTGATGGAAGTAATCTTGGTTGGGGAGCTGTTCTTCTGGCCAAGCCAAAAAATATTCAGAGAAAAACACAGAAAAATATGCAGATATGCCAGTGGAAGATATAAAGAAAAGGGAAATGTTAGTAGCATAGATGCTGAACTTTTAGCAATCTCTTATGCTTTGGACAGTTTTGAGTTATTTATAATATCAAAGAAAGAAATAACTTAGAACAGATTGTGAGGCAATAGTTGCCTTTCATAACAAGATGAACTTAGACAGTAAAGATCAAAGAAGACGTTGGCTTAATTTCATAGATCGGTGTTTATACTGGCTTGCAGATCTCCTTTGAACATATTAAAGGAATTAATAATATCGCAGCAGATATCCTTAGTCGTCTTATTTATCAAATTCTCGTGAAACGAAGTCGGCATAGAAAGCAGCATCAAACCAAGAACACCAAAAATCCAAAAAATTTAAATGACTTCTAATCTAATCTATTACAAATATGCTTTATCTAATAGAAAATCTTTCTTGTTACAGATGGACAAGCCTCCTGATCAAAGATTACTTCAGCACTTTGGTATAAGTCGACTAATTCTAGTCAGAATCAGGTAGCACAGACTTCTTACTTTCAAGAGAGACTTAGATTTGGTAGCATAGAACTACTTGTATTTCCAAATAGTAATATCTCTTTTAGAACTCAGACAC